>JBBPBQ010020323.1:36980158-36998806 GCA_037974755.1 Cicer yamashitae
GTGAAACAAAAGTAATTATTGTCAGAATTAAATGCAAATTTGGATTTATTTGTTTTGAATATTTTTTTTTTTTTATTTATTGACATATGTCATTTGCTATAGATTAGAGTTGCTTAGAGGCTTTTATTGAAGAGTAATCAATTTAAATCATATTCTAATTGTATATAATAGAGACTATAGATATAAATATAGATTTTTTAATTGTTTTAGTTATTTTATGTTGTAAAAAAAACATAAAAGATTTTTTAAAATTATTACTACTACAATGTTTATAATCATGTTGTGTATTAGTCTAACCTTTTTTTAATTTTATATCTACATCATGCAGGAAATCATAAAAGATAATATGGATGATTACACTATTGATAGAAAAATGAGAGTTACAAAAGCAAGACATAAAAGGAAAACTATATTGGACAAAAGAAGAGCAAAAAGGATCAAACTTGATTGTCTCTCTACTATGTCAAATCCCAATTCTAAATTAAATGTTAAATATCATCATCAAAGAACTCCTTTGTCTGATATTACATTGGATGTTAACAACAAAAGTTCAATATCTTCTTTTAATTAGAGTTGCACCTCAAACATAAAGACAGGGGGAGTGTTATACAAAGTCAACCACATTCAAATTTCTGCCAACGGACAATGGGAAAACAATTGTCTGGGCTACATGCTATGGGGGCTAATCTTTTCAGAAAATTTCAAAATGCTGATTTAGGTTCATGTTCAACATCAAAAGCATTACCAAAAGTGCTCCCAATAAACACACAAAGATATGAAAATGACAATAGCGACGATGACTTACATGTCTCGGATCCTGAAATCAATGATAGTGAAGGTACCGACCGTATTAGACAAATATGTGATTTATCTTTTGAAAATCATGTACAAACTAAATGCAAATGAACAAACTAAAATGATTCCCTTAATAGATGCAGTTGATGAACATGAATACATGTCTGGGCATGAATGCAATGATGTTGCGAATAGTAATACTGATGAAGATGAAGTTTTCCTCAACAATAACACGTTTGAAGAATCTGCCAATAGACAAGGTCTATTTATGCATTTTAAGGTTATAATTTAATATGTTTAATATTTAATATGTTAGGAAGTTGTTAATATTAAATTACTTGATGTTGATTTATTTCAGTATATTCTGATCTTGGCAATGCCATGATTAAATGCAATTATTGTGGAGCAAACATGTGGTACCAAGAACGAATGAACAAAAGTTCTCATTCTGCAAATCCAAAATTTTCTATGTGTTGTAGCAATGGAAAAGTGCAACTTCCCCTACTAAAGACACCACCCCCACTTCTTCAAAAACTACTTTTCACGCATGATTCCCATAAAAGTAAAAACTTCCAACAACATATTAGGATGTATAATATGATGTTTGCATTCACCTCTCCGGGAGCAAAGTTGGACAATAGGTTTAATACTAGACGATGACCACCAAATATGAGAATACAAGGTCAAACATATCACAGGATAGGCAGTTTGTTACCACTACCTAGTCAAACACTCAAGTTTGCACAACTATATATTTATGATACTGAAAATGAGATCCAAAACAAAATCCAAGGATTCAAGTAAACTTATCATCTATAAGTATTATGTTAGCATTTTTAATATACATTTTATCAATTGTATTATGTTCAGTAAGCTTCTATAGCAACAAATAAACACAAAATTGAGTATACAATTTCATATAGTTATCAGACATTCATTAATATATATATATATATATATATTTATATATATATATATAGAGAGAGAGAGAGAGAAATGTAATGCTAATTTATAATTTTTTTAACCTAAAATATCAATATATTAGAGATTTTTAAATCATATGCCTTAAAATGGCAAAAGTACGATTGCAAGATAATCAAGTGCATGATTTGAAACTACGCTTGATTTCTGAAAGATCATCTGATGGAAGATTGTATAACCAACTAACTGTGTCTGAAGTGGCTGCACTAATAGTTGGTGATGTGGACACAGGTTCAAAAAGAGATATTATAATGGAGACACAAAGTGGTAAACTAAAAAGGATTGACGAGTTCCATGCAAGTTATTTAGCATATCAATATCCTTTGCTATTCCCTTATGGTGAAGATGGTTATAGACCAAAAATTGCTCATAGAGAGACAGTAGGAACCAAGAGTGCTAAGCGGAATCGACTTACAATACGAGAATGGCTTGCATATAGAATTATGTCAAGAGATCATGAAGCACAAACAATAATGAGATCAAGAAGATTACTCCAACAATTCTTGGTTGATGGATTCACAATGATGGAGGGACAAAACCTCAAGTGGTTGAGAAACAACCAATCAAAATTGCGAGTTGAAAAATATCGCAGTTCGAATGATAAACAGGGAAACAACCAAGTTCAAGGTTCAAATAGAGGTAAGAGAGTTGTGTTACCAGCAACATATGTCGGTAGTCGTCGTTACATGGATAAGTTATACTTTGACGGTATGGCTATTTGTAGCTATGTTGGATTTCCTGACCTTTTTATTACATTTACATGTAATCCTAATTGGTCAGAAGTCCAACGATTGTTGGCATCAAATCATTTAAAAGCTACTGACCATTCAGACATAATTGCAAGGATATTTAAAATGAAGTTTGACGAGCTACTAACAGATTTGATAAAGAAACAAGTTCTTGGCAAAATACTTGCTTGTAAGTATTCTTCTTAATATTTATAAATAGTTTATATGTTGTAAACTTATATGCTCATCATGTGATAAATGGAAAATTTACCTTTGTAGATATGTACACCATTGAATTTCAAAAGCGAGGTTTGCCACATGCCCATATCTTGATATTCCTTCATCCATCAACAAAATACTCAACACCAGATGATACTGACAAAATAATTTCAGCTGAAATTTCGGACCATGTCGGTGATCCAGAATTGTACAATTTGGTCAAATCACACATGATACATGGGCCATGTGGTTTATTAAACCAAAAGCACCGTGCACAAAAGATAGAAAATGTACAAAGTTCTTTCCCAAAAAGTACCAAGATAGAACAATTGTTGATCAAGATGGATTTCCAATGTATAGAAGAAGTCATAATACACGGACAGTTGAGAAGAATGGCATCCATCTAGATAATCGGTTTGTTGTCCCATACAACCAAGGTTTGCTTTGTAAGTATCAAGCTCACATCAACATCGAATGGTGTTATCAAAGTACATCAATCAACTACTTATTTAAGTACATCAACAAAGGTTGTGATAGAATAACTACAACGATAGGGCCAAATGAATCCTCTCCCGAAGAAGCAGAAGTTGATGAGATTAAACAATATCTTGATTGTAGATATGTGTCACCCAGTGAAGTGTGTTGGAGAATCTTAGCTTTTCCAATACATGGAAGAAAACCGGCTGTTGAAAGATTGTATTTCCACTTAGAAGGTGAACAATCAATTTATTATCATGATTATGAAAATATTAATAATGTTTTGCAAAAACCATCAGTTACACAATCCATGTTCACCTCATGGATGGAAGCAAATAAGGTATATCCTCAAGCTAGAGAATTAACATATAGCAAATTTGTGTCCAAGTTTGTATACGTTAAAAGTAAAAGATGTTGGAAACCACGGACTAAAGGGTATACAGTTGGAAGACTTATATGGGTTCCACCATGTACAGGAGAGTTATATTATTTGAGAATGATGCTCACTCATGTCAAAGGCCCACAAAGTTATGAAGAAATAAAGACAATTTATAATTTTATTTATGATAGCTTTCAAGATGTATGTTTTGCAATGGGGTTGCTTGTTGATGATAAAGAATACATTGAAGCTATCAAAGAGGCACATAAATGGGGATCTGGATATTTCTTGCGGAAACTTTTTGTCACCATGCTCTTGGCAGGTACTATGAACCGACCAACTCATGTGTGGAATAAGAGTTGGCATTGGTTACCAGATGGAATTTTATATGAGCAAAGAAAGATCTCAAACAACAAAGGTATATAATTAATTATCCAATTACTATATCTTATTATGATAATATTACTCCAACTACAATAGTGGCCGATTGTTGTTTGCTGATACTAAATTATATTAGGAGTAATATCTTAAAGTTATCATAGTAGAAACATATTTGATTTGCTGCACAAACTAAATGGTTTTTTTTATTGAATTCATTCATTTGTTTTTATATGTTACCTTACAAATTAATTTACTATTCCCAATTCATTCTAAACAAAAAATATATACGCATCGTCATACCAAATTTAATTAGCTTTATCGATATCAAGATAAAATAGATCTCATGCTATTACTGCATCTACAATAGAATTAAAAATTTCTATGTTATTAGATTTGATGCGAAATGATGAGGAGATTCAAAATTTAACCCTCGTGCAAATTGAGAAACATTTGCAAGATAACAGAAAGAGTTTAAAGGAATACAAGCCAATGTCATATCCAAAAGGATATGTGATGACACAATTGAGGAATAGACTCATTTATGAATAACGTAACTACAATGTAGCAGAACAATTTCAAGAGTTTCAAACTTTGTAACGCTTACAAATTAGTTGACAATTGTTTTCAAATAAATTTGAATATGATTTTTATTCAATATTTTTAATTTTAATTATATTTGTTAAAAATAGATGAGCAAATTGTGATCTTCCTTAAAATCATGAAAGCTGTGGAGGAGCAAAAGAGGGGAGTATTTTTTCTTTACGGCTACGGTGGCACAGGAAAAAAATTTATGTGGCGAACGTTGACTTCAAAAATACGTTCACGAAAGCAAATTGTGTTGACAGTGGCCTCAAGTGGAATAGCATCACTATTGCTACCAGATGGGAGAACAACACATTCAAAGTTTAAAATTCCTGTTCCTACACTAAAGTCGTCTACATGTAATATAGATAAATGTAGTGATCATGCAGAATTACTGAAGGCACTTGATAAAACATTGAAAGATATCATGAGTGAAACTAAGTTCAAAAATACTATCTTTGGAGGCAAGGTTGTAGTATTTGGTGGAGATTTTAGGCAAATTTTACCGGTTATACCAAGAGGAAGCCGATCAGATATTGTTAATGCAGCAATTAACTCTTCATATATTTAGGATCATTGTCAAGTGTTAAGACTCACGAAAAACATGCGTTTATTGCCAGCAATTCAAAGAGAAAATATGGATGAACTTAAACAATTTTCAGAATATATCTTAAAATTAGGAGATGGGAAGCTTTCAGAGCCTAATGACGGTCATGCAGAGATCCAAATACCACCAGAGTTGACAATCACTAACTTCAATGATCCACTTCAAGCAATTGTTCAGAGCACATATCTAAATTTAATCCAAAATTACAAGAATGAAGATTTTTTGCAATGTAGAGCAATTTTGGCATCAACAATAGAGATTGTTGATTCAATAAATGAATATGTGATGAGCTTAATACCAGGTATTATTATTATTATTATTATTATTATTATTATTATTATTATTATTATTATTATTATTATTATTATTATTATTACTATTATTATTTTTATTATTATTACTTTATTTATATAATTATAGTTATTGAATTATGTGTATATCCAATTAATGTCATTGCTTTATTGCACTAATTATAGGAGAAGAAAATGAGTATTTAAGTTCAGATTCTGATGATCGTTCAGAAAGTCGTGGAAATGAATCTCTTGATATCCTTACACCTGAATTTTTGAGCACATTAACTAACTCATGCCTTTCAAACCACAAAATAAAATTAAAAGTTGGAACTCCAATCATGCTTTTGCGAAATCTTGATCAATCTGAAGGTTTGTGTAATGGAACAAGACTTATTATTACAAGGCTTGCAAATCATGTGCTCGAAGCAAAGATAATTTCAGGAAAAAATATTGGGAACTTGATATATATCCCACGAATTTCTATGTCACCTTCTCAATCACCTTGGCCTTTCAAGCTAATTAGGAGACAATTTCCCATAGTTGTTTCCTATGGTATGACAATCAACAAATCACAAGGTTAATCATTTGACTACGTTGGGATATACATGCCAAAGCCAATCTTTAGTCATGGTCAGTTATATGTAGCTATTTCAAGAGTTAAAAGCAAGAATTAGTTGAAGATCTTAATACATGACAAATTGAGCAAGCATCATATACAACAAACAATGTTGTATACAAAGAGGTTTTCCAATCTCTTTGATTTGTAAGTATATTATTTTCTTTAATTATTCCATATGCAGACTTAAAAAAACATATACAACTATAGACAATGAAAGCATCTAAATGATCAACATAACCTATAAATTTATATCATCACCCACTTAATCAACTTTTCAATTACTTAAAAGGTCTTGCTCAATTATTTTTTAATTCAATATTGTACTTGAGACTAATCTATTGAGTATTCCATCATGGATATGTCATATTAATGCTTTATCATAGTATACATAAATCTAATTTAACAAATGTGCTTAGTTTTATAGTAAATAATACAATTAGCAATTTGGATTTTTTTTGTTTGTGGATTTTTGCAATAGAAAGACAATTTTGAATCATTATTATTTTGCTGAGATGGATCGTCAACTAACGTTGAACATGTTATAGAAAGAATATATTATAGAGAATATAGTCCAACCATTTAAAGTTAAAGTATGTTGTTAACTCTATTTCTCACATTCTGTTATCTTATCAAACAATCAAAATACAATTGAAATTACATCATAAGATCATATTAATTAACATGCAGATTATGCTACAGGGCTTTGGTGCATATTATGACCCTTGATGCGAAAAAATACAAGAAACGAAGTTGTCTTTCAACATTACAAAAGTTATTGATGATACATTACTAATTTAACATCAATATCCAACCTACAACGATTGACAATGTATGGATGACATTTCTACTGTAGATTTCTTTACATGTAAAACATATTTTAGTAAACTATGATTTATTATTATATATCTTAATCAATAGCATTCAAATTCTATTATTACGTTGGTTTTATTGTAACTTGCATGCCCACTGTCTTGAAAAATTGTTTTCTACAAATCAATATTATTTGGGATACTCCATAGCAACCACAATACTATCACTAATAAATCTCACAACCAAAGTCACATCATAAATTATTTTGTTGTGATGTTAATAATTTTAAGTACAACTAATGTATTAGTCTGATAATTATCGACTATGGTAATTAACTTCATTTATTTTGTTCTATTTATTATAAATAATACTTAATTAAATAAAAATATATAAATGACGCACCACCTGGCGATTGCACGGGTATTATACTAGTATATGTTGTAAAAAAAACACTAATTAATTTCTTAATAAGATAGTAACTAAGTTATGCAATACAAAGAAATAATAATTGTCGAAAAATATTATTAATATTAGAATTTTAACCTTTTTATAGAAAATGTTAAAGTCAATTAGTTGGAAAAACATAGGTATGTATCCCTTAAATCTAAAATCATTTGATATGTTATTGAGATGAATTTAGCATCTTATGTGTTTTTACTAAACATCGTTATTCTTTATGACTCTCTATCATCACTCAAATAATTTTAGATTTGTGTAAAATTTTAAACGAATGATTTATATGATATCAACTTTCAATCCAACAATGAATTTTGTAAAATTTGTATTGGTTAAAATTTTATTGCTGTAATTTGATTCTCCTCCTATAACATTGTGAACTTCATGTTAATGTTCATTTTTTTAATTTATATATATATATATATATATATATATATATATATAAAAGTAACCTTTGTGTTCTCTTTCTTTATATCTGTGTGTTATGTTTCATGTTAATGATAGGACCGCAAGTTCACGGTGTTATCGCATAGTAAAAATTAGGCTTAATTGCATTTTTGGTGAATCGCGAAAGTAGTCCCCCCATTTTATTTGTTCCCAGTTTTAGTTCCCCAAACATATTTTGAGTCATGAGTTATCATTTTTTTAATGACGTGTCAAAAAAATGATGACGTGGCAGATGTCTATGTGGATTAAAAGTCATTAATATATTATTCCAAATTAAAAAATACAATTTATGTTTTTAAAAGCTACTATTATATTTATTGTTCTAAATTTTAAAAGAAAAGCCAAAAATTAAAATAAAAATTCAGCCAGCTGTGACTCTAAAATCAAAAATAAAAAATCTGCCCCAATTCAACGAATCAGCAAGGCATGTGAACTCTAATTCAACGAATCAACCCCAATTCTTCTTCGTCTTCCGTTTTCGTCCTCTTCTTCATCTTCGTCATCCTTTTCTTTCATCTTTGTAAAAAATTGATAGAAATTCGTTATGGGTGTGCAGTGGTGGAGATGGTAACGGGAAAACCAGCGTGGAATTTGGAGAAAGATTCGTGTTTGTGGTCATTGTTGCTTTGAATTGGAAAAGGTGAAGAATCTCTGGTGATACCAGAAGATTTATCGGAAGAGGGAAAAGATTTTGTTGCAAAGTGTTTTGTGAAAGATTCGAGTAAAAGATGGACGGCTAAGATGCTTTTGAATCATCCTTTTGTTGAAGAAATTGTTTCAATGAAGAATGTTAATGAAGATGAATCACCAAGAACGCACTTTGATTTCAATAATTGGGTTCCTAGTGTTAATGGTTCGGTTCTGAGTTCACCGGTATCGGATGAGTTATGTCCATGGGATTTTGATTCGCCGGTGGATCGGCTCCGGCAGCTTGTGACGGTTGATGGGCAGCTTATTTTTTTATTTTAGGGTTACATGTCTGGCTGAATTTTTATTTTAATTTTTGGCTTTTCTTTTAAAATTTAGAACAATAAATATAATAATAGCTTTTAAAAACATAAATTGTATTTTTTAATTTGGAATAATATAATAATGACTTTTAATCCACATAGACATCTGCCACGTCATTAAAAAATGAAAAACTCATGACTCAAAATCTGTTTGGGGACTAAAACTGGGGACAAATAAAATGGGGGGACTACTTTTGCGATTCACTTAAAATAGGGGGACCAAAAGTGCAATTAAGCCTAAAAATTATCGTTCCCACAAGGACTTTGTTATGAGTACCAATATCTCTTTTCACAATGATGGATACAATAAAACTAACTCTCTCTATGCTATGGGTGTTAAACTCTTAAAATTCAAATAAACAATTATAACTAATGTCTTCTTTCCAAGAGTAAAAGTGTATTTTAAACTAATAACCAACGTATTTTTATGATTGATGTATTAGCAAAATCCTTTAAGAGAATATATCTTTCATGATTTCAAGATAACCAAAATCTATTTTCGTTATTTGATTCTCTTGTCCAATCTTAGGGGTCAAATATCAAATTCACCTTTTCGGTATATTATTTAATATCCAAGTATGAACATGATTCTTACTAAGATTGGATTAAAAGATCAATACCCTTGACAGAAAGAAATAAAAATTGCTAGAGATCCATCATTGGAAATCCTAAAATCCCAAGACAAGGAAGATCTACCCACACATGTTCATAGTAGAATGAAAGCTTAAATATAAAAAAATTGGAAATATAAAATAACATAATAAAATTTTAGAGTAAAAATGGAAAATTGAATATTGTTGAAACTAGAATTTTTCTAAAAGAAATACAAGAACAAAAGCAAGAGTAATAAGAGATTGTGAGCAGATTACGGCCATAATGACTATTACATCCAAATAGTAATCGTTGATGTCTTGGAGTGGCAGATTCTTGCTTTTTTTCTCGTTCAACCATCACAATCGTAATGGCCATTACGGCCAGACAATAATTGTTGTTGGAACTTGAGTTTCTTTCATTTTCTTGATCATGATGAACCATGACTGCACCACATGACTTCAAGGCTCTTTTGCACAAAAAATATTCACTTATTCCTCCATTTCTCTTTGCAATCTAAACAAAACAAAAATGTAGTAAAATAGAACTAAAACCAAATAAAAACAACAGATTAACCTATTAAGCAAAGTTATACAAACAGATAAATTCTTGCTTATCAAATTCCCCCATGCTTGAATCATTGCTTTTCCTCAAGCAATTGTTCAGGTGAAAGTTATGGACGAGCATACACCATGAATAGGGAACTCAACTTTCAATCCAAGTGTAGGCAAAAGGAAAATTCCAAAACCAAAGGATAACCAACTTTGGTTCCAAATTAGTGACTTAGACTCATCTGAAAACATAATTCTCATCAATAGGACACTCAACTCTCAAATTCTCTCAGTATTTCAAGATAATGGACATTCACTCAAAATTTCACCAATGCAAAGTGTCCTACCATAGGCTTGAATATTATCCAAATCTCCATTACATATCTCATGAGAGCATATATGAATCAAAAACTCTTTTCAAGGTTGTAACGGGGCCATCGGACAATAGGTGGGGAAAACCAACAAATGAGATATTCAAAAGGTTATATCAAATTAAAAATATGATAAACTGTAACCTTTTGGAATAATTGGACCTCAGCGTATTCAAAAAATTCTTCATTAGCCCAAACTTCATTCATCAGTCAAATATGTTACTCCGAGTGGAACACCTTATTATGTCCTTTCAAACAAGGACTAACAAAAATTCATTTTTATTTTCTATTTCTTTTCTTTTTCTCATTTTCTTCTTCTTTTTTTTTTATTCTTTTACTTTTTAATTGCTCCACTTTATTCAAAAGAGCACCCAATAATGATTTTATCAATAAAGCAAGGGACCAAGAAAGATAATTCATGTAAGGCTCAAAGTGGGCAACTAGTGCATAGTATGAAACAAAACAAAACAAGTCCCGAGACCTGAAAAAAATTAATCCTATAGTGTTTTATCTTCAAACATGATCACAACAGAATTTAGCCTTGAGACGGTTGCAAGTCAAGTTCTAGAGAGCAAAATCAATGGTGAATAATCACTTAAAACAAGAAGGGGCATAATATTTGATGATGTACAACAAGCCCCTATGTAAGCCCAAAACCCACATTTAGTAGCTAAATCAATGAGAACATGCTATCAAAGAATATGCTAGTTTATTAAACTGAAAGTGTGGCATCTGAAGGTGAGTACATTGCCTATCTAACAACAACATACACAGAATTTATGATTCCCTATCAAGGACATCAAAAGGTTTTCTTTCAAGCAAGGAGAAATTATTTATTTATTTTTATTTCAAAACAAGAAGAAAAATAATTTAACAAAGTAAGAAAAGAAGCAAACAAGAAATTGTATCCCCCATGCTTGGATCAGACATTCTCCTCAATGTAAAAATTGAAATAGTCATGAAAAGGGTAAGAAGCTCACAAGATTATGGCGATGGTGGAAAGTGGCCCTATGCACGTATGACGACCATAATGGTCATTACTGCCAGGAAGTAATGCTTGCTACCTTGACATTACTTTTTTTAGGTGCAGGGGGTTGGACCATTACGGCTAGGCCGTAATTCTTGTTGCCTTCTCTTGTTTTATGCGTTTTCTTGTTTTAGCTCAACATACAAAACAAAAAGAAAATTTTGAAAACTAAAAACTATGGGTTACCTCCCACGCAACACTTGTTTATGGTCCTTAGCTTGATCTTCATTTTGTAAATCTTATGTTGGAGATCAAAGGATAAGACTTGTCCATTTCTATATTGGATTCCCAACTACATAATGCTTCAACCTTTGACCATTCATAGTGAAAACTCCAGTGGCCTCACTCCAGATTTCTACAACTCCAAATGGGAACACCTTGCAGATTTGAAATGGCCTAGACCACCTCGAACGAAGTTTACCCGAAAACAATTTCAATCGTGAATTGAAAAGTAACACGAAGTCGCCTTCTTTGAATTCCCTTCTGGTTATGTGCTTATCATGCCATTTCCCGGGTCTTTTCTTGTAGCGTTTAGCATTCTCATAAGCGTCCAACCTCAATTCCTCAAGCTCAATGAGTTGTAGCTTCCTTCTTTTACCAGCAACCTTTAAATCTAAGTTAAAGGTCTTTATTGCCCAATATGATTTATGTTCGAGATCAACTAGGATGTGATAAGATTTTCCATAGATCAACTTGTAACGAGTCATACCAATGAGAGTCTTGTATGTTGTACGGTAGGTCCAATGCACATCACCTAGCTTCATGGACCAATCCTTCCTTGACACAGACACGGTTTTCTCGAGAATGCTCTTGATCTCTCTATTGGTAACTTCTACTTGTCTGCTAGTTTAATGGTGATATGTTGTGGCAATTATGTGTTTCACTCCATATTTTTTTAGCAGACCTTCAAACTATTTAGCTATGAAATGAGAGCCTCCATCATTAGTCACCACCCTTGGCACACCAAACCTCAGAAAGATTACCTTCTTAAAAGAGCTTAATCACTACCTTAACATCATTTGTTGGGGTAGCCACAGGTTCAACCCACTTGGACACGTAATCCACCGCTAACAGGATGTATTGATTTCCAAGAGACAAGGGGAATGGTCCCATGAAACCAACTCCCCAAACATCGAAGATTTCAACTTTAAGGATATTGTTCAAAGGCATTTCATTTCATTTTCATATATTTTCGGTATGCTGACATTGATCACATTGAATCACAAAGTAATGCACATCTTTGAAGAATGTGGGCCAATAGAAGCTTGCTTGAAGTATCTTTGCTGCAGTTTTTTAGGAACTAGCATGTCTGCCGTAAGTGAAGGAATGATAGTGAAACATAATGCTTTCCATTTCTTCTTCTGGGACACATCTTATGAAAACTCCATCAGCCCCTCTCTTAAAAAGTAGAGGTTCATCCCAATAATAGTGTTTAAGATCCGGGAAAAACTTCTTCTTTTGTTGATAGTTCAAATCTGGGGGTAGTACTCCAACTGCTAGGTAGTTCACAAAATCAGCATACCACGGTGCTTCTATTTGTGCAAGAGCAAACAATTGTTCATCAAGATAGAAATCATCTAGGGGCAACTCATTTTCATTTCTTTTATGTAGCCTTGAGAGATGATCGACCACCACACTTTCAATCACCTTATTATCTCGAATTTATAGATCAAACTCTTAGAGAAGTAGTATCCATCAGATCAACCTTGACTTAGCATTTTTCTTGCTTAAGAGATATTTGATGGTTGCATGGTCTATATAGACAATTATCTTTGATCCCACCAAATAAGAGTGAAATTTGTCAATGGCAAAGACTATTGTCAATAGCTTTTTCTCGGTTGTGGCATAGTTAATTTGAGCCTCACCCAAAGTCATGCTGGCATAATAGATAACATGAACTTTCTTGTCTCTTCTCTTCCCCAACACTGCACCTACAGAAAAATCGCTAGCATCACACGTGATTTCAAATGGAAGACTCCAATTAGGTGGTTGCATAATCAGGGCGAATATCAATGCTTCTTTTAACTTGCAACATAACTCAAGAAATTTTTTATCAAAGACAAAAGCTACATCCTTTAGGTGTAGACTGGTTAGAGGCTTAGAAATTTTAGAAAAATCTTTAATGATCGATGGTAAAATCCTGCATGTCCCAAGAAACTTCTCACTTCTTTTACAGAGGTGGGAGGTGACATTTTCTCTAATACCTTAATTTTTGCCTTGTTTACCTCAATACCTCGCTCAAAAACCAAATGTCCAAGAACAACTCCTTCTCTAACCATAAAATGGCATTTCTCCCAATTTAACACAAGATTAACTCGTTCACACCTTTCAAGTACCTTTTCAAGATTGGCCAAACAGTTATTGAAACTAGATCCATACACATAAAAGTCATCCATGAATACTTCCATTATATCCTCAATAAAATCAAAAAGAAATTGACATCGTGCAACGTTGAAAGGTAGTAGGGGCATGGCACAAACCAAAAGACATTCTTCTATAAGCATAAGTGTTATAAGGACAAGTAAACATGGTTTTCTCTTGGTCGCTAGGATGAATGAGAATTTGGAAAAAAAAAAAACCAGAATAACCATCCAAATAGCAAAAATGTGAATGCTTTGCTAACATTTGGTCAATAAAGGGGAGAGGAAATTGATCCTTATGAGTTTAATTCTCTTGGGATCGGAGATTCTGACATAAGCCAGACAGCCCCAAGTTCGAAAATAAGACAAATTCGGTTGTCTTTTCTTCAGTATCTCATAAGGAGATGTTTTGTTTTTAGATTTAGGAACTCTATTCAAAACATAGCAAACAGTCAAAATAATTTCCCCCCACCAATGAGAAGCAGCACCAGAGTTAAGCGTTATAACAACAACTAGTTCAGTAAGAGTTCTATTCTTTCTTTCAGGTTTACCATTCATTTCAGGTGAATAAGGTGCAGCGGTTTCATGTATAATTCCATGCGTTTTATAAAACTCATTGAATAAACTAGAATCATATTATGTTCCTCTATCACTACGAAACCTCTTAATCTTTTTACTAAATTGATTTTCAATTTCAATTACAAAGATCTTAAACATGTTGAGCACTTCACTTTTATTTTTCATTAGATATACAAAAGTATAGTTAGAGCAATTGTCAATAAAAGTAATGAAATAGCGTTCTCCACTTCTGGTTAACGTCCCATCAAGTTCACATATATCATAGTGTATTAAATTTAAAGGCTCAGATTCTCTAACTACTGATTTATGTGACCTCTTAGTTATTTTAGCTTGACTGCAAAAATCACATTTTTAAAATCTTTTAAAGATAACTTTGGAATTAAGCCTAAGTTACTTAAGTTTGAAATCACGCGTTTGTTCATATGACAGAGTCTAGCATGCCAAATATTAAAATCACACATGTAAGCAGAAGGAGACATTTTATTGATTTCAACATTCAATTTAAACATGCCATCAGTGGCGTACCCTTTTCCCAACAAAAATACCATATTTAGAAATGGTGTACAAATATGCCCCTATAGACTTAGTAAACCCTTCCTTATTAAGAAGTAAACCAGAAACCAAATTCTTCCTTATTTCTGCAGTGTGCATGACATCCTTCAAAATTAAGGTCCTTACATATGTGAATATTAATTTCATATCTCCAATACCAGCAACATTAGTGGTGTGGGAATCTCCCAACAAAACTTTCGTATCTTCAGTAGTAATGTATGTTTTAAACATAACACGATCATAACAGACATGGCGTGAGACGCCAGTGTCTATCCACCATCCACCTGATCCAGCAACAACATTGATCTCAGTTATCATAGCAATAAATTGCTCTTCTGTCAACTTATCCTGTTGAGTAGGCCTTGGCTTGTTCCTACACTTGCGTGCCATATGACCCTCTTTCCCATAATTAAAGTAGAGAAAATGTGGGAGAGGGCCATTTCTAGGAGGTGGTTGTTGCCTTATAATTGGGACCTTATGAGGGTTCCCATTCTTGTTGATGTTCTTTAAGGCGTGATGACTCTTCATCATATGCATATTTTTCATTGTTTTTAATCTTATTTATCTTTAATCAGTAGTTAATTTAAGGAAATGTTTATGTTGATATTAAGGAGTTATTTGATATATTTTGTTGATTTTAGTTCTTGGATTTAATGAAATGTTTATGTTCTTATTTCCTTGATTAAGTAGAGGTTTTTTGTAGTTTTGCGTTGTTTCTTTGTTTTAGTGCAGTACTGAATTTTGGTGAAAAATCAACACGACCTATGTGGAGTATTTCAGCCATATCTGGAGTTGTAGCTGTCCAATTCGAATCAAACCAATTGCATATGAAAGCTAAGATCCATAGCTACAACTTTCATACAGACACCTGAACCAAATTCAAACTCAAAAGAGGAGAAAAATGCACTAAACGCCAGATAGAAGATGATGTGAGCTTGAAGCGCGCCCAAGGCCCATTTCCACAATATTTTGACATCCTGATTCTGTCCAGGCGCGCCCGGAGCGCAAAATCTGCGCCTGGCGCGCGTGGCATGTGGCAAAATACATTAAAAGGCATTTTTTTTTACTTTCTAGGGATATTTTTGGCTATTGGGAAGTTTGGAGACTTGTGCCCTATCAGAGAAACTCAAAGACGGTTGTTCCTAACACCATTGGAGCAGTTTTATCCAGAATCATTCATGGATATTTCTTGTAATTCTTCTTTAATCTCTATCTTTTTTATCTCTGTCATGAGTAACTAAACCTTATTTGTTAGGGATGAGTGAAACAAGATGAAACCCTTATTTTTCTAATTTGATTTCTAGTTATATGAATAAGTTTATTGAATTATTTTTCTCATCTATATGCTTAATGCTTTTTATTGCTTGATCAACTTTAAAATGTTCTACGATTCTTATTTTGAAACAGAAGTGGACTTTACAAATGCTTGAGATGAGAAATTCATGATATTGTAGCTAGAGATAGATGCAGGTCATGAAACCAATTAAACTAGTTGCAAAGGTAGTAGTTTAACAAGAGAATTCCTGTATTGTAAGGCTTAATTCTAATCTTAAATCCACTAAGAAATTAGGGGTTACTTTGGAATTAAAGGTTCTGCCACTAAGACATTAAGGCAAGAATAATAAAGAGAATTCAGTAATAATTCAATAAAGGAATTCAGTATCTAGGATCAAATTAGACACCAAGGTTGGATTCGAAGTGAAACTCATCCCTGACATTTTTCTTATTATAAAGGATCAATTCTATACCCTTGTTAGTTTTAAACATTATTTCAATCAATTCGAAAACTTTTTGTTCACTTGTAGTAATTAAACATAATTCAATAGTAAAATGCAATCCTTGAGTTCAACACTCGGTACTATCGTTTTAATTATTACTTGCAACGATTCAGTACACTTGCTGAAACGCTATCAAGGCGCGATTCTGATTCTTAAGTTGTTTGTCGTTTGGCTTCAGAATTCTTTTGTTTTATGCCTGCGAGAATTTTTAAAATATTTCCAAGAAGGGGGCAGTTTGTCAATAACAACAGCAATTTGAAACTAATCATCTAGAGACATACCTTCAGAGATGATCTCATGAGCTATTTTCTGGATTTCATGGGACTGAGCTTCCACTGATCTATCATCTGTCATATGATATTTGAGGTAGTCGCTAAAAGCATACTTTTTGGCTCCAGCTTCCTCAGTATCATATTTCTTCTTTAGAACATCCCAAACCTATTTAGCAGTATTGTTGTTGGAACTGTAGTAATCATACAGATCATCAGCAAGTCCATTCAAAATATAATTCTTACATAAGTAATCATTATGTTCCCATTAGGTTAATTCAGCAGCTTTCTTATCATTTTCTGTTTGTTCGCCTATTTCTGGAACAATGGGAATGTCATCTTTTAGAACATTGGCAACCTTTTTCATGGTTAATAAAAATAACATCTTTTGTTGCCATTGTTTGAAGTGACATCCTTCAAACCGAAACGGTTTGTTGAAATCAGAAGTAGAAGAACCTATCCCAGTAATTTCGTCGGTAGACATGGCAGAAGGAAACGTCTTAAAATTGTTATTTTTTTAGTTTCGAAAAACTTTTAAAAATCAATTTATGCCACCGAAAATATTACTGGGTTGAGTCGCGGACTAGCTCGTTCTCTTTAAGACGTTCTGCGGCACTGCCCAAATTGTGCAAGGCAGACTATCAACCATGATGTCCCCAAGATAAAACAATCCAGATGCACTGTATCGGAGTTCTACTGCACCGTAGAAAACCGTTCTAGAATTACACCCTCAATATGGCAGTCAAATGGCTGCCACTCGTAATATGGTACTACGACCACTCGAAAGAAAGAGAAGAAGTGAGAAAGAAAGGGGGAGAAGCAGAGAAAAACCTCAAATTCGGAGAGCTTTTGGTGTGCTTTTTCAACTGAGTAGAACCCTCTTTTATAGAGGAAATCTGCAACTAGATGAGAGAAAAACAAGCGATCCATCAGTCCAGATTCACAGAACGTGCGCTCCAATCTTCCCTAGGTTTTTTACCACAGAAACGTGCGCTCCAAACTGATGTGCGAGTCCACAAACAACGAGAAAATAGCTAGGATTTGACCAGAGAACTGATGTGCGAAATCGGGGGCAAGGCACTGACTAGATCAGATGTTGAATGTTTACTCGTAGAGGGCAATTACGTAATCAACGTATCATTGAGATAAAAATGCATGTATTTATTATTAAAATAAATAAAATATTTTTTTTTAATTTTCTGAATACTAAAAAATAATACACTACTTAACCCAAGCTCAGGCCCGGCCGAGTCGAGCGTATGTGGTGGTCAATTTTGACTGCATTCTTCCTCCTTCACAAAATTGGGGTACCCTTTGGGGCACACCCTAAGTTCCATACCTCCAACTTATAAACAGTGTGTGTGCGCTATCCCTCGTATGTGGGACTTTCTTATTTTTCAATTCACGTCAACACTAGCTCTCATTAATATAATCATTATTTTCAACAACCTTTTATTAATATCATCATCATTTCCAACAAAATAATAAAATTCATTAACACATAATATCCTATACTTTATTTTATATTTAATTTAATACCGAATTTTGATATTTTATTTATTTTTCTTCTTTGTCATATTTTTACAATGTCATTTATTAACATATTCATTTGTAGTTTTATATGCAGTTTTGTATGTATGTCTTAGAAAAACACTCTTCTTGTGTTTGTGTTCACTTTTTTTATTACACTAACATATATTAATCATAAACATTAATTATTTTCTGTAATCTTGATTTTAAATATAATTAATGAAATTAATTATATAATATATATATATATATATAT
>JBBPBQ010020323.1:36998937-37085631 GCA_037974755.1 Cicer yamashitae
TATATATATTATAAATTAAACAAACAGGTTAGTATGATTGACGTTCTTATATATACAGTTCATTTTTTGTAAACAATATAACAGACAATATTCAATTTGTTTTGGATATTACTACATGTCTTAAATAGTACAATGAGAAGAATAAAAAAACCACACCAAAATACATATTATTCATATAAGTATTGCTATTTAGAAGAATAAATATATTTCATTGTATTTTATAATTCATAGCCATTTAAGCAATACTTTAAAACATTCGTAGCATATCCGTCTTTCATTGTAATAAAAAATGACTCATCGTCTATCCATATAGAGAAATTATATTAATTGCACTCAAAAACATTCGAACCCTCCATTTTACATTAGTTTGAAATATAAAGAAATTGTATTAATTGCACTCAAAAAAATTTATATTCTTGAAATACTTATCACACATCACACAATTTATATGTAAAATTATAAATGATGCTAAATCTTCAATTGTAATTTCACCAAAAGAAACACTTTAATTGTTCCATAAAAAAACTTTAATTATAATTCAATTGTAATGGTAAATCTTCAATTGTAATTTCACCCAAAAAAAAAAACTTTAATTGTTCCATAAAAAAAAACTTTAATTATAATTGTTCCATAAAAAAACTTAAATTGTAATTTTAAATTTAATTTCAAAACATGGAAGAAATGGCGGGGTTGTGGATGTTCCCACTAACCGTCAAAACCGTGCGAGTGGGGGGAATAATCCCATGAGTTCAATTCAGGTAAACCCTCAACAATAAACCAATAACGTACTGCCACGTCACACAAACCCAGAAACAAAAAATAAAACACACCCTCCCTCAACATAAGTGCATCATACCCCATGAACCCAACCACACAATAACAAAACCGTCAATTACCTTTCAAATTATTTTCTCACACCATAAATAAGACAAAGAAGAATTGAATTTAGCATATGAATGAAAAAATCTCAATGGAAAGAGAGTTTGAAAAAGGGTACATAAAGAAAGGACCATGGAGTAGTGAAGAAGATGAAGTGTTATTGAAACATGTTAAGAAATATGGTCCAAGAGATTGGAGCTCCATTCGATCCAAAGGTCTTTTGCCTCGAACTGGAAAATCTTGTCGATTAAGATGGGTTAACAAGCTTAGACCAAACTTGAAAACGTAGTGTAACAAATTTCTCACCCTTTTTATTTTCATTATTTTCTTAATTGTTGTTACATTTTATTTTAATTATTCTTAAGGTAAAACATCAACATTAATTTCATGTTGTTGCCACTTTTTGTTTTTATTGTATCGTGTTTGTTGTCTTGTGCTTGTTTTGTGGTTGTCTGATTAGACAAAACTTACACTGATGTGTATGTCATGTTCTTCACTAAAATTTATGGACTAAACTTAGTTGTGTTTATTGATCTTACAGTTCATTTTGATCTGTCAAGGGGATTCTGCATTCACACAATCAAGGCATCGATGGTCGTCCCATTGAGATCTAACAATCCCAAAAAATGCAAATTTTAATTTTTATATTTTAAAATACCAAGTTTGAAACTAAACTATATAATCTCAATCGAACGGCCACTAGAATTCCGACTGCGTGAATGTGGGAAATCAGCGACTGCAATGAATCTCGGTCTGTTGTTTTCAGAAAGAACAATGCTTGCAGTACGTTATCTAAGTTTTATCCAAAATTTATGAAAATTGCCTCAAACTGTCAAAAGGTGCATTATGTAATTGTCTCTATGCATCAATTTCATATTAAAATATGTCTTTGTGCCGAAAATAGTAGGAACAATGTCTAGTATTGTATAATGGAGGTTTAACTGTGATTAAAAAATAGTTAGGTACAAGACGAGAATAATCCCCTTGCAATAAAAGTAACGAGAGGTTTTTTTTTACAACTTCAAAATAATGCTATTATTGTTTAGGTGTTGGTGTTTGTGTTTGAAAATAAACATTTGGTTTAATTTATTTATAGTAATAATAATGTATGATTTTTTATTTATTTTTATGATGCAAGTTTGGAGTGTGTTGTTTCAAATTTTCAATGGCAGAGGGTGCAAGTTTTCAGCCGAGGAGGAAAGGGTGGTGATTGAATTACAGAAGCAATTTGGGAACAAATGGGCCAAAATTGCTGCATGTTTGGAAGGGAGAACAGACAATGATGTGAAGAACTTTTGGAGTAGCAGGAGAAAAAGGTTGGAGAGGACATTGCCAAGGACACCATCACCTCCATTTAAGCAGCAGAAAAACAAAGGAAAAGCTATTCTTATTCTTAATAATAATCAAGTAAAAGTTGAAAAGGTGACATGGACAGATTTTTATGTGTTGTGAAAAATAGTTTTTGGAAATAGACTATCTGCAATCACACAATCATGCTGTACGTCTGAAGTTTAAGATTCGCATTTTGATTTCATGTTTTGAATCAATATGAATTGTCCTATTAAGATTGGAGGCTAGAATTATGTGACTGAATGAATGCAGGGTTATCTCAACGGTAGAAAACCTAGGTGTTAAGACAATAGAACGGTGATTTTAGTGTGAAGGGTTTCTATGATAAAATCATGGATTTGATGGCGAAAAATGTCTATTTCAGGTTTCTGAACGTGGATCCAATAAGCTGGAGGAAAACCTAACTTACCCCATTTCTTATATGGGAAACAAAGAGGTATTCAAGATGATCAACCTTCCAGATTTAACAAAATCAAACTACCAAAATATAGAAAATGACCTTAATACAGTTGAGGTTGAGGCCACTCCACTTCACACAATACCATCATTTGAGTCTTCATCAGGCTACAACTTTCCACTACTCCCTGAATCACAAATGGACTTTTCACTATTTCCAGAGTGCCAAAACCTTGTTCAAGAGCCATTTGATTCCAATCTTATGGACATGTTTGAGCAGGAAAAATGTTCAGATTGTGTGTGGAGTCAGAAGCTTGAGACCAAGTTGCCAACTCTTGGATTGGAAGGAAATTCTCAGAGTACAAACTCAAACTGTTTCTTTAAGGACTTCCCAACTGAGATTTTTGAATACTTTGAGGATATTTCAACCTAATCAGAACAATAATGTTATGATATATGCTCAGTAGTTCATTTAGCTCTTCTTTTACATGTACCATCTTTTCTAAGAGTCAATGCATGAACTGGTTTCGGGTTCTTTTAATTTACCAAAGAAAAACCTAAAGATGCACAGTATTTAAGTGTCAATGCATGAACTTGCTTCAGGTTTTTTTCGTACCTTCATATATTTGAAATAAAATATTTCCAAATTTAATTACCAAAGTAATCTGTTGATGAAACCTCAGGCTACACCACTCAGAACATGGAACAGTATTGTGCATTTTTTCCTTTTAATTACATATATGTATAACTGGAACAAAATAGCCTTCAATGATCATTCAACAGAACCCGTAAATAATAATGAAATCTAGTGGCTGCACTACAAATATTCTATGAATTCCAAGGTCCTAATAATGATTATCAATCCTTGTTTATAGGGGAAAAAATCCATGCCATCTACTTGCTTATCTCTTAAAATCAAAATTACTTTTCTCCACACCTTTCACAACACCCTTGCAATCACACCTATCTCAAATGTTAATACATATTGTTCATAGGTGCACGAAATTGACCTTCATATGTATGTAAACATGATTATCTAAACTATAAACAGGTCACATCATTATTCATGCTAAGAACCACAATAAAACAGTTTGCAAGCAGTAAAGAGTAGCTGTACAATACTTTTGCAATCCCCCCCACCCCCAAAAAAATATCCTTAAAAGACCTACAAAATCAGACACCCTTTCACTAAAACTGGACCAGTATCCAGCATCTTTCCCCAGCATAAACACACATAGCTGCTATATATAACAATCCCCACATCCAGCTCGGAAAACATTATTTGAAATCCAATATATCCAAGTCAAAGAATCAATAAAGGATAATGAATAAGATAATTCATTTCCAGACTGTCTCATTGGCATCAGTGAAGATTGCATTATGATGTTCTATGAGCAGCTGAACGACCTCGATTGCGCCAAAGTCAACTTGCATGCCATCATCCAAAGGAATAGGAGAAGATGCATCTATGGCTTCACTATCATCTGCAACACGAGAAACAAGAAAGTAAGATAAATGGTAATCTCCAATCAACACTAATTTTTTTTTTATAAACCAAGGTATGCAAAATCAGCACTAATTCAATGCAGACCAAGTTTTAGTTCAAAAACCCTAAACCCTACCAGAATATGTTGTGATTAGAAATTCAATGTTGATCAAAGATCCATGAGTTAGAAGTACAACTTCAAGCAAAATTTAAAATGTTCAGTGATGCCCATTAAAAAGAAGATCCCAAGAGGCTAATATCAGGTAATTATAGTTGTGGCTAAAATATTTCAATGATATCCACTTTTGACTTTTTTATATGGAAACTCAATCTTTTAATTCTACTTTAAAGTCCCATCACTAAACATTATAAATATATGCTCATAAGTTAACAATAATATAATAGAAAAAACAAATTCTTTTTCATTACTTGGAATTGAGTACATAGATCAATTGATGCTATCATTAGGAAGAAAACCAAGTTTTTGGAAGGGCAGTTAAGATCCTTCTCCATATGATCAGATCCTATATGTGCATTTATTGGTCTTCTACTCACATTGCCAATGTAAAAAAATAAAAGTATATTGTTCAGTTTAGATCATTGCATATCATTAGGTTCCCAATGCAAAGTACAGCTTCTCTACCTCACACATTATGACTTAGAGAAGAATATAATTGACTTTTCATTACAGTCTATTGAATTATATTTTCTATCAATATGGTTATCATTAAAATATTTACATGTTTAGGTGTCATTTTTCATACCAGCAAGCATGTCCCAGGCAGTTGAACCAGGTTGTGGTTCCAAGCTCTGTCTGGAAGGACTTTCTGACATTTGACTCCAGTATTGACGATAAAATTCAGGTCTGCCTTCCTTTTGCCACATGATAACAGGTGCCATTTCCATTGCAAGGCTTCGAGAATCCATCTGAACAAAGTCAATAATCTTGAGCATGCTGATCAAATCCAATTTGAATGTGGTACTACCTTTATCCTTAATTATAAACACCTTTCCAAAATAAATTGTCCCTAAGTATGAGCACAATTTCAAATTACTAGATACATTTCCTATTTTTTTTCTAAATATACCCCTTATAAATACTAATAATTTGTCTTAGAAGATGACAAGTCAAAGTTGGACATGTTCATACATAAAAGGGTATTTCAGGAACATCTACACACAAAATAAATTCATGAAATATATTACCTACTTTTTTAACATATGTGAAAAAAGAAAATGGGCTTATAAATAGGGACAGAGCTAGTATCTAACAACTAACAGCAGTGTGATTGTTCTTAAAGTCAACCAATTGATTGATGGGTAAACAAAGACAGTAAAGCACCATGATGATCATATTCAGGGAGTGATGAAGGTTGCTAATTATGACAAAGCAAGCAAGTTATGCAATTTGGAAAACAGTGCTAGAATAGGAGAAAAAAAGTTACTGAACAAAGTAAATCCTTAAGAAGTACACAAAGTTAAAACAAAACCAAAAGGTATTATTAATGTACATAAACTTGTCAGTGACATAGCGCTACCCAAATCAAACAATGAAAACCCACAATAAGACTATTAGATGAAAGCCTAATGTAAACCTATGTAGTCAACAGCAGATAGCGTAGCGTAGTGGATGATCCTCAAAACGCTATTGCGACGTAGAGCGTGCAGTATGGCCACTACACTAAAGTCTGGGGGTGAAGAACTGGGGTGAGAAAACAAAGGAGAAAAAGAATAATTCACAAGGGATTTTTGTCTTTTGGCAATAAAATATGAGGACCTTTTTGTCTTTTCTTGATAAAAAATGAGGGCCTATATGTCTTTTTCTCCTTGTTTTCTCCGCGACTTCGCCGCCACGAGCAGCACTACAGCCGCTACACTGAACTGCTCCGCCACAGCGCTTCGTGTAGTGTCAAACCTTTGCAACACGATGCACTGCCGCAATTGCAGCCACTACCACCACTACTGACTACAGAGATGTAAACTGGGAACAAATCCAAACCCAGAGAATATCGAGAGAAAAACATATTACTTGAAAACACAAATATTTTGCTCAAGCCAAATTAGAGTTTATGCTATTTGCCATTCTTTTGTTTGTAATTATTTCAGCATTTTTCGGTGCATTAGTATCTCTAGAACTTTCTGTTATAGTCTTTAGAATCTTCATCCGACCTAACTAACTGTAACTTTAACAGCTAATGTCAGTTAGATAACTGAATTCTGCTTTAAGAACCTGTAAACTGTAACTTCAACAGCTAATGTCAGTTAGATAACTGAATTCTGCTTTAAGAACCTGTCTAATTAGCTATATATATCAGGTTACTCACTATATAAAGGAATTGGTAATAAGGTTTCTGATTGAGAGAGATTGTTGTCATTAAGGATTTTGATATGAATCCTATTCCTATTGTTAAGTAATACGCTAATAGACTCATATATTATTGGGCTTGTATATTATAATAAGGATAATTTAGTCTTTCGAGACTTTAGTATTTATATCTTACTATTGCATTGTATTATGTAATCTTACTATTTGATTGGAACCATAACATCTTTTGGTTCTTCCTTTTTTTCTCTTCTTCTCTATTAAGAATCAATAGAAAAGAAAAGAAACATAGGAAGAAGAAAAAGAGGCTCCAATCAAATAGCAAGATTACATAATACAATACAATAGTAAGGTATAAATACTAAAGCCTCAAAAAACTAAAATATCTTTAATATAATATAAAAGCCCAATAGCATATTACTTAACATCTCCCCTCAAACTCACGATGCATTAACATAGAGCATTGAGAGTTTGTCAAACAAACAAAAGACTCAATCTTAAACATATTTTCTAATGTTGGAGCATCACACCAAACTAAAGCTCAAACCAAACCAAACAATAGAGAGGAACAACCAAAGAAGTAGTAGCACCCAAAGAGACGAACCATCAGAGAGAGAAGAACCAAACCAAACAAACACAACCAAACCAAATGAGAGAGGAGCAAGGAGAGAAGAAATCAAAGAGATGAACCAACATAGAAAGGAGCTAGCAACCAAAGGAGAAGCTTCAACCATACCAAACAATCACAATCAAGAGAAGAACCAAATCAGACAGCAGAAATCCAACCAAATCAATTAAAGAACTGACTCGCAATAAAGCACCAAATGAGCAAAGAAGCAGAAGAAATACAAATCATAATAAACAAATTTCTTCCGCAAAGAGAATACCAACAAAGAGCTTGCAATAAGCCCAAATCACACCGGAAAAACGACTAAACCGCACCGAAAATAACAGAATGCGTCGTAAGCTTAAAGATGAGAAAATCAAATACTTCTATTGATTGAACAATCCCCTTTAATTTTTAGATGTAGTAGCACTTCAACCAATAACACTTACTTAAAACAATATGTTGATTTTAATTAGCCCCCAAAGCAGACCAATGAAAGAAATTTAACCAAATAAAATAGAGTCGATAGTTCTCAATTCAACCGATAAACATTCAACTAATGGCCAACAAATACACGAAAACAGACTTGTGCAATAGTGGCGGATCCCATGGTAGGTTCTTGCTTATAATAGAAAATCCAGATGGCCAAATAAATGGAAACCACTAAAGAAAGAACCAAAAATTCAAAACTGCCTTGGTGAATGAATACGGTGGAAACTGGAAGTGGCATGTTCCAACGAATGCAAAAATCCTTTTAAACAAACATGCCTAAAGACCATCCTTGGAAATCGTAGTTTCTGTGTGCTCACAGAATTGCTATTCACACATCACGGTGTTGTGGAAAACTAAAAATAAAAATTTAAGACCCACAATCAAAATAGGAAGAGGAGATAACACAACCAAAGAACTAATCACTGAAAAAAGCAAAGCAAACACAACCTGAGAAGTAGAACGACACTCAAATCAGAAAAATACCATTACACTCCCAAACTTAATGGTGAGAATGTTCAAGGAGGATCAAACCAAGTTTTAGACACTCTGTTGAAGTTGTGGAATTTTTTATAAAAGGAGAGAAAATCATAAGAGCATAAAGTTATTATCAATAATATTCAAGCACTTGTGATTTTCTCTCCTCGGATTTAGTGTTGAATAGCTTGAGAGATTAGCTCTAAGCGTTTTATACTTACAATGATATAACTATGCAAACGGAATCCCTTGATTGTAGGGATTAAACTGTCTATATCAATCCAATTACATCAGAGTTAAATACATAGAAACAACGAATATTTATAGAGGAAATAAAGGAGACAATATCTCATCAAATATTCTATTAATCACACCATATCTCAACAATTCCCATTACTTTCCCAACATTGTCCTTGGTTCCATCAAATGAGAATCAAGGAAGATTACATTCATAAAACAGCTATTAGAACACAAGGTCACTATCAAAATATTGTTATTCCCGGTCAGACTCACGAATGTCCTGTCCACTTTTCAATCCCCTATGAATTATGTGTTTCAACCCTTGTTGAGGAAGTGTGTGCTGGTATTTTTGACAAAATATTCTAGTCTATATCCCCATATGGCACTCTCATCTCATTCAACGTGTCTTGGAAATCTTAACTCACCACCAGTTTGTCGCTAACAAGAAGTGTATGTTTGACATTGGTTGAGTACGTTGGGCAAACAATTTCTGCTCATGTAGTTGAGATTAATCTATCTAAGGTCCAGGCTATCGTGGATTTGCCGGCTCCTACACTGATGTTAAAGGACCTTTTAACTCACGGGCTACTATCAAAGGTTCATTTATGACTTCGGAAAGATTGCTCAGCCACTAACTGCTTTGACTAAGAAGGAAGGTTTCAGCTAGGAGGAGGGGTAGCGGTCTTTTCAGTGCCTCAAGCAATCATTGGCTTCTTTTTTGGTGTTAACTCTCCCAGATTTTTCAAGAGTTGACACTTCTGGCAAGGTGTAAAATCAGAGAGAATTAGAAGAGTTTATAAACTGGAATTATGAGAAAATGAATTTAACTAATGTGAAGAGTTACAAACCCCAATATATGGACTAAGACATAGAAGTTACACGGCTACAATACAGTTTCAATACAGCTGTATGACAGCTCGGCAAGAGAAGAAATAATACAGTGAAACCAGATGTAGACTAGGAGACATGTATTCTATCACACAAGGAAATTGGGGCTGTTCTTAGGCAGGGAAATAAGCCCATTACCCTTTTTCAGCAAAGCTCTCCCTCTCACCCTGTTTATGAAAAGGAAATCATAGCTTTGGTAATGGAAGTTAAACATTGGAGGATTGTGATAAAGTTTCATGGTGTTTACTGACCATAGAAGCCTCAACTTTGTTACTGACCATATGGTCAGTCTGGTCAAAGGAAAGGCTGGAACTTATCTTGTAAGCATCTTTGTGGATTTCTTTGAGTAGTATTTTTAGGTCATTCCTTCCATAGACATTAGTCTGGTCAAAGGAAAGGCTGGAACTTATCTTTTAAGCATCTTTGTGGATTTCTATGAGCAGTATTTTTGGGTCATTCCTTCCATAGACATTAAAAAGGGCTGCAGAATTTTGATAAATCTTTTATCTTATTTTCTATCACCTTTCTTTTCTTGTGTTATTATGAGGATAGTTTATTCAAGTGAATACTCTTCTTCCATTATGAATAATAAAACTCAGTGTTCCAATATATAAATATATTACTGTGTCAATAGTATTTGATCAAACAACAAAATAATAAAGCGAAAGACAAGAAGATAAGGAAAACAATATGAAGGTAAGTTAGTGGCTAAACACAAACTTGAGAAAACGACATGACTCACACGAGAATCAGAGACTGTAAAAAAAAAAGTCTACAACGCAAATAAGAAGCCATAACCGTGCAAAAGCAATAAATTTTAGTTAAATACATGGTCTGACATATACATAGACAAATCAAATTTCTTTAAAGAAACGAACAATTCAAATGGCAATATTGATAACCAAACAACAAAAGAAGTGCATAGATTTGATTTATTTTTCACATGTTAAAAGCTATATGCCAAGCAAAGCAAGTATAATAATTGATTATATTTATAGGAAAGAAAATGTGTAAAAGATATTTTAAGTGTCTTTTAAGCAATGCATACTTCTTAAGAAAATGATTAGTTATATTGATTTCAAGAGTAAAATTATATACTAAAATACCCCCCATATTACCTTATTGAGAAGTGACTTCTGGCTAGCACGGAGCAAAAGTGCTGTTATAAACTCCAGAGTCATATAGTTTACACTAGAAAGCCTCTTAAGTATGTTTCTCATGGAATATATATTGGATCGAGCATCTTTGATCTCATTATAAAGCTCCAATGTGGTAAGCGGCTCAGGAAGGCTAGCAAGATAATATTTTATGAGAGCTGCTACATCGACTGGATTTGAGCCTTCTGGCACTGACGCAGCTGAATCTGCAACATGCAGCAAATATAGCAGTGTCTAAGTTCAATAATATAATCTACATTCCTCCGAAATTATAAGTCACTTTGCAAAAAATAATTGTCCCATATTACAAATCGTTTTACGATATCAATGAAACGTTAATGTTTCTTTTCTTATCATACCCTTTACTATTTATTACTCTCTATTCTACCAATTCTATTAATTTATCTTTCCCATACCATTAATGAGAGATAATTTTGTAAAGTAACTCATATTTTCTCTTTCCCATACAAAATTAACTACATTTCTTAAGTAATGTAAAATTGCCAGAGTGGCTTATAATTTGGGACAGAGGGAGTGTCAGTTACTGAAAGAATGATCGAAATACCTTGGTTGTATAGGGAAACCAACTGCTGAATAACCTTTTTGTCCCCTTCAGATTTAAAAAGATATGGCAGATTCAATCCTACATATAATTACAATTGTGGAATTACTACTAGATTAAATTTAAAAAAATGAGAGAAATAAAAGAAACGTAGACTGATACATGGATATAGAACCTTACTCTAGAAACAGCTACCTGAAACTATAAGATAATCTGCACAATTGACTAGTATCTGAGGAATAGGCTTGCTGCAATCTTGCCTCTGTACAGTAACCTCAATAGGAACTCCAAATACTGGGGTCAAGACAATTAATGATTAACTACCATAATGCAGGAACGCACCAAATTTTAATTGAAGTAAGAATCTACCTTAACAGTTAAGTAGTAATAAAAGAATGTTATGGTCAGTGCCAAAATGGAATGCATCCCAAGATTCCTTGTTAGTCAGCACCAAATTTTAATTGAAGTAAGAATCTACCTTAACAGTTAAGTAGTAATAAAAGAATGTTATGGTCAGTGCCAAAATGGAATGCATCCCAAGACTCTGAATAGTTCTACGTAGTCAGCAAAAGATTTTGATGCATGAAAAGAACTGCCCATTTGTTCAGTTATGTGGTTTGAGAAACTTACCATCAGTCTTTGCAACTCCCTGCAAAAATAAAATAAAAATTAGTAAGAATATTTGACAATGATCTATTCTAGTAAAGATATGTCACACTTAGCCAAATGCCATTTACCTTCTGCCATCTTTCAATGTCTGTCAAGATAGTCTTACTTTTTTGTGCTGTTATTTTTGCCACCTGAAATAAATGATAATGATGCCAAATCAAAGAAAGAAGAAAACAAAGAATCTGAGCATCATGTTGGTACCGAAAAAGTATAATTAGGGCTAACTTGATTATGACTAGCAGATAAAGATATAGGAAGAAGGAAAAGAGAGAACGGGCAAAGAAAAGATAGAAATATTTTTTTCAAGAAAATAATCATTAATACCAGGGGGGGAGGGGGGGTTTCGAGAATACAGTTTAATTAAGCGCTTGTTCAAAATAGGTTAAGCATATGAGAGCTTATGTCATAAGTGCTTAAATTTAATAAACTATTTGCATTTGAATATGCACACTGTTAAGATATTTGTGTTCTCAATTTAACTTCAAAATTAAATTTTGGGGGTGGATGGGAATTGAAGAGGGGACTAAGGGAGCATATTAAAATAAGCAAAAAAATAGTTATGAATAATGTATCATAAGCTATTTGTATAATAAGTTTTTTCACACACTTACCCAAGTGTTTATATTGTGAGATAAAGCAAAATAAACTCTAAATAAATTCTGTCAAATCCTTCTGAGACCAATCAACATCATTAAACAAATCTCATCTATAACCAGCCTAAAAGTTATCCACATCTAGCAGATAGAAGTATGTAATGTAAAGTCACTTTGGAGAAGGCACTCCCTTAAACCAAAGAGAAGTATTGGAGGCAATAATAATAATAAGGGTCATGCTAACAAGTGTCCTAAGGGCACTTGTTAAGAAATCAAAAAAGGAAAGAAAAAAAAAAGCTTTATGTAAAAAGATCACTTTTAAAAATTTCAAGCATTGAATGCACACATCCCAAAATTTTATTTCCTTTTTTGAATGCTTGACAAGTGCCCCAAGGACACTTGTTAGAATTTCCCTAATAATAACACAGTCTGGCTTGTTCTTTTGCTTCAAATTTAGTTGATATATTTCCATTAACAAAATAGCCAGTGTTTTCATCATTATATTTTATGTATTCAAAATTTGGCTATCAAAAAGGTGGAAAAAATTGAAACCTAATCATTATGCATTTATTCCTTAATAAAAAGCTATACATCTCAATCCCAAATCATTTACGCAACCACATTACCTCTTCAACCTTGGACTTCCCCACAGCCACCTTATCTTTTGTCCCTGACAAACCTCTCCTCAGGAATGCACCAGTTGTAGCAGCAGCTGATATCATTCTATCCTGTACAGCATGTCTTGTGGACGGCTGCTGAAGAAGCGCCCACCGACTTTTGACCATCGTCCCAACTCGTCCCGCCACTTCAGCTACATTACTCTTTGTATCCTTTGTTACCTCACCAACAAATGTTCCCGCTGATTCCTTGGCTTCTTTAAGTTTGACCCCTACATTAAATTTCAGATTGTACAAAAAGAGACATAAACAAAGAGCATACAATAAACAAGAAAAACAAAACAAAACAAAACAAGAAGTGCAGAGATTTAGTGAAAGGTACCTGAGGAAGAAAAGAAACCAGTAGCTTTATCTTGCCACTGAGGTGAGATTACAGAAGGCATTGAACCAGAGGCTGGTACAAAAATCAAACTCAACGGAAAAATTAGTTGAAATCTGTTCCTGTACAGAAGTGAAGTAGTAAACCCTTAAAAGACATGTCAAAAACAGTAAATTACAAAATTAAAGTCATCATCATGAATTCACTTAAACAATTTTGTTCTAAAAATCCATAAAATAATTTCGCACCTCACCCCTCTTTTGTAATGGATATGCATTCTCTCAATATATAAACTATTTTACACTCTGACATCCAATAAAAATCCACTAATTTCCCACCTCACCCCACTTTTGTAATGGTATTTTGAAATTGATGATAGAACATAGAAAAATGGCGGAATCTCATTAGATGTTAGTGTAAACTAATTTGCACCAACCGTATATGGCTCTGTTTAAATAAACAGCTTAATTAAGTGTTTACACTTTATAGCATAAGCTTTATCATATAATTGTTTATGTATAAGGTATATCAATAACAAGGGATAAAATAAAATCAAACTGTTATTATGTAAACTATAAGTTGTCTTCATAAGCTATCCTAGAGAGCTTAAGGAAATAAGCTGAAAACAGCTTATGGATATGTCATAAGTTGTCTTCATAAGCTCTCTCAAATAGTCTCAAAAGTGCTTATGTCAATATATAAGCTCAAATAAGTCAATTCAAACATACCTTTGTCCATTAAACTCTAAATAAAATAAAATGAAATAAGCAATCAAATTAGTTGTCATGCTTAGTTATCATCCAGGAAGATTATAAATTTCAACAACATCATCAATCAAACAAATAAGAATATATTTTATATTTCTACACAAAAATAGTCAACGTCAATACTAGAAAAAAGCATAAAATAATCACACAACAATTGTTTGTTCAGTAAAAAGTAAAATCAAATCCAGGGCAAAACCAATAACCAAAAAAATATCAACAGTTTTTACTCAACTATAACAAATAAATCGATCAGTAATCTAATGGAAACAAATTAACGCAACAATTTTTTGTTAGCTGTGAAAGAATGCAACAAAAAAAAACTGTGAAAGAGAAGTACGAGAAAAAAGAGGTTGAAAAACCCTATATGGTCACGAAACGATTAGAGAGAATCCGATGAAAAATTACCTTTCGCTTCTGTGGAAGTTGAATAAGTGAGAAGAGAGAGAGAGAGATTCAAACTAAAAAAATAAAAAATAAAAAGTGAGCAACAGAAGAAAAGAAAAGAGAGATACGGATTGGGAATGGGACTGCAGTGACCAAGTCGTTGGATCGACCAAATAACTCCAAAACTATAACGGCACTTCTTTTGTCTTTTATCTTTCACCTTAAACTAGTCTTCCCCATCAATTATTATAAACAAAATAAATGAATATTTGATTCCTTTTCGCATTTAAGTTTAATTTAATTTTAAAATTATTTAAGTTGTTATTGCCGTTAAAAAAAGTTTATATGGCAAGCGAACAAATAGCAGTTTAACATGTCAGATAAATAAATTAAATAATTAGAAAAATAAATTAAGTAATTAAATTGAATAAATATTAAATGAAGAAAAGTTGAAGGTGTTATGTTTTAGTCATCCATCCAAAATCAATCGAAAATAGATTTGGAGATTAGAGTTAGGGATGGGAATAGGCCAGACCGGCCAACAGGAGCATACGGCCTAGCCTACGTCAGGCCCAGGCCCAGGTCAGACCGGCTTTTTTCTTAAACTGATAAGGTCAATGCTTCTAAAAAAGCATATTTAATTAAAAAGATCAGGCTATATGCCACGTAATAAGCATTTTAGGCCTATTAGGCCGACCTATTTAAATAAATATAAATAATATTTTTTTACTACTATAGTTATTATATTAAATTTTGATCTTTTTGTTATATATTCAACTTTTAGTAATTTACGCATATTAACCTCATTTAGTTTTTGACATATTTAAATGTATTATTATAAAATATAAGTTAATGTATATAAAGTCATATTCTTCAAAATGTGATGTTAAATATCAAAATAGAACTTAATTTCATTGGCATATTAACTCGTTAATCTATTTGAAGATATGTTTGATTATTTATTAAAAAATGTTAAATTGAAATACGCTTTTAAGTAGGCTAACAGGTTATACCAGATCTCTATCAAGGCCAGACTTAGGCCTAAAAAGTAAGCCTATGACAGGCCACAGGTCAGGCTTAGGCTTTGAATTTTTTGACAGATCAAGCTCATGCCTAGCAAAGCTTAGCTCGGCCCAGCCTATTCCCACCCCTAATTAGGGTTCTCTCCTCATTTCTTTATCTTCGCATCACCAGATCTCACCATCATCTTCAAATCTTCATCTACTTCTTTTTCATTCAACCATTGCGTCATATTCGTCTGCAACAAACTCGATTTATTTTCAATTGCCTGAATGTGAGTGTAGGAAAGCAATGCGTATATTCATCTCTAACACTAATGAAAATCCAAAAACGTGATTTTAGAGATGTCATCATTGGGATATGAGTAATTTTTCTTAAATCTATTATTTTTATGTTTATTCTTTGTAGTAATTTACATTTACTAACTTTAATTTTTTGTTTTTCTTTGTAGACCCCTTGTAGTTGTCAATTTTTTGTTGGTAATGCGATGATAGTGATTCGAAGATGGTGATTCGATGTTGGTGATCTGGTAATGGTGATGCGATGACAGAAAATGAGAAGAGAACCCTAATACTCAAACTTATTTCTGATTTTGGATGGAGAGAATAAAACATAACACCTTCGGATTTCCTTCATTTATTCTGTAATCAATTTAACTGTTTAATTTTATTTTTTTTTAATTATTTAATTTATTCATTTGCCACGTCAAACTGTCACGCCACTCCTATGTTTGTCACATAAACTTTTTTTAATAGCAACTAACAGCATGATGATTTTAAAACTAAATTGAACTTATATGGTTTAAATTGATAGACAAAAATGTACCCGACGAAAATGAAAAAAATGCAAACTTATAAAGACGAATCAAATATTTAAGCTTAAATATTTTTTGTTTCATTAGATTTTTTTTACTTATAATTTTGTTTTAATCTTTGTAAAATTAGTTTTTATTAGAATGAATCTCCTAATATATATAATATTTGATTTTAATCTTTCAATTATAAGATATATAAGAATTTATAGTCATTCATTTCAATAAAAATTAATTTTGCAAGAACTAAAATAAGAGAATTAAGACCGTAAACAAAACAAAAATATTTACACAATCTAAAACAAAACAAAAAAAACTTACAAAACTTAAACAAAAACAAAAATGCATATTTCCGGTGACTAATCATATATGTCAATTTAAAATGATAGTTTTGACCAAAAACAAAAACGTAAAACTTAAAATAATATTAGAATAATTAAGAGCATTTAATTTTTCACATCTCATTGGTCAAAAACGTTTTTTGAATATAGTTTTTTTTTAAAAAGTTTTTTTTCATATAATGTAAATAATTTAATTATCAATTTACTTCTAATTATTACCTTCTTTCACAACATTAAATAATTAATACAAAAATATTTTTAGAATAATGTGATTAAATATGGATAGATTAGTTTTTTGTTTTATTGAGATTGAATAACATCAAATTAATTAGAAGAGTCTAAATGAACTTGGTTTACAATTCGACCACGTATCTCCTCCATTTAGGAGTGAGAATAGACCAAACTAGATTTTGAAAAACATGAGTCTGACCTACGATTAATTTTTTAGGTCTGGTCTACGACCTATCATAGGCTTGTGACATTTTTTAAAAGTCTAGTCTGTCCTGAAAGTCTATTTTAAAAACCTATTTTCACATTAAAACATTTAAATAGTATATTTTACATTTTTTTAAATAGGCTAAACTAGACCTTTATATATAAGGAAAACTAATAAAATAATAAACATAAAGAAAACTGATAAAATTATAACCAAATCTAATAAAAATTATAACTAGTAAGTCTACAACAACATTCCAAAAAAACAAAGAAACAAAATAAATCCATAATTAGCAAATTTAAAATAAAAAATAGTAATATTAAAAAAAAAACAATGTTAGTAAATAATAATAAAATATATATAAATATATAGGCCAGACTAATAGGTTTTTATATAAGTCTGAATCTAATCTATTTAAATTAATAGGCTTTAAAAAGAGTCTGAGTCTAGCCTTTTTATTAAAGAGGTCATACCATAATTTGGTCAAGCCATAGACCTTCACAGACGACCTAGCTATTCTCACTCCTACCTCCCGCTAAACCTCATTTGGTACAGCTATAGCATATTGTTGGGTCAAGAGGTGGGTTGCCATATTTCCCATTCTACTAACATGGGTAAATTTACATTGATCAAAGACATTGTTTAAACTAAGAATGACATCCATAATAACCCCCCATATAAGATATGCTACTATTGTTTCTCTTGAGCGCTCTAATAAGATTCAAACAGTCTGATTCGAAGTTGACTCGTCGAAGACAACAGTCCTTGGCCAAAATCATCGTTCGGTACAAACCATAAGCTTCTGCATTCGTCGCATCCTTCATCCCTGTGCATTTCTTGGTGGTCGCTGCAATCACATCGCCGTTTGCGTCGCGAATGATTGCTACTAGTCCTCGCATACCGTCTTTTCTCAAGTTTGCATCGCAGTTTGCTTTATAAACGTCTTCTTGTGGCTTCACCCATCTAGCAATTTGGGGTTGTCTAATATTTCCACTTGATTGTGTCTGTTTCCCATCGTGACTCCATGCTCGTTTGAATTTTGGTTTGCTTGTTGATACTCCTTTAAGCACTCAAAAGCTTTATCAATGGTTTCTTCCTCAGGTATATTTCTATCCTCAAACACCTTTTCATTTCGAGCAAACCATATGTCGTATGTAATGGCCATCATATTGCCTAAAGTTTCTAGATCCACATTACTAAATAATGTAGATAAGTCACTCCTTAAAGTTCAGCTGTTGATAATTGCTAAAGTTAATTCCAATATGGGACTTAAACCAAATTTTTGTCACTCTTGGGCATTCCGTAAATGCATGAGTAATCATTTCAATACTGTTGAAACATTTGGGGTAAATAGTGTTGCATTGAATCCCTCTTTGATTTAACTCCTCTCATATAAGGATTGCATTATTGATAATGCGCCACAACAACACTTGATGCCTAGGGGGATTATTAATTCCCCAAATTTTCTTCCACATGTTTATTTGACTGTTATTATTAGACGAACTAGGACTAGTAGATTCATCCCATTCTTTTTATGGCTTGATACCCTATCATGATAGTGTAATAACCATTATTGGTACCCATCTACATGAGTTGATCATCTTTTGCTTCCTCTTGAATAGGGAGTTGTTTTATCAAATTCCCTTCGGTGTTGATAAAGGTACACTCAATTATGTTGTTATTCCAACCAAATGGATCCTCCCTAAAGTGGTCCCTGAGCCAAAAAATAGTGGAGCTTGAAGGTTTTGGAGTGAGGACTTTAAAACCATTTTGCAAAGGCATCCAATTATCTTCCCATACTTTTATTGACCTCCCATCACCAATTCTCCAACAACATCCTTTGTTTAGAATCCATTTAGCATGATGAACACTTCTCCAAGTGTAACTAGGTTTAGTACCCAAGTTGCATTAATGACATTTGAGGTGTTATAGTATTTTTCTTTTAGGTTAGTAGCCAAAAGAGAATTTGGGTTTTTGTGGAGTCTCTAGTTTTGTTTAGCTAGCATGGCTTCGGTTAAAGCTCGAATTGTTCTAAAACCCATCCATCCTTTCCATTTTGACATACAAAGGTCCTTCTTCTTGATCCAATGAATCTTTTTAGTAGTCTCTTTGCTCCCCTACCAGAAATTGCAAATTAGGCTTTCAATTTTTTCACAAATCTCTTTTGGAAGTAAAAAACAACTCATTATATAAGTTGGTATCACTTGAGCAATCATTTTGATCAAAGTGTCCCTTCCTGCAAACAATAGACCCTTTTCCTTCTATCCCTTTAACTTTCTCCAAACCTTATCGATGATATAGTTGAAAACTTAGTGTGTTTATTTACCCACAAAAGTGGGTAGTCCTAGATATTTATAAATCCAATGTGTAGCTTTGATTGGCATCCTCTGCATGAAGTTGTTTTTGTGACGTAGTATTTCTACTAAAAACCATCTCTAACTCGTCGTAGTTAATCTTTTGGCCTGTGACATCTTGATAGGTTTTAAAAATCTCAATCAGAACCTTGGCTTCCTCTATTTCAGCCCTACAAAAAATCATACTATCATCAGCAAAAAAAATAGGTGAGATATCGGATGTGTATTTTGAGCTACAAACAACCCATGAATTTTGCCTAGACTTTGACCCGGTAGGATTAGCCTTGAGAGGACCTCAACACATATAATGAATATGTATGGAGATAGCGGGTCTCCTTATCTGAGTCCTCTCTAGGTTCTTAAACTCAGTTGCAGTCAAGCCATTTCTAAGAATAGAAAAGGAAACAGTTTGAACACAACTCATAATCGTAATCACCATTCTACTAGGAAAACTCATAGTTAGGAGAGTATGTTCTAGGAAATTTCATTCAATCCTATCATAGGCTTTTTCCATATCAAGTTTGATGCCTACATAACCATGCCTGACCTTTTTAACTTTATTAGGAGAATGAAATGTTTCAAAAGCATTCATAGTCTTATCAGTTATTAAGCAGCCGGGTACAAAAGCACTCTAGTATTGACCAATGAGTCGTGGAACAATTTTCTTAATTTTATTGGCTATAGTCTTGGTAACAATTTTAAGACTTTCATTACACAGGGAAATAGGCCTATAACCAAAATGGTGCTTTGCATATTTTATTTTAGGAATAAGGCAAATATGAGTATTATTAATACTGATAGGGTCAACATTATTGTTAAGAATATCCAAACAAAAATTGGTGACATTGATACAAAGATGTCCCAAAACTTGTTAAAAATAGGGTTGGTAGACCATCTGGGCCCGAGGAAGCAATATTGTTCATGCTATTGATAGCTAAGTAGACTTCTTCAATCATGTAATCCTTTTCCAAAATGCTTATCTTTTTTGAATGACACTTGTAACATTCTCAAAATCCGTAGGATTGGTAGACTTGAATATGCATTTGAAATAATCCAAGAAAGCTTGATGTATATTCTCCTTATTTGTCCAAGTATTTCCACTTTGATCTGTAATTTGGTTTATGACATTTCATTTTTTCCTTTGAGTTGCTTTTTGATGGAAGTATTTTGTTTCTTATCACCCTTATGAAGCCACTTTTCTTTGGCTCTTTGGCTCCACCACATTTCTTTACTAATGAGGAGTTCATCAAGATCAGTTATAGTATTCCTAATTTCCACCATTATTTCATCATCTGGGACCATGGATTTCATGTGCATTAGTTTTGTTTGGGTCTCCTTTATTTTTGTAGGAATGTGACCAAAGATTTATGTTCCCCAAGATTGAAGGTTCTTTAGGACAACCCTTTATTTTGAAGGGTTATCATTCGTAGCATTCTGCCATGTGTGTTTGACAATATTGCAGCACTCCTCATTTTGAAGTCATATTTGTTACAACCTTTTTGTTCTGCCCTTTTCTATTTTAGGTTCTTGGAGTAAGAAATATATCAAAATTCAAGCAAAATAGGGCAATGATCAGAAGTACATTTCAACAATTGATAATTCGTGTGAACGGGGAACATAATGTTCCAGTTTATAGTAGCAAAAAATATGTCCAATCTAGCTCTATGTGGCTATTAGATTTTTTTATTATTAGCCGAAGTAGCAATTTTTCCATGATAACCAAGGTTTTTTAAAAGTACTCTGATTCAACGTGTCCCTGAATATTTGAGTTATGTTATTATCAATGCGGTTTCCCCCCAATTTTTTCATTTTGATTTATATAGACTATTAATGCTGCGTAGAGTTATATAGACTATTAATCATGTCATAAGTCATATATTTCTTAATATGATTAGGATAACTATACATGCAAGCAACACGCTAGTTAGCATAAAAGGTATCATTAGTGTGGCAAGAGTGATGACTCTTCATCATATGCATATTTTTCATTGTTTTTAGTCTTATCTTTTATTCATTAGTTAATTTAAAGAGTTATTTAATATATTTTGTTAATTTTAATTCTTTGAGTTAATGAAATGTTTATGTTCTTATTTCTTTGATTAAGTAGAGATTTTTCGTAGTTTTATGTTCTTACTTTGTTTTAGTGCAGTGCTGAATTTTGGTGAGAAATCAACATAACCTATGTGGAATATTTCAGCTATATCTAGAGTTGTAGATGTCTAATTGGAGTCAAACCAAGTGCAAATGAAAGCTAAGATCCATAGCTACAACTTTCATGAAGCCATCAAAACCAAATTCGAACTCAAAAGAGGAGAAAAATGCACTAAACGCCAGGCAGAAGATGTTGTGCGCTTGAAGCGCGCCCGAAGCGCGCCTGAAGCGCATTTTAGCGCTGAAGACCTGCCGTTGCGTGCCTGAAGCGCGCGACGCGCAGCAGGACACCTTAAAACTCATTTTTCTCACTTTTTATGTATCTTTTTGACTATGTGAAAGTTGGGAGACTTGTACCCTAGCAGAGAAATATAATTCAATAGTAAAACGCAATCCTTGAGTTCGACACTCGGTACTACCGTTTTATTATTACTTGCAACGATCCAGTACACTTGCTGAAACGCTATCAAAGAGAAATTACAATAAATGAAATTTTTATTAGAATCCAAAATATTAACACGAACACCATTATTCCACAACATAACAATCCCAATAGCCCTTCCATCCCCACTAGTAAAAAACTTAATCACAAACGACTTGGTTAAGCTACCAACAGACAATATATTCTTAAGCATAGGTCAGAACTTAGCAACTTAGTTTCCATAAGAAAGACATAATTAGGGCATTTGGATATTGATATGTTATGCATTCCTTGAGCTCATCTTGGTGCAAAAAGCCTCTACACGCTTAATTAAACCACACTTAAAACAAAACATGGGTAATTTTTCATACCTAAAGTCAATCCATACCACCCCATCAATAGGATTTTTGATGTGTATGCTTGCCTTGATTGGCTTGTTGAGATCATTGACAGTGACACCTTTACTTTGACTACAGTAATGTTGAGGTAAAAATCTTTTTTTGTATGTTTTAATAACAACAAACCTTATGAAATAAATGATTAAATTTTATGAATGATGATCTACTAATTATTGCACTTGAGTTTTATTTAAGGAATATGAATTGCATAAGTGAACAAACAAAAAGCCAATCACATTATCAAAGTGCATAAGTATCTAATCAATAAGTAAAGAATCTCAAAAAGAATGTATCATGTATCAATCGTTCAAGAGAATGATTATTACATCTTCAAGATAGCATCTTCATGAAGAAGGTGATCAAATACATTCATACAACACTCAATGATCACATCATATTATAAATCAAAGCAAATCATGTCTTAACTAAATTGGAAATTGAAAAGCAAGATCATTCTGGTTTATTAAAAACAGCAGTCTAGAAAAACGAAGATCATTCTGGTTTATTAAAAACAATATGGAAAAATGAAGATCGTTCTGGTTTTTTACAGCCTTCAGTCTAGTAAAACCAAGATCATTCTGGTTTGCAAAAAGTACAAGCCTTCTTAAAACAACATTATTCTGGTTTGCGAAAGTACCAACTATATTCACACAAGATCATTCTGGATAATTTTTCCCAAAAGATTAAAAGAAGTAAATCAAAACATCAAGAACCATAACAAGATGTACCTCTAGATTGATGGTCTATGAAGCAAGTACAGTTAGGACAACAAGGATAAGAAACTGATGTTACATCTTTGCAGAAAGGCAGCCTGCGCACGAAACAGAAAAAGACTAACACCAAACAGCTGTCAAAAGCTCTCAGTCAAACACTCACTCAAAATAGAAACGAATAACGTTTTGGTTTTACAAAAGAACATTCTGGTTATTCTCTTTTAAGGACATAATTAAAACAGATCATTTTCCACAGTCGAAACTACAATCTAAAGAATATCAAGACTTTTCAAATCAATGGTGAAGTCAAAAACTCGAGCTGAATGCCCAAAGGAGGAAAACAACCTCAAGATTGATCTCCAAATTGATGAGTTGTGAGCAAGGATGCAAGTACATTGTACTTACATTATTCTGATGAAAGTTCTGCATAAATTTGATTTGAAACAATACCAACTGACATGTCACAGCTCATTCACTCACTCATTCACGTTTTCCATCAGACCCAAAAGCAAGAACATTATTCGTTTATCAAGAACGTTCTGGACAACAATATAAACACATATTTAATTGTTTTAAAACATATCTCACAGTTGGGAAGTATGTCCAACGACTATATTCAGTTTAAACTAAATATTCAAAACCTTTTATCATCTATAAATTGAAGATCAATTGGGAGATGAAGGCAAGAGTTCAATTTACAAATCTACCAACACTTGTTCAAGTAATAACAAGTCAAAAACTCTTCAAGCAAACTCCAGCTCTCTTCACTATATTTGTGGATCATCATTTACTGAGTTTGTCTTTATTTTTCTCAAACAAGTGTTGAGAAGTTTCAAGATCCCAAACACTTTTATCATACACATCATTTGTAACTCAAATCTATCTTTTATGTTAGATTGAGTGTGTTTGTAAAAATCCTTTCAAGGCTGAAAGGTGATTGTAAAAGACCTTTCTAGATTGAAAGGTGAAGATTGTAATTGATCAAGGTGTGATCAAGAGAAAATGTGTGAAGGAGAACATTTTGGTTCTGAAGTACATAGTGAAAATCTCACAGTTGTGAGGACTATACTAGTCTTAGTTGGGTGAACTTGTATACTTTTTGTGTGTGATCTTTCTATCATTTATCTTTAATTATTTGCGCACACAAATCGAATTTCACTATAAACTAATCTATTTTATTTACTTCTAACATATCCAGAACATTCTGTTTCAACCAATATTGATGTTGAGTTAATTTAAATTAAGCATAGGAATCAAAATTTTAAAAAGGTCACAATTCAAACCCCATCTTTCTTGTGATTGACATTACTACTTCAAGTAATACAATCAGGATAGGAAAACACATCAACTTCTTCTGCTTAACCCACTTTAGCGTCTATCTTTAAGCACATAGTTTTGGTTCTACAATGCATAGAAACGCCCCATAGATGAATCCAAATGGGGACATGTGTAAATTTAAGAAGTTGAATATTAAGGTTTCTATCCCAGGCATGTAGCATAAGCCAAGTATTTCGAAATATCCATGGGCTGACATAGAGGATCGTGTTGACATCTTCCTTTTTATCCATTGATATAAGGTATAAATTGCTTTCAGTTTCTTGAATTGTTAACCCATTAAGGTTGTACCAGATTCCACTCAAACCACTATGCACTAGTTGTTTATTGATCAGTTTATCAAAGAAGAATTTAACAATTAAGCATTTCTCGCATAGCTCAACTCTTTCTTGTATGTCCTCATCTTCATAAAAAAGGAAAGAATTATCTTCTTCACCCAAACTAGTAGTTCTGGAACTGAGATTTTCTTATTCTAATTGATTTGTAGGCGTATGCTTTGTACCACAAGATGATGCTCTATTATTTGAAATCTCCAAAGGTATTTGGAAAGTGATATTTAAATCTTGCACCAATTGCATATCTTGATCAATGGCACTAATTTGCGTTTTCCCAAAGTTGTATCCATGTGACAAACAGAGAAGAGATATGAGGAAAAGAAAGATCAATAAATAGAAAAATCCACAAGAAAGAAAAGAAAAAACACTCATAGACAGGATAACAAATCGATTAAAAGGAAAGCATAACTCTACTCGTGGAAGAAACCAAAGTGGAAATTCACACGTCCATACAATGTTGAAGCAGATACTCAATTCATTTTTCAGTAGGAGTATTATTTTTCTCATTCATACAAACTCAACATCAATTGTCAGAATCAAACATTTTTGTGGATTTTTTTTATTTCTATTTGATGCCAAGAATACACGTGATTTTTCTTTATAATTGAGGCATAAATAAATTTGTTATGTTTATAATTGAGACATTAAGGAGTAATAAATGCACTTTTGTTTTCCATTTGATTTGCGATTTTGGGCCAATTTGTTATTGTTCCTGTATGAAACTAGAGAAGGATCTCTAAGTTTGGTGTTGTTGTGATGCTCCAACATAAATTCTTTCTTCATGTATGGTTCTACTCTGTATGAAGGTGTGCGTGCAAAGACACTTTGATGTCAAAGTAAGGCATGGTGCAACTAGATAGAAAGAGCAATGAATGTGTGAAACCTGTGGGGAAAACTCCTATTTATATAGTGGTCGAACTCATATCTGTTGCAATAAGTTACTATTAATGTTGAGGTGGTCGTTGAGTTCATAGTGAGTGTTGTTATATGTGATGTAACTGCATACCAAGATAAGCTCTTGGGCTTATCTGGTTCAAGTGTGTTATGTGATGCATGTGATGTGAGTACGTTTGTGTTTCTTGTTTCTTTACCTTTTAGCATGTGTGTCTGACGTTGAGGGTAATTTTTATGTTGTGCCATCCCTTACGACATATTATATTAAGAATAGAATCTATATTAGTCATATTCTAAATAAGACTTCTTATGAGCTATGGAAAGCAAGAAAAACAAACACTTCTTATTTTCATCAATTTGGTTGTATTTGTTTCATGTTAAATACTAAAGGAAATTTTGGCAAGTTTGATTCAAAAACTAAAAAATGTATCCTTTTTATGATACCCTAAATGGTCTAAAGCCTACAGAGTGTATAATAAAGAATCTTTGACTGGTAAAGAATCAATTTATGTTAAGTTTAATGACAAAGAACTTGACCGTTAAAAATCAAAGTTGTGCAAAGATTTTGCAGATATACAAATTACTGATAAATTAGTAGATGCATCTTATGGTGGAGTAGACAGTGATACAAATGTTAATATAGCATTTAGAGAAATTGTTCTAATGTCTCGAAATTTGTTCAAGACGTTAGCTAATTTCAACTTTATATTTAAGAAAATCGTCGTAAATTTTTTATTTTTTTAAAACACCAGAACTTTCTAATTGAATTAAATGGAGATTTAACATTTTACTAGAAAAATATCTAAATTGCGTGTCAGAAGGAAATATTAATGATTTTAGAGAAAATATTAATGTTTCAAGCAGGCAAACCTAAAGTAAAATAAAAATATCACGAAGTAAAGTTTTAACATAGCAAATCTAAATCCTAAAATTTCTCTGCGGTAGAGTGGCGCAACGAACACAATCATTACAACAAGTTCATTATTCATATCCTTCTAAATCCAAAGTCTCTAAAATGTTATGCCTTCTAAATCCAAAGTCTCTAAAATGTTATGTAAGGGTCAATTCATAGCAAATTTTATCAAGCTATTGATTCAACGTAGAAATGACCAAACATGTTTATTCTCAATTACTCAAACATATTATTTATAAAAGACTTAACATATTATTTTTAATAATAAATCATCTTCTTAAGAAAATAATATCAAAAATCATACACATATATTAATTAGGATTAAATAAGTTTTTACTTCCTGTAAAATCTCAATATTTTATTTTTAGTCTTTATAAAAGATTTTGTCAACTTTTAGTCTTTTAACATATTTTGTTTTTATTTTTGGTTCGTGATTTCAAACCAACTATTATGTATCTTTCTAATATTTAAATGATTTTTTGCTTTAATCTTAAGGACATGTTTAACAACTTCTTGGCCAAAATTTATAATTTTTTAACAAATGATAAATTTGAAGTAACTAAAATATCACTAGAAGGGGGGTTGAATAGAGATATTGTTGTTTTAAAATTTCTAGTGGACTGTTTTAAAGTTGTATCCTCTATGAGAGGATGAATTGTAATTTATATGAGGATGAATGTATGAAACAGAAAAGCTAAAGTATGTAAAGAGGACACAAGAAAATTTATACTGGTTCACCCAAAATGGGTTACGTCCAGTTCTTCACAAACTTGTGAGTTTCACGATAATTCAAAATGACTTGTCCTCTAAAGGGATCTTTTCTTTTCTGTATTTGATTTCCAGCCTCATCAAACTTACACTATTTCTTCTGTTGGTTTACAGCTATTGCCAAATTTATAAGAACTTGGAATATACAAATTTAGTGATTTGTGATGAGAGTATGATTCTTTCTCTTTTGTAAAACTTTCCAAGAGGATGCTCTAAAAGATATAGTTAAAGACTATAGAAAGTGCAAAGAGAGGATGAGATTGCTCTTCTTAACTTAGAGTATTTCTCTTTTGTATAAGTAGTTGTGTTTCTAATGATGAAGAGTTTCTCTTCCTTTTATAGAGGTTATGAGGCTCCATCCATGAGGAAAAGTGTAAAATGACCGTTGGAGTTTTGTGTAACTGTCCAAGGTCATTAATATGATTTACTAAAATGCCATCAGTTGTTCTTGTAGTGCAGAAGCTTAGGAGGATGAGTTTGCAGTTCGTCTTCATATAGGAGGTTTGATTTTTCCATAAGTTAGGACATGACTTGTACTATTGACCTTTTCTTTTACCAATAGCTGAAGTGTTTTGCCTTTCTTTTCAAGTACACACTTTTTCGTACTATGGTACTTTTGAACTTTCCCTATGTAAGAGGATGAATGACACTAGAGGTTCATCATTTCATTGGTTCATCCTCTACCTTGGATCCTCTTGATTTGTTTATCCTTTTATTGTCTGTCTTCAGGTACAGAGTTGTTTTGTTTTGCCATGAATTCATTTTCTTTTGAGATATTGTATATCCTCTTCTTTAGAGGTTAAAAGTTTATCCTTTGCTTGTTTATCCTCTAGTTTAGAGGATATGTCAAATTGTGTCAAATGCACTTCTTTGATCAATGTGATGAGTAAGTTGTTTTCTAATTTAGATACACTCAAGAGCACAGATTAGATAATAAGTATAATCATAATCTTTAAAATAATTTTGTTATCATTAAAACAATTTAGAGAGATTGTCTCAACAGAATTAAGTATGAATTTTATGCTTTTGGCACTTAAAAAATTTAATATTTAATTTCTCACTTGTTAAAAAATTCTATATTTTTTAGGGAAATTTCTTATAATGCCCTAAATATTACTACAAAAAAATAATTCAAAAATCAAAGGAGACACATTAGTTGGTTTAATATCAAGGGATAAAAATAAAAACGAAAAATTTTAAGGGACTAAAATTTGTCGAAATTATTTTTATAATGACTGAAAACAAAATATTGAGATTTTCTTGGGACTAAGAACTTATTTAACCCATTAATTTATCCCAAAAAGCACAAATGGTTACTATGCATGATATGCAAGACTCATGATCCACATATAATATTAGTCATAACAATGGAAAAAAACTTGCACGAAGTCATAACAATATCACTCATATCAATGGAGAAAATCTCACACAGTTATAACCACAAAACTCGCACAAAGCCAAAACAATATCACTCATACCAATGGAGAAAAACTCTCACAAAGCCATAACCACAAAACTATCGTGAAACCACAAATATATTACCAATACCAATAGAGAAAACTCGCACAAAGCCGTACCAAGTGCATTCTACATGATGCTTGGCATGATAATGAATCAAAATCAAGTTTCATACATTCTCACAAAGATCATGTGCGAATTTGATTTAATCAACATCACAAACCTTCACATTAAGAATAAATAACGAATCAACATCAATAACTATTTGGTCATATGATCAAACAAAAACCACAAAATCATACATATATACGTAGAGATATACAAAATGCACAAGTCATATTTATCTCTAAATTCTTAATTTCAAGAAACAACACAATCAATTTCCAATATACAAAATCAACGTGTAACTTGAAACATGCAAATAGAAATGACCCTTACCTTAAACACTTTTTTCCTAACAACACATTCTAAGTCCCACGAATCAAGAAACAAGAGAAAGATCCAAACTTTACTTTAGATGATACTAAAAGAAGGAAGAAAATTGAAATTCAACTTGGTGATGATAATAATGATGGCGTGGGAAAAACAAGGAAAGGAGACTATGTTTCTTTTTTGCTTTCTTTCTTTGGTTTGTGATGGAAAGTTTGTCCACTTAGAAAATATGATAAGTAGGTGTGAGAAATGAATATGAAGGCACTAATATGTAGACCACTTTTTTTTAAAAAAAAAAAAATAACATTAGACCAAAATTGTTGTCTAGGGTTTTTTTTTTTTTTTACAATAATTCATTTGTCTAGCATTAAAAGCACTTATTTTGGTTAAAGAGAGAAGACATGAAGCACAAAGACAAGATAATATTTTTGTTCTCTGTTGATTGTATACAAAAAATCATTGCATCAATAATTTAATTTGTAATCTACATTTCAAAAACGAATTAAAGATGATAAGAAAGAAAGAGAGGAATGGCTGCATGGTGCTAAGAATGAGGGAATGTTCAACTTTTCCTCTCTTAATTGGGTTGAGACAAGGACATCAAGATTATTAGGGGTGTTCGCGATGTGGTTTGGATCGATTTTGAAAAATCCAAATCCAATTTCAAGCGGTTTAATTTAGATTATTTTTGGATATCCAAATTACAATTGCAAAAAAAAAAAAATGAATATTAATATTATAAAAACACGATAAAATAGTAGGTTTGATGTAAATATAACATATAATATACTTAAATTTAACATTACATAATAACAATAATCGATTACATTTGAAACACATGAAATTGCAACAAAATAGAACAAATAAACCTAATAAGTATTATTAGGTACAAAAAATTAAAAACCAACAAATAGTATACATGCAATATATCATACAAATAAAAAATAAATAAGTATTAAAATTTATGATTGCAGTTTGGTTTGATTTTGAAAAATAAATATAAAATCCGATATGAACCGTGCGGTTTTAACAAAAAGAGATCCAAAAGTATTCGATTTTATGCAATTTTCGGTGTTTTAGATCGGTTTTTGATTTTTTTTAGATTGGTTTGAATGTGAACACCCTTAAAGATTATCAATAAGTCTAGAAAAATACAATAAATTGTCATAAAACCGTGTCTTGAAGGACAACTTGGCATAAAAAAGAGTAAAAGGAATGGACAGGGAGGAGGCAGTCAGGAGCTTGGGCCCCTCCCTCCCCCAAAATAATTTTGTTATATTATATGTATGTATAATTAAACTATTAGGTGTTTATTTATTTGTTATATCATATGTATAGTATATAAATAAACTATTAGTTGGTAATTTATATATGATAGTGTATAAAGCACAAAAATACATATCACACTAACAAATAGATATTATTTATAATTTGAGAAAATAAATATGGTTAAATATATTTATATATGTGATGTGTGGATGTTTGAGACTCAAGTGTGTCACACAATTCAATCTCAAGTATTAGTGATACATAATAATATAATAATATCATTATATTATATTAACATTGTGTGACACATGTAATTCATATTTAGATGTTTTAATTATTTTTTCGATAATTAGATCTTTGACCATTGTGTGAATTTAGCATTTTTCCTGCGGCATTTCCTGCGGAAATATATCTGCAGATAATACACAAGGTTCATATTTAGTTTAGGAACTTTTCTGCGGAGTCTGTTTCCGCAGGTAAAACGGCAGGTACATTTTTCGTTTGCTCCGGATTTACATGTGATTACTAGTCAGCAGCAAAATTCAACTTTTTGTTAAAGATTGTTCTGTGGTATTTTTCCGCAGGAAATATCCGCAGCAAATTCCGTAGGAAATGCATATGTTTTGGTATTTTGTAAATAAAGTAGAATGGATTTTTAAACAAATTAAAAAGTAAGAGAAATTCCACAGTTAAATATGACAATATAATCCGCGTATCCGCTCGAACTCGTCTTGATTTATAGGAAAAATCCGCTTTGATTGTGTGCAGGGTTTGCTCGGAAATTTTATAGTACTATCAAATGTGTATTGGTAATATGAATATTTTGACTCTATTTTATTAATGCAAGATGAATATAATGTGTATTTTGTGATTTTTCACTTATATTAAATTAAATGTTCTATTTTTTACTTTATTTTAAAATAATTTTAAAATATAAAATATACAAATTTTATAATAATAAATTTGAAATATAATCAAAGTTGTTACACTACTAGAAATTTCGCTTATAGTGACCGCTTTAGAGACTGAATATTTTCAGTCACACTAGCGACCGAAATAGAGACCGAAATTTTGAACTTAGAAACTAAATATTTTTTTGTCACTAAATCGATCGCTAACGAAATTTAGAGACTGAAATAGCAACTGAATTTTAGCGACCAATAATTCAGTCGCTAACTATCACTAATAGTCGCAGTAGAGAGTTCACAAATATATTTTAGCGACTGATTTAGAGACCAATTTATTAGCGACCGATTTAGAGACTAATTATTTTTTGTTTTTTAAAAAATAAACAAATCATTTATTTAATTTACTAATAAAATCATTTATCTAGACTGCCCCCTTTCCCCCTTCTTCTCGACTAACACCTTGCGAATAGAAACCCTTCGTCTCCAACTCTTCGAATAAGAACCATCAGTCTCATCCACTGTCCACCTTTTCGCCCTTTGCCTCCACACTGTCTCGTCCTCTCTTCTCATTTGCTCTTCGTTTGCATCATTTGAGAACAGCGCACATGACAATGTCAACTTCTTCATCCGCCTTTTGGTTGTATCCAAATATTTGTAGGTCTCTCTTTATCCCTCTCTCAACATTTGATAGTTGTTGATGAATTTTCTGCAAAATACAGATTTTGGGATTTAAATTGATTAGGGTTCTTAGATTTTAATTTCTTTTACGATATTTTCTTTTATTTTCTATAAATCTGCGAAGCGAAAAACAAGTTTAGGAAGTTATTATGGCTACAAGGGTTCGTAAACTATTATGGCTAATACTGAACGCTTATTTCATAATAGAAATACATGAAGGGATGTTTTCGTTTCAGATTCTTGTTTTAGATTCTTATTTGAAAGATCTAGAACTTTGATATATCTTATGTGAGTTTTCCCTTTTAAGTTGTCTTAAGTTATTAATTTTACAGTTTACCAAGTCTGATGCTGAAAGAGAACTAGAAGGTGTAGCAAACACTTGAAGCCAACCAATATATTTAGTAAGGCAAAAAAATTAATCCGTCAAAAGCTTGTCCATTCCATATGTTAGTGTAGTATTATTTATCTCTCTTCCATTTGTTAGTGTAGTAAAATTAAATTTGACAGCAGTGCAAAAAATCAATATCTTCAAATTGTTTTGCAATTCTAACATGCTGTGAATATGATTTATTTGGATGGATTTTGCAGTCCACAAGTTCAGTGGTTATATGTTTGTTTCTCTAATGATTTTGTTTTGTGATATTGCTCTTTCAACGTGTTGGTCTCATTGTCATGTGGGAGAATCAAGGAGGCTGCATTATGGATATTTTCATCAAGGATTGGTTTAATATCTTGATAATTATCATCTTTGATATTTTTGCGGAATTTATATATATAACAAGGCGTATGGTACTTGGCTTTAGCAATACTTATGTCCATGTCAAGTTTCTTTCCATTAGCATATATATACTTTGCCAAATTCTTTTTCTTTATGCTTATTTGATATTTATGTATATTTACTTTGTCTATCATTCATATTGCAAACTCTCATTTATACTAAACATTCAAATCTAAACACTACTGCCACCTATAAGGTAGCATGAATGTAGAAATCCTAGAAATTTTACCAATATCGCATTAGCTTTCAATTTCTAGCATCTTTGTGTTGGTGCTTTCTATGTAGGAAAACATGCGTAAAAAGTATCTCCAATTATGCACTTTAGAGGCTTATTGTGTCTCATCAATATGAATACCTCGTAATATTTTTTACTTCTCAATTAAATATCCCTTCTTGTTATGATTTTGTTCACATACAATCATTTTAGTTGGATAACAATAAAGATCTTAGCAATTTAGGTGTGAATGCCTATGAATGAACGCATAATTGTTCTTTTTCCATGTTTATGTTTTCTTTTGTGTTTTCCCTATTTTCATTATAGGTCTAAGTTTTTCTTTCAGATATTTGATGGGCACAATGGATCTGCTACTACTATTTATTCTAAGGAGAACTTCTAAATAGGTTAGTAGCATTTTTGGAACTTTTGTTGCAGGCTTTGTAAAATCAAATATAGATTTTAAACAGAAAGCTTATTTCTTTTTTACTTTATTTACCTTCATGCTTCTTCTAATTAGTCATTTCTATATTTCACTGTTATATTCAACATAAAATTCAGATTGGAAGAGGTGTTAACAAGTTAAACATTGACCTTGTGGGGTATCAACTAAAGACAATTTCTATGATGATACATGACTCTACATTTCAATATTCCTTAGTCCCTATATAACTGATTGCGTAACATGCATTGATTTCTTTTTCTATATTTTAACTTTTATATATCATTTAATATGTAATTGTAATGTGTGTAGTTCAATCTTTGTGTTATTTTAACTTTTAAGGTTTCAATGCAATGCAATTATATTGCACCAAATAAGCTAGGAGTTGAGACTTATCAGTTTTCAATGTAGTCTGTAATTACTAGCAAAATTGGCTGTTAAAAGTAGTCTTGGTGTGTTTTTGACTCACAATGATGTGTTTGCACTCACTTCTCCAAATTGTAGGTTTGATAAATCACAGTGGGATGCAAAAAATGTAAGATGTGATGAACTTGCATCCTTAATATACGGTTAGACACTTCAGTTATGATGCAAAAATTGTTCATATTAGACTCTTTCCATGTTCTTAATAACAAAGAATGAATGAGAATAATTGAAGTGAGTACCTTCCACAGCCTGAAAAAGCTCTCTTTTCTTATCTTCAACTAAGCCTGAGACAGAGGATTGTTCTGCATCACATCTTGAAGATGTTATTTTGTTATCTTATCTGCAGGTTTTTAATTATTATTATTTTTGGACATTGGCGTTGCTTGCAAGGTATTATGTGAACACTAATGTGTCACCATCCCCACGTCCTATATTTTATTTCTTCAACTTACTTGTGTCACCTGCATTAATGTATTCTACCTTATTAATCATTTCTTATTCTTTTCTCAAATCTCAATTATTTCCCACAAATATATTTCATCACTTTCACCATTTGGTTATGGTTACTAGTTGATTCTTCATTCCATGCACAGTGGCATTCAAGGCAAGCTTTCCTTTCCGCATAAAACTCTAGGTGATTTCTTGTTCTATAAGCCTATATATATGATTATGAATCTCATTGTGCCATTTTAGTGTTTTGTGATATATAGATTGTGTTCTTTTTAGAGGGAACTTAGTTTTTTTTTCTTTTCATTATTAGAGGTTAATGTGGTGCACCTGAGTTATTTTTATGCACAATGATAGTGGATCTTCTTTCAATGAACAGAGTCTTACAAACGCTGTTGAATTAAATTCAGTTCATAGGAGGGGCTAAATGACTAAAATTCCCATATTTTTTGTGGGGTTTTGGCTATTATGTAACTGGTCAGGTTTGTTGGAGACAGAATCCATGATGAAGTATAAGGACCCTAAAGAGTCAATTGATATTAGGGTTGAGGATCTTATTAACAGGACGACTCTAGAGGAGAATTGGTCAAATGTTACAGATTGAGCGCAAGTATGCATCTGATGATGTGCTCAACAAGTATTTTATAGGTAAAGATAATGATTTTTTTTGTTTCCTTTTTGTTTCCTCATTCAATTAGGCACTAATGAAAAATACTTGTGTTTTGATTAGGGAGTGTTATGAGTGAGGGAGGGAGTATTCCAGTTCCACAGGCTTCTGCTGAAGACTGGATTAACATGTTGAATGAATTTCAGAAGGATGCTTTATCAACCAGGCTTGGAATTCCAATATTTTATGGTATTGATGGTGTTCATGGCCATAGCTCTGTTTATAAAGCAACTATTTTTCCTCACAATATTGGACTCGGAGCTACCAGTTGTTTATAAAGCAACTATTTTTTTTGCTGATTTGTACCAAAGATAATATGCTTTTCCATGTTATCATTAGGTTTTTTTTCTTAGCAGTTAATACAAATTATTCTATTGCTTATTCAAGTCAATGATGTTCTTCTTATAAATGATAATAATGAATATTTCAATTTTGCTGCTAGGGACCTTGAACTAGTCAAGAGAATTGGAGCTGCAACTGCACTTGAAGTTAGAGCAACAAGAATTCAGTATGTTTATGCACCTTGTGTAGCAGTAAGTAAATACCACCAAATTTTAATGCCATCAATCAACTTATACTAAGATTTTTGCATTGTCTTATATTGTTTTGATAGATTTGTAGAGATCCAAGATGGGGTCGGTGTTATGAAAGCTACAGTGAAGATCCTAAAATAGTTCAAGCTATGACTGAAATCATAATAGGATTGCAAGGGGAGATCCCTCCTAATATGCCAAAGGGTGTTTGTTCCTTTTATTGCTGGAAAGTACGAGTTTAGATGTCATATCAAACAATTAGTTTTAAAATGATTGTTCAATAAAGTATCAATTAAATTGAACCTTGTAGTTGATATTATTGCTCTTAATTCAATTGAATCCCATATGTATTAAAAAGTGCAAAGAGATAGAGTTTGTTCATTTAGGCATAGATTTCCCTTAAAATGAATTTGCGGCTTATGTTATGTTGCACCATACTATAAAATGCTTATCTCATGTTAAATCATGCTATTGACTCTTTCCACGTATTTACATTTTTATAGTCAGCTCCTGAAAGAACTTTTGTGCTACTTCATGGATGTGCTCATAACCCTACTGGTATTGATCCAACACCAGAACAGTGGGAGAAAATAGCTGATGTAGTTCAACAAAAGAACCACATTCCATTTTTTGATGTTGCTTACCAGGTACACAATCTTTGCGCAAATTAGCTATCATTTTAGTAAATTTCTTGACTGCATGTTCAAACACCGTTAACATATTGGAATTATGACAAATAAACCTTACAACAAATGATGTGGTTACAACTTGAAACAGGTAGATATCATACAGTAACCTTGAATCAATTTCACAATATACTAAACTGCTCATTAAAAATTTTAGGGGTTTGCTAGTGGAAGCCTCGATGAAGATGCAGCATCTGTGAGATTGTTTGTGTCACGTGGCATGGAGGTTCTTGTAGCTCAGTCATACAGTAAAAATCTTGGTCTTTATGCTGAAAGGGTTGGAGCTATCAATGTCATTTCCTCATCACCAGAATCTGCAGCAAGGTATTGTAAATTACATATACTGTGCTTTCTAATATTCAAAATTCATCCGGCAAAAAAATATATATTTGAAATTCGTTGCACCGAGAAGGTACATTTAATGCTATAATCAGTTTGTTCTTAAATTTAGGACTTGGAGTGGAGCTTGAATGTAAACTTTTTTGAATTTTTAATATAATATTTGAACAATTGCAGCTAAAAAACAAAACCTAAAGAAATAAATTCTCAATTGAGAGAAACAAGTTTGCAATTGATAAACAAGAATCAGGTTGTAAGAAAGTGGATTATAAGTAAACACATATGTAGTGTATGGTTTTGGCAATTGACCATCTCAACTCACTAGTGGGGCATTAATTGCTGGTGCAGTGTCAATAAACTGTTGTGGCACCCTTGAAGACCCTAAGGACACATTTATTTGATGGAAATAATACAATCTACCTTGGAAGTTGATGGATGGAAAGGAAAGGCTACTTCGTAGGCAACTTTGTAAGTATCGTTTTGCTCCTATTTCATGGTTAGTTTTTATTTTATTTTACATTTCTATTGTTTGGAAAGTCTTGATTGACAGGTGATGTGTGAAAATTTGCTTTAGGAAAAATAGTTCATATAATTTTGGAGTGAATATGATACTTTTGAAATCAGCTTATGCATCTCACGGTCATGCAAATACTTAATTGAGTTTCGAACTTCACAATAGCTAAAAATTATAATAACCGGACCTTTGAGAGTTGTAGGAATTTACCCATCAAAAAGACAAACCTTAAGTTGTACCCATTACTTTACTTAAAAGCTCAATTAATAATTGTGATTGTGATTGTAACTAAGAATCTGAAGTTACAGGAAGAGGAGCTTGTTAAACTGCCTACAAAGTTGTTACAAATGATGGTAAATTTATTGCCTGTCAAGAAGTTGAATTCGTGCGGAGAAGGAACATCGAGCATCGACCGAAGTTTCTTAGCTGAGATTTCAACTCTTGGAAAGACCAGACACAGGAACATTGTGAAGCTGCATGAATTCTGTTTTCATGAAGATTCTAATCTTTTATTGTATGAGTAAATGTAAAATGGAAGCCTTGGTGAAAAGCTTCATTCAAGTTCAACATTTTGTGTATTGATTGGAATATTTGATATGAAATAGCTTTAGGGATCTCTGCAACAATATCTAAACTTAGTTATGATTTGCGAACATGATATAAATTTTGTTTAGGAGCATTGCAATAGTTGGATCATACTATAATTAATATGTAGCTATGATTTGTGAACATGATATAAAAAATGTATTGCAATAGTATTTCAATTAAAGACTAATATTAAATATTTAAAAAATGTATTTTATAATAATATTTTCATATATTTTTAGTTGAAATTTTCATATAAATAAAAAATCAGAAACATTAGTGGATGGTGGAAATTTAAGCAAATATCTTGCTGATTATACTTTGAAAATTATTTTGATGCGAAATTACCTGCGGATTTTCAAAAGAAAAATGTATTTTAATAGAAAATTTCAGGTGGATATACCTGCGGATTTGCATAGGAAAAATATTTGTAGGAACAGTACTGCAGATATTTCTGTATGAAATGTCGTAAGAAAATGTCTTAAGTTTGCTTAATATTTGCTGCAGAGTTTATTTACTTTTCTTGCGGATTTATCCGCAGGTATTGTACCGGCGGATTCAGAAATCTTTAGGAAATAATTACCCACGATGGTTTTACGTTGGGATATAGTTCCGCCAGGAAATCCGCAGGTAACGTGTGTTCCTGCGGATTTTTTGCTTAAATCCGCAGGTACAACTCAAATTTCTAGTAGTGTCTCATTCAAGATTATATTTTATAAAAGAGGTGTATCAATGTTTGATGCAAAATGTTGAATCTATTAATTTTTGGGAGGTTGTGCAGAACAAACTAGTGTCATTAAAGGTTTCAACTTTTGCATGGAGGTTTTTGGGCAATCGACTTCCTACAAAGGACAACTTGATGGCATGAGGCGTCGTTGATCAAGCTTCTAGTTTATGAATTGGAAGATGTGGTATGGAAGAATTTTTTAATCATTTATTTTTTGAATGTCTGTTGGCATGGTGTGGGGTTGCTTACTTGGGTGGATAGGAATCCAAGGCACCTTATCGAATGTTGCGTCAACTCATGTTCAAGAATTTGAAAGGTTGGGCGACTATGGCAGGAAGCATCATATCTTCTTTAATCTTATTTGGCTAACATGTGTTTGGATTTTATGGAGAGCAAGAAATCATATTCTTTTCGTCAGGAGTCTTTTGATGGTCATCGTATGATGGAGCAATTTAAAGTGCTCAGTTGTTGTTGGCTAAAATACAAAGGATCAAGATTTGTGTATGACTTCAATCAGTGGTGGTCAAATCTTTTATGTTGTTTTATCTTTTTAAGTTGTTACTATTTTGTTGGTTGTAATTTTATGGGATGGACAACCGCTCGTGTTACAGTAATGTATAACTATCGCTTTGTTTTGGGTTATGACACATCTTGTGTTCAGAACTCTTTTATTTAATTAATATATATTTGTTTGGCTATTTCAAAAAATAAAAATAGGTCTTAGTTATCTTCAAATATCATTCTCAACAGTTACACTCTTAATTTTACAAAAAAACAAAATATATTTAACTTGTTTCGGTCCTTCATTTGATATATTTCTAGATCCGTCCTTGGAAATGGGTAAAGACATTTTTATGCAAAAATACTCATGCATATGAGTTAGGTCTCACTAATTCTACTATATTCAAGCCCAACTACTTCTTTGGCCCGCTTTCTAAATAAAACAAACAATACAATTACTATTAATCTTAAATTAATGAAATAATTCAACTAATAATTTTATCAACTAAAATAAATCAAGAAGGACAAATAATTATCACTATAGGTCACACACAAAAATAATAAATAGAACAAACACATAATACATCAATTTCATGATTTTTTAAATTAATTAAATAATATAGAATAAACACTAAACCATATAACAAATAATCATTCAATAAATAATAATTATATAGTTGCTACACTAATATAATAAAATAAAAATAATGGTTTTTAGTATTGAAATAAAAATAAAAGTGTTACAATTTAATTTAATTTAATTTCTTTACATATATATTATTCATAAAATAATAAATTTAGACAACTATTAAGAAGGATACATATATAACATACATGAAGATATTGGGGTGTTATAACACTCGTTGAGATACATGATGATGCATTGAGATACATGATGATGCATCTGGCAGTCAAAGTCAACCATTACCAAAGAATGGTTGGAAATACATATCATTATATTCGGATGATTTGATCATTTGTGATGTTAGAGACAAAATCAAAACCAAATCATCATTCATAAATGAATCATTTCTTGCACTTCTCTCTAAGATAGAACCAAGTGAGTTTTCAGAAATAAAGTTGATGAAAGTTGACAAGTGGTAAGAAGTAAAGTTAGATTTGTTGCACAAAGGTATAGTCAACAAAAAGGTATTGATTATACTAAAACCTTTGCTCTTGAAGCAAGGATAGAAGCAATCATAATTTTGTTATCGTTTGCTGCAAATCATAATATTACCTTTTATCAAATGGATGTAAAAATGACATTTTTAAAGGGTTTTATAAGCAAGAAAGTGTATGTTAAAACCACTTGATTTTGAAAAAATTTGATTTCCTGAACATGTATATAAACTTGAAAAATCTTTAACACTCGTTGAGATACATGATGATGCATCTTGCAGTCAAAGTCAACCATTACCAAAGAATGGTTGGAAATACATATCATTGTATCCAAACGATTTGATCATTTGTGATGTTGGAGAAAAAATCAAAACCAAATCATAATTCAGAAATGAGTTATTTCTTGCACTTCTCTATGAGATAGAACCAACCTCTGTCGATGAAGCACTATCATAAGATTGATGGTTACAAATTGTGTTAATGCAAGAAGATCTGAATCACTTCAAAATAAACGATGTGTGGGATCTTGTTCCATAATCAAAAGGTAAACATTTTATTTGAGTCAAGTGAGTTTCCAGAAACAAAGTTGATGAAAGTTGACAAGTGGTAAAAAATAAAGTTAGATTTGTTGCACAAAGGTATAGTCAACAAGAAGGTATTGATTATACTGAAACATTTGCTCTTGAAGCAAGTATATAAGCAATCAGAATTTTGTTATCATTTGCTGCAAATCATAATATTACCTTTTATCAAATGGATGTAAAAATTGCATTTTAAAAAGTTTTATAAGCAAGGAAGTTATGTTAAAACTACCTGATTTTGAAGATGTTTGATTTCCTGAACATGTATATAAACTTAAAAAATCTTTATATGGTCTCAAACAAGCTCCTAGAGATTAGTATCACAGACTAAGGAATTTTTTTTTGAAAAATGATTTTTTAAGAGAGAAGGTGGACAATACTTTGTTTAGAAAGACATCATAAATGAATTTCTTATATTTCATTTGCTGTAAATCATAATATTACCTTTTATCAAATGGATGTAAAAACTACGTTTTAAAAAGATTTTATAAGTAAGGAAGTGTATGTTAAAACCACCTAGTTTTAAAGATGTTTGATTTCCTAAACATGTATATAAACTTAAAAAAATCTTTATATCGTCTCAAATAAGCTCCAAGAGATTGGGGTATGAAGGACTAAACAAATTTCTTTTGAAAAATGATTTTTTTAAAAGGGAAGATGGACACTACTTTGTTTAGAAAGACATCATAAATGAATTTCTTATATTTCAAATATATGTTGATGATATTTCTTCTACAAGAAATTACATTAACCATCAAGGTTCCAAACCATTATGGGTACCAAAAATCATTACTAACTTGTGTTCTAGAAATGTCTTCTAGAATTCCAGAAAATAACATTGATACATGGAAAGTGGATCTTGAAGACATCTTAAAGTAAGAATGTTAAAGTAGCGCTAGCGTTAATATATAAAGTTAAAAGAAGGTGGAGAAGTAGCAACTTTTTCCTTCCTATATTGGTGGCAACGTTGTAATTTGTATGACATCTTTTGCCTTTTGGATTTTGTTAATTATTAATTATTATTGTTAATCTTAATATATCACTAATAAAACAATTAATGCAATGGTACTTGAGTTTTAGTTCAACAGAAAAATATCGATATTGTTAGGTTTGACGTTATGTCCCAGATTCAAATTCGGGAGCCTACAGTTGTGAATTAATTATGGTGCTATTTATCATTTCTTTTAAGAAAAAAAAATTAATTCAATGAATATTGAGAAATGTACCACCAAATTTGATCACCCAATAAACATTGAATTTGTAGTCTTTCTTTCAATTTAAAATTGTTGAGTCATTCCTCACTACACTAAACTATAACAATTTTGATATACAAAAATTGCAACGATATTGTATCGAGTGTAAAAATTAATTGAGAGAAAAATCACAATAAATAAATTACCGGTGAAATATTTACATTTAATAAAAAACATAACATAAGTAAATAAAAGAAAAAGAAAATATATCTACACAATAGCACTCTTATGTCTCTATAAACTTTTTTTTATTTTATTTTATCAATTTTAGCAATATGTACTACTACTTTAACACTCCTATATCTTTACATCTTTTTTGTTATCAATAATCATTTATAAAAAAATTATATGGCAATCATTGAAGTTGAACAATCTATATAACTCCTCAAACAAAGAGTATTTAAAATTTCTCGTGAGAGGTTTTTTCACTTAATTATCTTTGAGCAAATGCTTCTCTAAAACTTAAACCTTTGAACTTTGAATATTTAAGAAATATGAGTTCTCAAAAGTTTTTCTGAATTGTATGGATTTCTGAGTTTATGAGTTCGTGCTTTATTTTTCAGCCTTGAGTATCTATTTATACAATAGATTAGGGTAAAATTTGGATCATATCTTTCTTGTGAACAAATTCTTAATGTATCTTCTTGTGAGCAAACTATGAGTGTATCTTCTTGTGAATAATTCTGAGTGTTTCTTCTTGTTAATAGTTCTGAGTGTACCTTCTTATGAATAATTCTGAGTGTATCTTCTTGTGAACAATTCTAGGCATATCTTCTTGTGAACAAATTCTGAGCATATCTTTCGGTAAACAAATTCTGAGCATATCTTTTTGTGAACAATATTTTGATCATATCTTCTTGTGAACAATATTTTGACCATATCTTTTTGTGAACAATATTTTGGTCATATCTTCTTGTGATCAATATTTTGACCATATTTACTTGTGAACAATATTTTGACCATATCTTCTCGTGAACTATATTTTGACCATTATCTTCTTGTAAACAATATTTTGACCATATCTTCTTGTGAACAATATTTTGACCATAATTTTTTGTGAACAATATTTTGACCATATCTTCTTGTTAACAATATTTTGGCCATATCTTCTTGTTAACAATATTTTAATTTTTTACCTTGTTCAAAGATTTCCTTCAATTATAATTTTGAATTTTATCTAATTTCAGATTGTGTTCAAAAACTTATTCACTCGAATCTTCCTTCATACTCTTAATTGATTGGAGCGGGAATGGATCCGGGCTTGTTCTTGAATATTCATAAATTCTGATTCGGCTAAGTATTTTCTTTAGAATGAATGCTTTCAATCAGAGTCGTTGGCTTTCCATCATAACCATTAACTTTCTTGTTGGAGTGAGATGTTGTGTTTCTTGGATAATAAAAGCTAGAGGCAAGATTGTATGACTTAAAATTAGTGGCTTTGGGCAAATCACATTGTTGAATCATCAGAGTCAATGCAACATTAGAGGTTGCATATCAGAGGCAACATTAGAGGATGCATATCAGAGGCAAAATTTGGAGTATGTTGCAACTTTTGATTAGCGGAATATGAGCTTTGAATGCATAGCTTGAACAATCTCTTCAAAGTTAATGATAACTTGATATAAACTCTTCAAAGGCATGCTAAGTTTGTGCACATAAGAGGCATGCAAGGGATTTAGAGACATACTTCAAATTCAATCTTCAGACAATCTTTAGAGGCATTCTTCAGACCCAAACTTTAGAGCCAAACATCAAAGTCAGTCTTCGTAACCTTTAGAGGGACATTGCTTTCAGAGGCATATGTTTAGAGGCAGATGGGTATGCTTTTGTGTTCCTCTGATCTCATCATCTAGTTACTTCCTCTAGTGACTTCCTCTGGTGACTTCCTTTGGTAGCTTCCTCTGGTCGTTTCCTCTTATTTTCTTGTTCTAATTGTTGCACACTTAATGAAGCCATTACTCCAAACAAATTGTTCTCATAAAATACCTTTGTTAACATCAAAATTACAAGAGGAAAACCTACTTAGTTCCAACAAAAATGTGATCAAGGCATATTTTTGGGATACTCTACATTCAGAAATGTTATAGAATATAAAATCTCAAGCCCCAAACTATAGAGGAAAGTATTCATATTATATTTGACGAATTTGATGAATTTCATGATGAAAAAAAGGTAGATAAAGAAGAATAACTACAATATCAAACTTTGATAAATCAAAAAGTTGAGAATGCTCAAACATCATCTCACAAACTCCGACAATAATTATAAGTTGATAAAAAAATTATCCTCAAGATCAAATCTTTCGAAGTACCACTTTTGGAAAAAGAATTAAATTTTCTTTAGAAGAAAATGAAAGGAAGAATAGAGAATGAACATTTGAATGTCATTCTTGAAAGTTCAGAATCTTCTCCCAAAGATGAGAGCTTTCTGAAGATGGATGATAAAACCACAAAGTCTGTGACTATAACAGTGAGTAATGAGTAAATTGATCTAAACATGATGTTCGTGATGAGACACTCCGTCTCATTAGTGGAATCTAGTTTATTGATATTAATTAAGTTATAAATACGTAGATAAATTTAAAACAATTGGATAGTATGAAGCACATATATTAAATTGTTTCCGCTGGATTGAAACAGACAGTTGAGATCTATTTTTCTTAAGCTACACGTTTGACTCCTTTCAAGAGTTTCAACTTTCATTTGTGCGCACTGAATAGTTATCGCTGTCTATGTTCCCATCTTCTCTCTTCCACATAACAATCGATCTATATTTATTTTTCTTGTGCCGCAATATCTATTGCTGAATGGCGTGGATCTAGTCTGTGTATTGTAATTTTTTTTCTTGCTCGTTTAGTATTTTTTATTTTTTTGGTTGAGATTGGAATGTTAAAGAACCACGAAATAATCTCTATCCGTCTTTCTTCGGTTTTGTCTTATTGGAAGCTCATTTGAAATTGAACCCCAATGGATAAAATCATTAATATGCTTAATTATGTGGAAATGAATGAATAATGATTGATGTTGTAAAAATATGCTTGTTCGGTCATTAAATTAAACGAAAAGGGAAAGTAGTGAAATGAGGCGGTTCAACAGAAGAATGAGAAAAACTTGATATATGAATTTAAGAGAAAAAACAGAGTAGTTGTGTCATCTGAAAGGGACAACAATGAGTAAGTTTAACGACAAATATAAAAGAGGTGATGAGGTGTAAAACAGAGAATAAAAATCACACAATAGTATTCCTATAATCACACTATTCTCAAAATAATATCTCGAATCATGTCTTAAATATTTTGATGCATTCATGAGCTATATGTTGACTTAGGTCATTTAACGATGTCAAGGATACCCCCAAAATATCGGTCAGCTATCACTTGACTATATGCCACCAACATCCTTGAAGTACCAGTGTTGAGAGACAAATTTAATTTTTGTCGAAGGCCAGAAAAGTCAACAATCATAAGAGCATAAATTAAGACTTTTGGACTTAGTGATTTTTGAAGAAATATCTTCCTTCTGACAAGAATGTTCAATTGACAGCGGAAGAGGCATGAACCAAACCACGCGTCGAAGACAAGAGCTCAACGCAACTTTAAGTGATGTAGAACTACATACTTCATTAGTTCGAGGATGTAGGTTATGTCGACGCCAATATTCGTCAGTCTAGTTTTCTATAAATAGCAGTCGATAACTTCATTTTAAGGGTTACTTATTTGTTTTTAGAAATTAAATCTAACAAAACAATTAGCGACTCTCTAGAAAAATTTCTAAGAAAGCCATTTACTTTTAAGTCATTTTCTTTTCTTTATGTGGCTTCCTATTTTTAAGTTCAAGTTATTTTCTTTTCCTTTTGTTTAATTTCCTGCACTTTAATCTTCTTCGCTTTAATTCCTTGTAATTTGCTTTTTGAATAAATCTACGATTTCTTGCAATTTTACATTTGTTCATATTTTTCGAGCAATCTCTTGCATTCGTACTTGAGTTTGTTCTTTTAAAATCTTGCACTGATTTATGCATAAATTGCTATTTTTACTTATAAAATTGTGCATTGTACTACTAGTGCTCTTGGATTTCTGTCAAATTTATACCATTTTGCATTCATAATCCATTCCATGGCATAACATTCAACCCTTTTAATTATATTTTTACTTTAAAAAATCAATTTTCTGCATAGATATCATTGCATTAATATTACTTTTGTTACAACATTATCATTTTCAATCCAAACTTAATTCCATTTACATATTCGACGTAAGTCATTGACATGATAAATCGATCACATAATTATGTATGAGAATTAACCATCAAATTGATCCATCCTTGATTGATTATTAAGCAATTTGATAGATAATAAAATTTGTCAAGATCAACGTTAAAATCAACGTTGACAATTGGTCAACCGTCACTTAACTTATCGTGAAATCTAAGTGTTATAAGTCGATTACCTCTAAACAGGCCAAGACTCTAGTCTTGCCAAATATGCAATAATAATAATCCCCATCAAGATTCAAAAAGATGATCGACCTCATGCGCCCAAGTCATGATCAATCCTACGTTGAGTATCATCCATTTTTACTATTATCCTTTGTTTATTTTGAAACTCACCATAACCTATTTAATAGGTTGAATATCATCCATTTTTACTATTATCCTTTGTTTATTTTGAAACTCACCATAACCTATTTAATGTAGTCATTTTCATTATAAATATCAAGGTTGAACCTTATTCGTTATGAGTTATTGATCTCATTAATAACCTCATCTTATACAAACTAGAATATAACCCGCGCGTAGCGCAAAATATATAGACTTTAACGTATTAGTAGTATTGTGAATAAGATTTTAAAATTTCAAAAATAATATAATTTATTCATTTTGTTTGTAGAGTATTTTTTCAAGTGAGTTTATTTGAGTAATTATTATATATAGGTTGACAAACACACATTTGAGAATATGTAAAATGTTTTGCATAACGTAATTGCAACTAATTCATATATTTAGTATTAAAAATCCATAGTGAAGATCATCCTACAAACAAAATTCATAAATTATATTTAGTGTTAAAAATCTTAAAAGTATTTTAATAAATATTAATATATGTAATTATCTACCGCAAAATCAGAGATCAAATATTTTCATGTCGTAGATGAGATCAAATATGTTTGCGAAAACAATACTCTAACTAACAACAATCAAAGTATTGAGAAAACTGAGCAAATAGGTATAATATGTTACAAAGTACCACTTACTAAAAAGCTATGTGTGCAAAAAAAAAAATTCAACTATATCTACTTCTTTGAAAATAATTAGGTTGCAAAGAATTAATCGTAGAGATTGTATGAAGAGGCAGAATAGTATGCAGAAAAAAAATTATATATTGATTGTACTTTAATTTGTAACTCATGACACATTAATAGTTATACTTAATATTAGATGCTAAATAATAATAATAATAATAATAATAATAATAATAATAATAATAATAATAATAATAATAATTGTAAAATTGGGTTAAAGCAAATTGGAAGTTGAATAATAATAAGAATTGAAGAGGAAAAATCTTTTAGACGTGCCACATAGGATTTTTTGTTGAGGTGACAATATTTGAATGAAATGTCACAATATTAGATGATGTTTATGTGAGAGTCTATTTTAATATATATATATATATATATATATATATATATATATATATATAATAGATAATAATAATAATAATAATAATAGTAAAATGTGTCTTAAAGCAAATTGGAAGTTGAATAATAAGGAGAATTGAAGAGGAAAAACCTTTTAGATGTGCCACATAAGATTTTTTATTGAGGTGGCAATATTTGAATGAAATGTCACAATATTAAATGATGTTTATATGGAAGTCTATTTTAATATATATAATATAATAGATAGATAATAATAATAATAGTAAATTGTGTGTTAAAGTAAATTAGAAGTTGAATAATTAGGAGTATTGAAGAGAAAAAACCTTTTAGATGTGCCACATAGGATTTTTTGTTGAGGTGACAATATTTAAATGAATTGTCACAATATTAGATGGTGTTTATGTGAGAGTCTATTTTAATATATATAATAGATAATAAATATTAAAATAAATGAGTATTAAAATGTACATTTGTGGTTGGGTTTAATTCAATTTTTAATTCAATTTTAGAATAATATAAAATTCGATCCAAACAATTTTCACAGTAAGAGTCAAAATCATCCAATGATCAGTTTTTTTTTTTTGTTTTTTTAATTGGTTTGCGGATTTTATTTGATTTGGTTTAGATGTGAACATTATAATATCTTAATCTCTTCAAGAGGAGAGAATTTTCAAGATAAATTAAACGCGAACAATACAACGCACAGCATGCAATGCACTTATGCGTAAATAGTCATCAAATGCATCCTAAGATAGAATATTATAGGCTCTTGTCCAAACCTTGTATTCTGCTAATCAAGCCATGATCCCCACCCACCCCACAAATTCAGTCAAGGAGGCAGGAAAGCCCAAACTGAAGGCCGATCAAAAGTTCAAAAACTATATATTCAGAAGAACAAGATCAATCTAATAAGTACATGTAAAAAATAGTGTTATGACTCATAACATGTACTGACTGAAGTGTAATAATAACATATGAAGTGTCATAATAACATACTGTTGCAATTTATACAATACTAAGATAATATATTAGTTTTAGACAGAGATGAAAATTGTGTATTACAAACAAATTGTAGTATACATGTAAACGAGGAACCTTTGATGAATATAATGGCATGTCCACTTACATAAAAGACCATCATCTCAATCTTCTTCTTCTTCTTGGTTCGCTTGAAACACCATTTCTTCTTCTACCATTTGATGACGAAGGGTCTAATGGACTAATCTGTAAGTTTCTATCGGTTGTCTGAATTTCTGAACCTATAACAGCAATATTGTCCACATTCCTATTTAAAGGAGACACAGAAGCTGCTGAAGCTGCAGAATTGGTCACAGCAGCAACTTCTTGAGCATGAATCTCTGACCGATTTGTATCAACAACACTAAAAGTTGAATTTCTATTAACAGGACGAGGATTTAACTGTATGCTTCCTCCTATTTGGTGACCATTGATATATGATTCAAGGCCCTGAACTAATCTTTCTGCAGTCTCCATTGCAGTATTTAAAGCTGATGAAAGGGATGAAAATGAAGAATCTTCTTGCACCGGCAACCTTGAAGCCTGATGAGAACCAGAATGTTGATTATTTTCTGTCTGCGTGCGAGATTGAATGAGCAAAGCATTATTTCTCTCTGTTGTAGCATTGATGCTTTCTAACTGAACTTGCTCTGCAAATCCACCAATATGGTTATGAAACTGAAACCGCCGAATTCTTTGGACAACAGATGAAGAAGATGCTCCTTGGCTTATGAACTTTTGTCTAATACTCTCAACTCTAGGTGCCCTAGGTCGGGGAGGAACTCTCAAACCGGCTTCTTTCATTTCCAACTGACAATCACCGCCGGCACTTCCATTCCCATAAATCGGAATAATGCCTGTTTCAGTGACTTCTCCTTTACAAACTGGACATTCCTTTGCTTTTGAATAAGCATATGATAACTGATAGAAACATGGCCAACAAAACAAGTGACCACAGCATGTCAAAACAGGATCTCTTGCAATGTCCAAACATATATTACAATCAAAAAAATTTCCAATGCTCTCTTCCTCCACCTTACCATCATCCATCTCTTCCATCCCTAAAGCTTTAGCGACTAAATGAGCACTTTTCCTTTTTGCCCCTTTCCCACTTTCAACTATTCCTTCCTCAACATGGTGCTGCTCCCTTCCTTCTTCACCACCTTCCTCGTCATCTGGTGTTCCTTCTTCTCCTGTAAAGTTGGTTATCTGAATCTGAGAGTGCGTCTGCGGCAACCTCTGACGCTGCCTCGCTCTGGAAGTTATGGCTTCAAGGTGTCTGATTCGGTTTCGTATATGTACCTCCGCGGATTCTAGCTCTTCCAATACAGAATCAAATTCAACTACTGAAGTACTACTTTGGTCCAAAGGCTCATGATTCAAATCAAGCTCCATAATAATATATATACAACCTTGACTCCTTTTTCTTTATCAGGTTTATGCCATTAAACATTTTCATATGTTTCAAAATCCTAATACAAATTAAAACAACAAAAACAAGAACAAAGTCAAGATGCTCCCATAAGATTATAATTTTTATCAAAAAGATATTAAATGACTAATTAAACATTGATAATTAAACTGAGAGGGTGTCATCCCTCATTCAAACTAGTTAAATTCAATACTCCCTCTGTGCCAAATCCTTGGCCCTTTTAGACTTGGACACAAATTAAAAAATAATCAATTTAAAATTCATGAACTTATTTACCTTTATTTATTGTTTTTTAAATACAATATGTTTCTCAAATCTCCAACAACTTATTACACTTAATCTAAATACTCTCACAATCTAAATCTTATCACATTCTTCACACTAAAAGATACTCAAAGTGCATCATCGAAGATTTGCAGTACATCCCCTTTTTTATGGGTTCATGTGCTTATTCATTGCCCCTTTCATTATTTGGGTCAATTAAATGACTCATCTATTACCAATGTAACATACTTAATTCATTTAATAAATATATTTTGATTTTTGTAAGGTACTAATATAAAAAATTGTTTAAATGTATCTAATTTAAAAGGACCAAAGTTTAACCAAATGATTCGGCTTAAGTGGTTAACGAGTTTCAGTTTGTTCAGGTTGAAATCCTGGAACAATTCTTAGTTATACTTCACTTACTTTCCAACAGAACAGAATTACTAGGACCTCATTCTCTTGAGAACCATAGGGTGAAAACCAAACAAGAGCAAAGTTTTGGATCAAAGCTAAAATAACAAAGATTAGGAGCCGAGGGAGTATCTTATATCGATAATGTTTTATGCCCTTATTATTAGACAACACTAAAGTTTGAGCAAAACCTAAAACTCGTGAGCGAGAATAATAATTGATGAAAAAAATAAAAGCTGAATCGGAAGAGAAGAACTTTAACTGAACCAATTTGTGATTGAAAAATATAAAATCAAAATTGATTGGAAAAAAAAGGTTGAGATGAAGTATTACCATAGTCATGATGAGGAAGGAAAATCGGCGATGATGAGATTTCCGGTTTGTTTGATTGGTTCGAAAGCGGCGTTCTCCGTCACAGCCTTATAATCCATTTTTATTAGGGTCTTTCCCTTTGGATTTTGTAAACTGTTATTTTCTTAAATAAAAATTCAACGGAAATATTTTACATAGATTTTGTAAATAGGATTTCCTATATTTATAGGAATAATTAATAATTAATTAGTCATGTAAAAAAGGAATTATTAATTAGGATTGAGAAAAAAGAACATAGTATGAGACACGATAATTAGGATTTTACATTATCATCTAATAAAATCATAATATATAACACGACGATGGATTCTTTTTTAATGATGATGTAAAATTACTTTACATCGTTAGATCATGGTCAATAGACTAATTAAGATTTTATTTGAGAATTATTAGTATATCTAGAGTTTAATACACTTGTATGTTAGAATGTAAACCGTTTTAATAAGAGTAGTTGATTGTATATTTATTTTTCGATATTAGTTATAATCGTAGATTGAGATGATAAAATCAATGGATCGCTTAAACAAATGACAGAGTCAATTATTCTTAATAATTATTCTTATAAAACTAGTTTACTTCGACAATTAAATAGTATTGTTAATAATTTTTAATAATTGAATTATTATTTTTGACAAATAATTATTTAATTCTTCTAATCCATTTGAAATAATTATAAGGACTCTTAATTTAATTTTCATCAAATTATGAGTTTGTTTGAAAATAAAATGACGAGTAAACATCTTCAACTATTATAAAAATAACAAAATTTATTTATAAGATCTTCTATGAAAATTCTATCAAATATAATTACTCCAACGATTGAGAAAATAATATTATTTTTATTTTATATTTTAAAACTAAATAATTTTAGTAGTATCAAAATATAAATAATTATTAAAAAATATTACTACGAAAATTATGGAGACTACAAGTCTTATATTTAAAAATAGAAAATAACTCGCTAAAAGTTTTGTCATACTACTGCGGTATTATATTTTATCCTTCTAAAAATAATTTCGTCTTCGAAACTTGAGACAAGTGAAACAACTCCATAAGCTATTGTTACCATCCACGACATTAACACTCTTTGTGCACACGAGATGCTCTCTATGCCACACCACGAGTTTCAAACTCAAGTTTTAATTCCATCAAGAAGGGTATTCACACGCATTACTAGGCCCCTTGGAAATTTTTAGGCTCAAACGAATGACATTGTAGAACTACTACTAATCTCAATAACATAGTCCTTTACGCAAATCTGAAAATTGACCACTCTCAGTAATTTTCCACCAATACATATATTTTCCACCAATACATACAATGATTGTCAAACCAACATAAAATGTTTCTAACCTTCTCGTTCCATCCTTGGAACCACATGCTCCGACAAAATTCCACTTGAATTCTTCCATTAATGGACTCTCGAGGTTTCTATTTTTGTTCTTCTAACCTTCAAATCAATTAGAAATAATAATAGGGACTCTCAATTTAACTTTCGTCAAATTCAAAGTTCGTTTGAAAATTAAATGATGAGTAAACCTAGTTTATTGTTCTAAAAATAACAAAATTTGTTTCTACGATCTTCTACGAAAATTCTACCAAATATAATTACTCCAACTATTTAAAAATTGTTTTATTTTATATTTTAAAATTAAATGATTTTAACACTATCAAAATATAAATAATTTAAAGAAATAATAATACTACGACAACTATGGAAACTACGAGTCATACATTCAAAAATGGAAAACAACGCGCTAAAGTTTTTTTATACTACTGGGGTATTACATAGTACACTTTAGAAATCACACAAGAGGGTTCAAGTGAAGTTAAAAGAGCTAGAATCAATATTCTTACATAAGAATATGAATTTTTTCACATGAAGCAAGGTGAAACCATATTTTTTTTATAACATCCAATGTTATATTAGTATTGTTAGTAATTGTTAGAATTATGTTGAGGGAGGAAATTGAATCCTTAACCTTAGTTTTGATGAAGAAGCTTATAGATGCCCTGTTACTTTGTTTTATTGCTCTCTGCCTGATCTATTTATCTGTTCTTAGTATCCCCAACAAGTTTTTGAAAAGAAAGTTTTTATTAAGGCAAAACACAATCCAACCCATTTCTTGTGTTTTTACACCTTCAATTAGCATCACAGTTCGGTCTCGAGGCTGACTCTGTTGCCTTTGATGAATGCAACATCCGACTTTGTTGCCTCTAATGAATGCAACATATGACTTATTACCTCTGATGAATGCAACAAGCGTCTGATTTCGTCTGCCTCTAAATAAAGTCAACGTCTCTAAAACAAGCTCCTGCTTCTGATAATGTCGACACTTTGAAAAAAGCTCATGCTTCTAATAATGTCAACAAATCTGAAGAAGTCAACACTCTTACGAGAGTAAATATTCTAATGACAATTAATCAATTGAGAAGACAAGTTGTGTGCATCCTCTGAAAATCATAACAAAATCTGCATGCCCCAATAGTTTGTAAGATAATGTTCTGATTGTCCTATCCTCTGATCCTAGGCATGACAGTTGAATCCGAAGCCACCCGAATCACACCGGATCCCGCCCCGCATTTAACGTAGAAAAACCGTTTTTATTGGATGTGGGTGTGAATTTTCCCTACTTTTTAAAGTTACGGGCGGGTGTAGGGGCGGGTTTGGTCAAATATGCCCCGCAACCACCTGACATAAATGCAATTACTTAAATACCCTTATATCTAATAAAATAGTAACAAAACCCTAATTTTGTCAATCTTCCTTCTTCTTTTTCTGTTTTCCTGTTGCCGTTGCCGTCCACCCTCCACCCATATTTTTTCTGTCCCGATCGTCCACCTTCATCTCCTTGTTGTCCTCCTCCGTGCGTCGTCTTTGTTCTCCTGTGTGCATCCTCATATGCGCCATCCTTCCTCGTCACTGTCATCCTCCTCCGCATGCTCTCCATCCTCCGATCATCCTCCTCTGCGCGTCGTCTTCATCCTCCTTTGTGCACCGTTTGTAATTCTTGCTTGTATGTTTGTCATTCTTGCTTAATCTTGCCACTCATGTAAGTTAGATGAAAGTATTATAGTATTATAAATTGAAAGTATTGTGATTCTTGCTTGTATGGCTTTTTGAAACACTAACTTGTGATATAAACTGAAATTAAGTTCTGCCATCTGCATAGTTAGATGAAAGTATTACGATATTATTTATTTATTTGAAATCTACTGTAATTAGAGTATTTGCAATCTACTGCTATTATAAAAGATTACAGTCATAGATTAATTTACCATAAAAACCGTAGACTACAACCATAGATTATGTATTGTGAAATCTATAGTAAAAAGAAACTCCTTTCCTATACTTCCTATATTCTTGATTTATAAAATGCTATTAGGCCATTTTGATAATCTAATCTGTGTGTGAATTTATTTGATTTCTTTCCTTTTTTTTGACAAAAAGTTTGTTTAATTTCAATTAGCATTGTTTATTAATTTGTTTTTTCAAGATTTTAAATCTCGGTCGTGGTTGTACCGCAATCGTTAACATTGTGGAGAATTGCAATCGAAGATGAAAATTGTAGTTTCAATTGTAATTGTGTAGCATGGCAGAAACATGAAAATTCTTAATGTAGCGGTTGTGATCAAAGACTTTTCTAATACCCTACTTATTTGTCACTCACTCAATATTATGATTAAATCCGATTAATTTGTTAGTGCTAAATCTGTTTTTTGAAATTAAAATAATCTAAATATAGTTCTTTTGGTTTATATTCTTGATTTATAATAATTTTGGTTTATTATGATTCTGGATTAATTTTGGTTTATTTTGATTCTTGATTAATTTTGATTTATTTTTAATGATTCTAGTTTATAATAATAATGTTTTTCTTGATTAAACTTGTTTGTGATTCTTGATTTATTATACTATTTATGAATTTAATTTGCTTTACAGGGTATAGAAATGGAAATTGATGGAAATGGAAATTGATGACACATCTCAACCACTACCATGTCAACTTACTTCAGAAGAAAGTTCACAACAACCAACTATGAATGAAAGTTGTAATCCGTCAATTAATATTTCCACACCAAATGAAACCGCGCAAACACCTCATGATGAGACAAATGATAATTTGACGGATGAAATAACCGAAGATCGTTTCAATAGGCTTAAAAGTATTGTATGAGATCATTTTACAAAGGTCAAATTGATGGAAAAGATAAAGCTAAATGTAACGTCACTAGTGTCATACTTGGTGGGAGAGCAAGAGATGAAACGTCACACTTGTGCGGACATATGAAAATATGTTCTCCATGTTTGGTTACCATGAGATAGAATAACGGTCAAACATTTCTTACAGCTAAGGTCTTGCAAGATAAAAAGGAGTTGCGGACTGGAATTTATGATGTTGAAAACGCTAGGAAATAGCTTACACATGCAATTTTTTTGCATGAATATCCACTTTCACTAGTGGAACATATTGATTTTAGGAGATACTCAGTCTCTCTCCAACCATTATTCCAAGTTCCTTGAGGAAATACTATAAAAAAAAAAGAGATATTTAAAGTGTATGAAGTTAAGAGAACCACAAATTTGAAATTGTTAGAAACTCTCCCACAAAGAGTAGCCATTACTTATGACATGTGAACTACGAGCAATAAAAAAAAGGGTATATGATTGTCACTGCTCATTACATTGATGAAAATTGGGATTTACAAAGTCAAATTTTGAGGTAATTATAATTTCTTCTAATACTAGTTTGATTTAATATTATTTATATTAGTCATTGAATGTGAATCTTATTATGGTAGGTTTATTTATGTTTGTGCCCCTCATACAAGTGAAAGACTTTGTAATGAATTGGTTGAATGTTTGATGGATTGGAACATTGATACAAAATTGTCCACTATCGCTTTAGATAATTGTAGCACTAATGATGCAATGATTGAAAAAATTAAGAATAAGTTGTAGTTGGATACATTGTTAAAGGATGGGGCCTTACTTCATATGTGTTGTTGCACACATATACTTAATTTGATAGTAAAAGATGGATTAGAAGTTGTGAAAGATGGATTGGAGAGGTCTCAAGATTGTGCTGCGTATTGGATTGCAACACCTATAAGGAAGGAAAAGTTTGAGGAGACTGCCAAACAATTATGAATCTCTTGCACCAAGAATTTGGTTTTAAATTGTCCGACTAGATGGGATTCAACTTACAAGATGCTTTATGTTTCCATTTTGTATAAATATGTATTTAGTTGATTAAGACAACGTAAATCCCAATACACTTGTTTGCCTACAAGTTTGCATTGGAAATTTGCAAAAGATATTTGTGAAAAATTGAAATTGTTCAATTCTATCACTGAAGTGTTTTCTGGCACTAAATATCCAACTTCCAATCAATATTTTCCTAAGATTTGTATGATCAAAATGGCAATAAAGGAGTGGATTAAATCCTCTGATGCATTGATAAAAAAAAAGGCAGAGAACATATTGGGAAAATTTGAAAAATATTGGAATGTGGTTCATGAAATAATGGGGGTTGTTGTTGTTTTGGATTCTATGTACAAAATAGAGTTGCTTGAATATTATTATGTTAAGTTGTATGGGAATGATGCAAATTACCAAGTTAAGTCGATTCGACAGTTGTGGTATAATTTGCTTTATGAATATCAATTGAAAATGAATAATGGTTCTAATAGTGATTCTCAAATGTTGAATGCCCACATTAGTAATGTTGAGGATGATGGTTTAGAAGAATATGATTTGTATGTAAGGAAAAAAAAAGCTAGAACTTCATTTGTCAAAAACAGAGTTGGATGTTTATTTAGAGGAGAAAGTTTTACCAAGAAGTCATGATTTTGTTATTTTGTTGAGGTGGAAGTTGAATGATGTTAAGTATCCAACACTTCAAGCCATTGCAAAGGATGTACTGGAAATTTATGTTTCTATTGTAGCTTATGAATCTACATATCTTAAGTCTTCATCGAAGCCGACTTCATTGGACTACTTTAGAGGCCTTGATGTGTGCTAGAATCGGTTAGGAAGTGATGAGAAGTCTGGTATTTCTTTTAAATTATTCATTTAAATTTGAATATATTTGAAATAGCTAATAATTTTGTATATCTTAAATTATCATTGTTTATATTGTACTATATTGATATCGATAGGTGATTTGAATTCTAAAGTGAACAATGAAAATGTTATTTTACTCAATGAAATGGAGCATGGCGATGAAGGTATTTTATTCTCTCAACTATTTGATTTAAATTTCTCATGTTAAATGTTAATATTTAACTTTTATTTTTAAATATAGGTGATCCCCAACTGGTGCGACGTTGGTAATGCTTAAAACCGTCCCCACCCAGTTGCCATCCCTATCTGATCCTATACCCTATGCTTTCTCAATTTTCATTCTAGTTGCAAGGAGTATTTTTTGGGATTCAGTTCTGAGCTCAACCGATAAATTTATCTTTAATGGTTCAATTGCTGAAACCCATGAAGATATAGGTTGTATTTTTGAAAGAAAGTATGCAGGCCTTACCTTAAGGACACATACCTTACCGTGAAGAAGTCTATAAAAGGACATGATTCCTTACTTAAAAAATAGATTAGGGCACAACAATTACACACAACATAATAAGCACTACAACATTCTACAATCATTTCAAATTTATCTAAGTGTTGGGAAAGAAAAATCTAAAAGTAATACATTGTAAACAAACTCTTGAGAGAGATTTTCAGAAAAACCCAACCTCATTCATTTATAACCTAACCCGGTAGTGGTTGTTTTTCCTCAACGGTTTGTAGGTACAGACTGGAAGTTGGGAAGACCTAATTGGTTGAGGTTAAGTGTTGTAATTCGGTTTGAATTATTGGAGAAAATCCTTTTGGGTGAAGGGACTGGATGTAGTTACCGGTATGGTGGTGAACTAGTATAAATCTTAGTGTGATTTACTTCTTTCATCTGTTTATTCATTCGAAGCTTTTCAATTACCAAGTTAATCAAAGGAATTATTAAAAACTATAAAACACTATTCAAACCCCGTTTTCTTGTGTTTTTCAACCTTCATTTCTTTCCTAAGCGAGAGAGTGAAAAAATAAAGTGAGTGAAGGAGGGTGAGTTGGGCGAAACTGAGACTAAAAATGGACTATTTTTTTTCCTTTCCTAACTCTTTCTACACCAAAAATCTACTCTTAAAAAAAATCTTACTTCATTAAGAAAATATCTAGATATTTAGCTAAACACATCATTACACAATCTGATCACTCTTTCACACATTCCATCACTCACTTCCCAATCTACTTTAGTAAAAATATCTAGTCTCGTCACAACTCTGATAGATCGATGAATTCAACAGTAACACACGATATCGTAAAATATTTGTCGACCATAATTCCTTTGTAATTCGATTAAATTATTTCCTGATGGATAATTTTAACCGGGTCCCTAAAAATATTTTTCAAACATATTACTAACCCTAACCACCTCCGAAACTAGGGCAAAAAGGTTCTTCACGAACAAAGTTGTTTCAAAATTTTGTGAACAGTAAAATTGTCCGCTTTATTTAAAATGTGTAGAATTTTCTACTTTCGATTTCAACTATTTCTACACACAAGGCAGTTAAAAATATTTTACTTAAAAAAAATATATTTTTGGTATTTCAATTCATAAAATAGAAATGGAGTTGACAGTTTCAACAACACGTTCATTACAAAATACAATAATACTACATATATTAGGATTTTGAAAGCTATGGGTCTTACAATTAGATGGCATGATGAGGCTAATTCACTTTGTATTTTGAGTAATCCTACTTAAACAATTAATCCAAATGGCTAAGAATGTAATTTTGAATCCAAAGGGAGAGTATAATAGAGCTCATATTTTCAAAGGAAGTGACTATTCTATTAGATGGGGAAAATGAAAATCCACGTCATGGCTTATGACTTGGATGAATAGGAAACCTTTGAAAATGGTCTCTATATTCTAAAGATGGATTTGAAATTGAAAAACCGAAAGAACAATGGACTGATTTAGACAAGAAAAATGTTCTATATGATTGAAAATATGAAAATATCATTAAATCCACTTTAGGACGAAATGATTTTCAAAGGGTTTCTTATGTAAAACAACTCAAGATATGTGGAATGTCTTGAAAATAAAACATGAGGGCTTGAGTGAAGGAAGTATCTCTAAAGTTATATATTAAGAAATTCATTTAAATTGCTCTACATGATGAATGGTGACACCATTGATAAATTGCAAAATCAACTCATAAGAACTATTAATAAACTTAATGATCTCAGCAAAAACTTTCAAATGAAGACTTAATAAAAAAGCTATCTAGATGTGTTGATGTAGAATTCAAGCTGATGATTTCAACAATTGTCAAGTCTATGGATTTTGCATCAAGCAGCTTGTGTACTATATTTGAAAAGTTAAAGGAAGTTGAACTAGACCTCAAAGTTAAAAGTGGTTAAGGCATGAAAGTGAAAAAGAGAAAGAGATGGATCAAAGCCAATGTTGGCTCATCATCCAAGTTGAAGAAATTTGATGAATCCGCAAGTAAAAAGACGGATCAAGATTATTCAAGTGATGAAAGTCTAAGTTCCAAGTCAAATGACAACGGTGAAAAATTATAAGATGCATTTAAGGAACTTCACGAGGAGGCTAAAAATATAACCAAACTTTTGGATCATAGAAGAATTATTATTTTAAACTATGAAAGTCAAATTACAAAGCTAGAAAATGATTTATCTAAAGTGTTGAAGCAACCTCATGAAGTCACTCAAGTAATGCAATGTTCTAAGGATTCATTACTTTTTGCAAATTGTGTCTCTTTAAAAAACGAAAATATTTTGTTGGAAGAACAAGTTTCTAAATTTGAAGTTGAATTGCAAAAGTTGAAAACTTCAAATCCTAGAAAACATTTTGTTAAACATAAACATTATTTCAATAGATATTTGTCATAAACACAAAGGTATGTCTCTTAACATTCTCATTGTTAAATTAGTTCAAGTAAGTATACTCTTTTTGTGTCTTAGTTGATTTCAACATAGATCAAAATGTCTCAATGTGAAATGAGTGCAATGTATGCTTTAAATTTTGATCGTTGAACTAAATGTGTTTAATATGTCAATTGTTAGTGTTTTGATATATTTTCTTTAACTAGTTTTCTCTAGTTGTTACTTGAGTTATTCTTTTTCAAGACATGTTATTTTTGTGTCCGTTGTATTTATCTTCCTTCGATACTAGATCTAGATTCGTTTTTATGATTGTGTCAATGTGTCTTTAATATTTGTTCATGAATATGTTGCCTTTTGGAATTTTTTTTGATTTTATGTTAGTGCTTTGATTGTGATGATATATCGAATCTTGCCATGTGTATGCCGGATGATTTTTTTTATTCCATCATTTGCCTTTCTATGCTCTTTGAGCTGCGACTATTTTTTGTGTGTAGCTTGGACAATATGGTAGCTTAATCTAAGTGTTGGATAATTGTTTTGCGCAAGAACATTTTGATACAACTGATTTTTTGGTTTTTCTTTTCATTTTGATAATGTCAAAGGTGTAGTAAGAAGATTGCAAAATTGGTTTAATTTTAAACTTCACATATTTGTACTAAGGCACAAACTCAAGGGGAACATAATCATATGCATAATTTTAAACTTCATGAACAAATTCTCACAAGTTTTTCCATCCCTAAAAAAGGGGAGATCGTAAATGTAAGGGTCTCTTATTTAGTTTAGACTTAATATTTTGAGTGATGTCAAAATTAGGTAAGTCTAGATTAGATGCATGTGTTTGCTTTGTTGATTCTCATTCTCAATCTCTTGCAAATGCTACTTGACTTAGAAAGAGCTCATGAAAATGAATGTTTTAGTGTGCATAAGCTTTATTGGATGTTTTTTAGCATACAAAAACTTTGTATCGTCTTCATATTACATTGGCACACTTTAAAACACCTTAAACACCTTCTCTAAGTGATTTTAACTTTGTAAATCGACTTTTTGACTTTTGAATCAACTTACAGACATCAAAAATTGAGTTTTTGATGGCTAAGCATGTGAATTGATTCACCTCAAAACAAGATGTACTTTAAGTTGACTTATAGGGTTATCAATCAATTAACATAACATCAAACTTCAATTATTTTTCAAACTCATGTAAGTCGACTCATATACTTTTATATTGATTTACTAGACATGTAGACTGGATTTTTCACAATTATGACACTTACAAAGTTGTTATTTCTTATGGGAAATGTTTTTCTTTGGCCAATCTTTCTCATGCGTTATATATAAGCACTCCAAAATATCTTAGAATCTAAGAATACTTTCATCCATTCCACATGTCTATGCATTCAAGATCATAAATAGATTAAAAACTCTTTCTTGTTTAAGTCGTGTGTGCAAACAAGCTTTGATGTGAAAAACAACATCAATGGTATATTCGTTGTTGAGGTGTGTATTATAGATGCGTATCATCGAGGGGATATCAGTGGGTATTGTGCTGAAGGACTGAAGAAGGAAGATCGTCAAGGTTTTAGAGAGGTATTGCCTCTAGCATCTATCTTGCAAGTTTTGAAATGGAATCTTCACCTTGAAGATAGAGGGTTCATAATATTTGGAGAATTGTTACAAGAATATGATTCAAGAGCGTTTAGGAAGAACGGATTGGTGTGCATGTTTATGTAACTATTGCTTAAAGATCTTGTAAACGTTTAAAATCAAAATAAGTTTAAAATCAAAAAATGTTAAAATCAAAAGGAAAAAGCTATCATTCGATTGAGTGGGGACTGAATGTACCCTAAAAATGAGGACAAAGTAGAGGACAAACCTTATGGAGTAAATGTTAAGTTTTATAAATGGTGATCTATTGATGATTGCACTTGAGTTTGTTTTAGAAAAAAGAACAACATAAGTGGACATGCTAGAAGCAACTCACATCAACAAATGACATAATATCTACTCAATGATTGAAGAATCAAAGTAGCATCAGAAGATTACAACAATAATTTCAAAAACTTTGGAATGAGTTTTTGAAAGAGCTCATGCAATACACATGAATCAATCATTCTCATGGACCATGAAGAAACATTCTCATAATGAGCACATTTATTATCTCCACAAAGCATCTTCACTAAATGCTACAAAGGCAAGAAACGTTTTTTGTGAAGGAATCAATAAAGAATAAATCCAATTGTCATTACATTCATTGATAAGAATATTTTTTAAATTTCCATAAGAACATTATTGTCATGTCAACGGTATATTGGTCCAAAAGCTCATGATTAATGCGCCTACACTATGCTTGCACTATTTTAGAAAGTTCGAGACCCATTAGAATAAAACAAATCAAAGATTCTCGTTTTAATTAAGAAATAATTTGTTTTCAAAACATATATGAAAAAACATAATCAAGGAGAGAAATCAAAATGATATTGGTAAACGGTGACTCACAAAAAGACAAAAGTCTATTTTAAAGTACAATGATATGATTTATGTGCACAAATTCTTATCAAAACAACAATACATTGAAGTAGCAATATCAATCACAAAAAAAGGGGTTTGAATTGTGATCTTTTTTAAAATTTAATTCATGCACTTAACTTTAATTAACTCAAAAACAATCTTGGTTGAAATAAGTTAATCTCCAGAACGTTATGCATATGTTAGTTTAAATAAAAATACTTTAGTTAATAATAGAGTAAATTGTAATTATCGAGTGCAAGATAAATATAGAGAAGAGATAAGAAGATCACACAAAGATGTATATTGGTTCACCCAAGATAGGCTACATACAGTCCTCACAATCTGTGAGATTTTTCGCTAATGTGCTCAACACCAGAACTTTCTACCTTGCATTATCTTTCTTGATCACACCTTGATCAGTTACAACATTCACCTTTCAATCTTGAAAGGATTTTCTACAGTCACCTTTTGATCTAGAAAGGCTTTTTACATGTACCTTTCAAACTGAAAAGGATTTTTACAACACACTCAATCTAACTTAAAAGATAGACTTGAGTTACAAAATGATGTGTAGATAAAGAGAGTTTGGGATCTAAATATTTCTCAACTCTTGTTTGAGATTGATTAACAACAATAACTCAGTAAGATGATCCAGGAATATAATTAGATAATTGGAGTTTTGTTTGAAAGAAGAGCTTTTGAACTTGAGCTTTGAATGATCAAGTGTAGATTTATTGCTTTGGAAATACTTGCCTTTGTCTTCTGATTGATCTTCCTCTTATAGATGAAAAAAGGCTTGAAAACTCTTGTTTGAGATAAGGTAGTTGGTTTGATCCCTGAGTCTGCATCTGATTAATTGAAGCGGCTAGTTGGCCAATCTTTGTCTCCAAATTCTGAATGGTGGAATCTGTTCTTTGTTGAAATTGGAGATTCTGTACAGCCATCTGTTTGACAAGGTCCTCTAATGAAGGTGCGTTGTTCCTGCTGCGCAATGTTTTGTTGCTTCCTAGGTTGCAGTTGATGTTGTGCAGATGAATTCCCCATCTCAGGTTGGGATGGTTTCTCCAACCAGGATTGTACCTGTTAGACAACAACTCATAGTTGGCTTGAGGATTGTATATGTTTGCTGCATATGCTAGAGGAGCATCAACAATTGGATCTTCCTTCAATGTAGGACATGAATCTGTAGGATGTTTTGGTGAAGTGCAAATACCACAGATCTTTGTTGCTTGGGCTTTACCTACTGCCAATTTTTTTTTACTAAAGATGTAAGCTCATCAAGTCTGCTTTCTAGATTCTTGTGCGAAGAAGCTTGAATTTCATTCACTCCCTTTGTCAGCACTATTAATCGACAAGTGCTCCCCCACTAGCAACATCCAAGATGCTTCTATCCATAGGTATCAAACCTTCATAAAAATACTGGATGAGTAATTCTTCAGAAATTTGGTGATGAGGGCAGTTAGCCACTAATTTCTTGAATCTCTCCCAATACTCATGTAAGGATTCTCTATTAATCTGCCTAATGCCACATATTTCTTTTCTGATTGAAGCAGCTCTTGAGACAGGGAAGAATTTTTCTAGGAACATCTTCTTCAGATCATTCCAACTTGTAATAGAACCTGGCTAAAGGTAGTACAACCAGTCCTTGGCAGATCTTGGAGTGAGAACTGGAAGGCTCTCAGCTTGATATGGTCTTTTGTGACTCCTTGAGGCTTCATGGTAGAACACACAACATGGAACTCTTTCAAGTGTTTGTGGAGATCCTCACCTACAAGACCATTAAACTTTGGAAGCAAGTGTATTAAACCATATTTAAGTTCAAATGGTACAGTAACTTCAATATATTAAATACACAATGCATTATAAGTGACATCAGGTACAACAAGTTGTCTTAAGGTTCTATTATTCATATCATCCATATTGTGCAGCAAGTTGTCACTTTCACTATCTGACTTGTTAGCACTAGCAGCTCTATTAAGTCTACGAAGTAAATGAAAAGTCCCATCTATTTCAGGGTCAAGGGAATGCAGATTCACAGAACTAGTCCTAGTCATGCATCATGAGAATATAACAATGCAATGCAACACACAATTCTGAAAATTCCAACAATGTCCCTATCGCTAAAAGTGAAGTGGAAAATGAAAAACCCTACCAAATAAAATCCAAAAAATTTAAAAATACCACAAATAATTTCTAAAATTCAAATAAAGATAACGCAAATTTTTTTAGAATTTTTTGAGGGTCGAATCCTGTAAGAAGTTTGTTTTATAGGAGACTTGTTCCTTGATTTTTTTGTGATTTTCTGGCAAAAAATTCGGGGCAATCCGAGATAATCGCTTGAAAAACGTTTTTTTTACTAGCAAAGTGCCTACACGACCTGTAGAGCAACAATACACAAAAAAAAAAATGTTAGGATGGTTAGTAATACTCTAAAATTAGCTAATATTTTTATTAGAGAGTCCCCGACTTCGGCGCCAATTTGATCCGCTGTCGCACACGGGTCAAATACAAGTAGTAAAACATAGGTAGGAGTAATAACTCGAGTCGTTTCGCAAGACCTTTTGATACGATAATATAAGCCAAATTAAGAGCCGAAATTAGAAAGGAGAGTTTTCAAATTTTTTATACGAACAGATTAAGAAAACGATTAATCCACGGTTTCAGACCTATCAGAAATAATATCAACGGATTTAATTTCTAAATCGTGACTCTATTCCTATTTGACTATAGAATTGATCAAACAAGCGTAATCAACCCTATGTGAATTTGGTTTCTTTGATTAGATTAAGCATCACAGTCATCGATGTATTGCAGTTAACGATCAAGTGTCGCAAAACTATAATTTAATTAATGTAGAAATCAAATTATGTCAAACTAATTTAATCAATCCTATTGAAATTCGAATTAAGCAATCAAAATAACAATATAATCGAATAAAGAGAAATAGAATCATAACGCAAAATTAACATTATAAACTGAACCTTAAGGTGTTGATGAAACTCTGAAACAGTGGATCAATCTGAGAGAATTAGCCTTCCATGAAATAAAATAAGAACTGTTTTTGTATTTCTTTGAATCCAAAAAACTCTTTGTCTAAAAAGAGAGGAAAACTCCGAATATATTGTACTCGCTTTTTGGGCTTTAAAACAAGTGGCCCACTACTTAAAATTATTATAAAAACTAAAATAAAAAAATCTTCAATTTAGACCCAACAAAGTTCGGCATTGGGCTTTTGTTCCAACATAAAAGTTGTAGCTCTGATTTTTAGCTTTCCAACGTCTGCTCGCATGTGTCAATCTAATATCCAGAGCTCAAGTTATGGCCTACAGAGCGAGTAGGGGCCAATGTGCAAATAATAAAATTAAAATTCTATTTCGACCCGATGTTTAGAAATAAGCTAAAAAATTAATCTAAGCTATAAAGAGCATTTAAAATATCACAGTAAAAAAATAGAAACATGTGTTCAAAATGTTTTGATCAAATTCACCCACACTTAAGCTTTTGCACTGTGAGCAAAGGAATGTATGCGATTCCAAATATTATCAGGAATGCAAAGTGGTGAGCAAAAAAAATGTTTCTAGCTTAAGGAAATTATGAATAGCTTTTTGTCACAACCAAGGCAAACAAGAGGACAAATTAACTAAAGAACACATCATAAGTGATAGAGTCCTCACAAAGTATAAAATTCTGTCAATCACTCAAGTGTTTGGGCTACTGTTTACACTCAAAGCACATCGTGAAAGCTAGCACTACTATAGGCTTGACAAGCCTCTAACATCTATATTTGAAACACATGCACATAATGATCAAAAGGTCTTTATTAAGGTTGTAACGGGGCCAAGGTAAGGGTGAGATAATCATAAGGAGACTAGAGCAAAAAATCAAAGAGGATAAATGAGTAATGATCAAGAGAGAAAAATAACATTGAGAGATAACTCAACAAAATATCTTAAACTTTTATTCTCACTCTCTTTGTACACGACACAACCATTTTCCTCATTTATTCCAGCATAAAAGTTGTAGCTCTAATTTTTAACTTTTCAACGCCTGCTCGCATGCATCAATCTGATATTCAGAGCTCAAGTTATGGCCTACCGAGCGAGCATGGATCAATATGCAAATAATAAAATTAAAATTCAATTTCGACCCAAAATTTAGAAACAAGCTAAAATATTAATCTAAGCTATAAAGAGCTTTTAAAATGTCATAGTAAAAAAATAGAAACGTGTGCTTAAAATACTTTGATCACATACCAATCTTTGCCAAAAATGGTTGGTCCTTTAGTGAGGTGATCCAAAATTTTAGCATGAATGTCAGAGGTTAGACGAATCTCTACCCCTTTGAGTTTTGTCATAATCAAAGCCTTGTTAAGAAAGGTTTGTGCTTTGCAATAAAAGGCTCGAATGACTTTTAGATAATATTTGTCATAAATTTTCAAAAATTTAGACCATCCTAAAACATCAGTGTAGTGTTTGATTGGAGTTCCATCTAGTTTGAGATTTTCAAAGACAAGAATTCTTCCAATACCTACTAGCCACTCAGCCCATTTGTCTTGGAAAGTTTTTCATGATCTGAGAAGATAAGGGGTGGGATAACTTTGATAAATGTTTTTGGAAATTGTTGTTTTGAGGATTTTGATGAATAGAACGTTTTGAGGATTTGGGTTTTGGTGCAAAACATTCTAAGGGTTTGAATTTTGGTGCAGAACATTCTAGTTTTTTAGAGTTTCCTTTTTTTGAGTGTCTTGATGTGGAGGATGAGAATTTTGTAAATGTTTTCAAAGAAGTTTTGGATGACTTCTTTTTGGGAAGATATTTTGATGGTCTTGAACTCGATTTGTTAATGATGGGGGTTTCTTTTGGTGATTTTGTGGAGTAGATTGTGAGGGTTAAGTAGGTGGTTCTGGTGATTTTTGTAGTGGTTTAGAAATTGGTTCATAAGGTGTGGTAGTCGTTGGTGATGGTTTTGTGTTTTTGGTAGAGATGAGGAAAATGGAAATAATTCAAACCTTTTAGGTGGAGAAGATTCACTATCAGAGTTGTCTGAGATAGTGTATATGGTTATGTCTATGCCAACCATGGTTCACATAGATCTTCATTTTGAGGGAGGATTGTTTGATTTTGATTTTTTGAGAAGGTGTGGTGGTGTTTGGGTTATGCTTGGAAGGTTACATTGGAAGCCAGGGGGTAGAATAGTGGAAGTTTGTGTGAGCCATGGATGATTTTTTTTTAGAGTGAAAAAATTTCAAAAACTTGGAATGGAGGTTGTAAAGAATAACTTGGGATAATGATCAGTTTTCGAAGAGAGAGAGAGAGGGGTGCTTATGTTGCATAATCGAGTGGTTGGGATGTGATTGCACACATAGGGAAAGAAAACAAATACATGGGTAAACATGATGAGGCTAACAATTAGCCATTTTTTGCAAAAAGGATAGAGTAACTATTTTGATTAACTGTTGGGTTTTAAAAAAATTCAAATATAAAAATAATGAAAAATAAAGAAAACTAAATGAAGTTTCGAAGAGAGAGAAAGAAGAAAAACATTTGAACTAGAAGTTTGAAAACGAAGAGCATTATTCTGAAGACCAGAACGTTCTGGTTTAACAAAAATTTGGGTTTTTATCATGTTTAATTTTTCTTTAATGAAATCAAAACGATATTCTACCAAGGATTTTGTGAAGATGTATGAAGTTGATTTTCAGTATCAACAAAAATTAATTCAACATCCTTTTTGGTCACATGATCTTTAATAAAAAAATGTTTAACTTCAATGTGTTTTGATCTTGAATGCTGAATGTGATTTTTAGACAAATTAAATGAACTTGTATTACCATAATAAATTGGAACATTTGAATAACTTATAGAAAAATCTTCAAGTTGATTTTTAATCTAAAGAACTTGAGAACAACAATTTGCAGCTGAGACATATTGAATTTCAGTTGTTGGTAGTGCAATTGTTTTTTGTTTTCTGCATGACCAGCTGTAAAAGGCTTCTCCAAGAAATTGGCATGCACCACTTGTGTTTTTTCTTTCAATTTTATCCCAAGCATAATCAGCATTGCAATAAGTTACAAGATCAAAATGTGAACCTCGACTATACCAAATGTCAAGATAAGTGGTACCAACAAGATATGTTAAAATTCTTTTTACTGCAATTAGATGAGATTCTTTAGGTGAAGATTGAAATCTAGCACATAATCCATCTGGAAAAACAATATTTGGTCTAATAGCAATGAGATACAATAGGGAACCAATCATTCCTCTATATTCTTTTTCATAAATGGTTTTGCCTTTGTCATCTTTGTCCAAACTTGAAGATGGCATGTGAGTTACCATTCCTCTATATTCATTTATTTTGTATTTTTTTTTAAACAAAGATCTTTAATATATTTTTCTTGACAAATGAAAATTCCATTTTCATTATGTTTGATTTGTAAGCCAAGAAAAATGCTAATTCTCCCATCATGCTCATTTCAAATTCACTTTGCATGAGATTTGAAAAATCTTCACACATTTTTTCATTTGTTGAACCAAAAATGATATCATCAACATACACTTGAACTATTAATAAATTAGATTTATTAATCTTTTTAGAAAAACCATTTTTGATCACAATTGAACTCAACCTCTCATACCAAGCTCTAGGGGTTGTCTTAAGTCCATATAGAGCTTTAGTGAGTTTAAAAACATGATTTGGTTTCTAATTATTTTCAAAACCAAGAGGTTCATGAAAATAAACTTCTTCATTTAAAAAACCAATTAAAAGACACTTTTAACATCCATTTGAAAAAGTTTAATATGTTTATGAGATGCATATGCAAGATGAATTCTTGTTGCTTCTAACCTTGCAACTGGAGCAAATACTTCATTATAATCAATACCTTCTTGTTGATTATAACCTTGAGCAACAAGTCTTGCTTTATTTCTAATTACTTTACCTTCTTCATCCAATTTGTTTCTGAATACCCATCTTGTACCAATGATAGATTGAGGATTTGGAACAAGAGTCCAGACTTAGTTTTTCTCAAATTGAAGAAGTTCTTCTTGCATTGCTCCAAACTATGAGAGATCATCTTTGAAAGATATTATTGTTCTAATATCATCAGATGTGTTTCCAATGATTTGATATTGTGGATGATCCCCTACAACTTTCCAACTTATAATGCTTTGAATTGGACAATGATCTTTTTCCTCACCATCAATCTTTTGTATGTCCAAATCATCGAATAACACATGCATACTTACTTATATTGTTTATGTTCTAAGATTATAGATTCTTTAACCTTTAGAATCAGTGGAGTATCCTAAAAAGATTGATTTTACATCAAACTTTCCCTAATTATCTTTGTTATTTAGAATATAGCAATAGCAACCAAAAATATGAAAGTATGAAATATTGGCTTTTTTTTTCTTCCATAATTCATATGGTGTTTTGTTGAGAATTTTTCATATTGAAGCTCTATTTAAATGTAGCAAGAAGTGTTGATTGCTTCAGCCCAAAATATTTCTCAATATTTGATTCTTTCAAAATTGTTATAGTCATTTCTTGCAAAGTTCTATTGTTTGTTTCAACAACACCATTTTGTTGATGAGTTCTTGCACAAGAAAGATTATGAGAAATGTCATTTTCATCAAATAAATTTTTTCAAAGAAGCATTTATAAATTCTCCTCCATGATCACTTCTTACAGAAATGATATTTGAGTTTTTCACATTTTGAACTCTTTTACAAGAAAATTGAAATGCTTCAAAATAATCATCTTTTTGTTTTAAAAATAATACCATGTGAATCTTGAAAAATCATCAACAATTACAAAGCCATATTTCATTCCTCTCGAATTTAGTTTTGACAGGACCAAAGAGATCAATGTGAAGTAGTTGAAAAGGTTTTTAGATTGAAACAAATTTTTTTAAATAAATGCTACTCTTGACTTTTTTTACTTTTAGCACAAGCTACACATATTTTATCTTTGTTTTCGTGCTTACATGCGCATCACGTTTATGCCACACCCATTTCTATTTATTAATGAACATAAAATATGATTCAGTGGGTAATTCTTCAAAATATAACATCGAAAGATTTTTCTTTCTGGATCTAGAGAAAAAGATTTTTCTTTCTAGATTTAGAGAAAAATATTTTTTCAAAAGATGTTTGCTTAACTTCACATATGATTGGTTTAAACATAACTTCAAAACAACTACCATATAATTTACTTATGCTTAGTAGGTTATGTTTTAAATCTTCAACATATAAAACATCATTATTTTTGCTGAATTACCTTTACCTATATTACTTTTTCCTTTGATTTGTGCCTGATCATTATTTCTAAAAGTTACAGATCCTCCATCATTTTTAACAAATGAGAGAAAACATTATTTATCTCCTACATTCTTATCTCCTACATTCCAAGTACCATGGATTTTTCTTGACATTTTTAAAATCATCCTACATTCGAGTTTAATTACATTATCTTAAGAAAATAATTTGTTTAAGAATGACCAATCTTTGAACATTAAGAACACTTTCTTTTTTTCCCTGAAGAACATTCTGATATATGACCAGAATGTTCTTCCCTTTTTGGAAATTGATTTGCTTTGATTTTTTCATTCTTTTTCTTGTGAGAACATGCAGAATTGAGATGTCAATGTTTGTTACAATAAGAACATTTTGTTTTGCATTTTTCTTATCTTTTTTTTTCGGTACAAAAAAATTTTCATAAATTTTTTGCTTTTTAGATTGGTCGAAAGCAAGTCTAGCTTTTTCAAAAATTATTACATGTGAATCCTATGATTTTTTTAAAGCTTCAATGGATTTTATAAAATTTAGTAAATCGTTTTTAAGATTTTCAACTTCTGTATTGAGAAGAATGTTCTCCTTTTGGATTGCAAAACGTTATGGAAATTTGTTCTTAGTGGTTTCATTTAAAAGCTTTTATTTTTAAGATATTTTATAGTGAGAGCCCTGCAAGATTTGGATGACTTTTTTGATATCATTATTCATAGCTTAGGCATTCTCTTTTTCTTCTTTTTCATTATGAAATTTCTCTTTTAATGAACCACATTTTTTAGCAACGAAGTTTGAATCACATATAAGATTATTTAATTCTTTTTCCTTTTGTTCACATAAAGGACAATAGTCAAAGACAATTATCTCATCATTTTCTAAGTTTCCCATTAAGCACATGTTGACTTCTTCATTATCTTCTGTGTCTGATTTTTCAGAATCATCCCTAGTAACTATCATTGATTTTTTTTTGTATGGAAATTTTCTTGGTGCCCTTTTGTTTGAAGGACATTTAGTTTTATATTGTCCTAGTTTGTTGCACCCATAACAACTCGACTCTTATCTATCTCAATTTTAGAATTTTCCCTTTTGTTTGGAAAATTCCTTCTGAATTGATCTACTTTTCTCATAATTCTTTCTCTTTTAATTTGTCTTTTTCATCCTTTTATGAGGATGAACCTTCTTGAGAGTTTTGTGATGTTTTCAAGGCTATTGCTTTACTTTTCTTTGCTAGTTTGTCTTCTTGAAGTAGTACTTCACGAGCTCTCAAGAGTCTAATTAGTTCTTCTAATTTGAGTGTCTCAAGATTTTTGGCTTGACTGATGGCTATGACCATTGGTCTCCATATGATAGGGAGACATCTCAGAATTTTTCTCACCCTGTCTTGGGTTGAGTAGGCTTTGCTAAAGGAGCGCATTTCATTCACTGTAGTTGTAAATGTTGAATATATTTCATCAACAGTTTATCCTTCATTCATCTCAAATAATTAAAATTTTAACCCACCAATATCAATCCTTGTTTCTTTGAAATGACTTGTTCCTTCATGCTGAGTTTTTAATGTGTACCACATTTTCTTAGTAGTGTCGCATTCCTCAATTCTTTCACTTTCCTCCCTGCTTAAAGCACAAGATAAGAATAATTGAACTTTAGAGTTTAGAAGTACCTTGGCTTTGTCTTCTATTGTCCAAAGTGCCTCATTGTTTTATGATACGACACATTCTTGTATCTTGAGATTTAAGGAATAGTTGCATCTTTCCTTTCCAGAAGTAGTAGTCTGTACCATCAAAGTAAGGCGGTTTATTTGATGATCCTTCTTCAACAATATACTTGACTTTTGATATTGCAATTTCTTCATGAATCTTTTCCTCTAACACTTGTTAGGTGCTCAACCTTAGAGGTAGAGCTTGTTAGAATCGGGATGGTTTGGAGAACAATTCCTTACCTTGTTTTGATGACAGCAAAAGGTATTTGTGGGAACAATTTAGGGCACTAATAATTTTATTGAGTGTGCAAAAAATAATCTAGAGGAAACGCTAAACATCAGAGAAAGCGTGTCCACCAGACGATACTACTAGAGGATACCACCAGATGATACCACAAGAGGATACTACTAGAGGATACCACTAGAGCATATAACCAGAGGAAGTGACTAAAGGAAGTCATCAAAAGAAGCAAACAAATTAGAGGAAATGAACAACACAAACCCTCGCTGCGTTGAACTGTAAATCAGAGGAAGCAAGCAGATTAAGAGGAAACAGAATAAAAGGACGGATCAGAGGAAAGGAACAACACGAGCCCTTCACTCTGTTGAATTATACATCAAAGGAAGCAAACGGATTAAGAGGAAATAGAATAAAAGGACGGTTTAGAGGAAATGTACAACACGCTCCCTTAGCTGTCTCCAAAGGAGATGCCTCTAAGGATCTATCTCTGCCTCTAAGTATCTGAGTCTAAGGATCTAACTCTGATAATCTGCCTCCAACAAAGAAACTCAGAGGCAAGCATTTGACTCTGATTTACAATGTTGACTCTGTCTCGACTAAGTTGCATCTGGTCAATAATTCAACACCAGAAGATGATTAGGTCTGACTCTGAACTTCACATTGCTTTTAAGTATGATTTTTAGACTATGCCTCCAACAAAAGCAAGTGTCTCACTCTAAGGAAAGTCAATGCCTCTATTGAAAAAGTCAATGCAACAGGTAAAAGTCAACACAACATGAAAAAGTCAACAACTTTGACTCTGATAAAAGTCATGACTCTAGAAGCTGACTCTAAAGACACGTTCTACATACGACTCATAAACAGAATCTTATGAAGGCTCGCTGCCTCTGATTCTGATACTGAAGATTCAAATGTTCAAGCTGTTACTTTTGTCCACACTTGAATGGATAAATGTGCCCAGTCAGTTACATTCTTAATTGCACCGAATTGAATATCTCGTCAAATAAAAACGGTCCAATTCAATTCACGACAACATATCTATGCAATCAAAGATAGAACATCTTAGAATCAAAGCAATAATCAAGAATTGAATCTAAGTAACTAATAAACAACGATCAACAATTGAATTTCAGTAACTGACAATAAATGAATTTCAGTAACCGTCAAACAACGATCAGAAAAATCAAAGCTCAAGAACAAATTCAAAACAACAGTCGACTAAGCATCTGAACACAAATCAAAGCAAAGATCATTAGAACTTGAATGCAATAGGAAGATTAGAAAATGGAAGTAATTAGAATTAAATAATTTGAACGTTGGAAGAAGAAGAAGAAGAAATTTGAAAAGCTCAAACAATTGACATTTGTAAATGGTTTTCACCACTTGAGGAACCCTACACAACCATACACGAAGCAAGAAGAACGAAAAAATTATAAGAGATGAATATCAATCAATTATAAGCAAGAAGAACGAAAAAAATTACTTAGATTTTATTTAGCACTCAATTGTAGCATCATTCTAGTTGTGCTAAGTCTATGAGCAATATTGCAACTGTCCTCTAGTGAGAGTAAACCTAGAAACAGAAACTAAACACTTGTGTAACCTGGCCCAATAGTGACTGTAAATCCTCAACAACTTGTGGTTTTCAAGTTGGATGTTAAGAAGACTAAACTTGTGAAAGTTAAGTGGTCGTAATCTATTTTGAATTACTAGATTAAATCCTTATAGATGAAGGGACTGGACGTAGTTACTAGGTTGGTAGTGAATCGGGATAAATTACTGTGTTATCCCTCTTCCTTCTGTTTACTGCCTCTGATTTTTCTTGTTTTAATTTCACCATTTGCTAGCCCATAAATTTCTTAAAAAACGGATACACAATTCAAACCCCTCATTTCTTGTGTATTTTCCACCTTCAGAGCTTTGATTCCAATTGAAGTAGCAATATCAATCACACAAAAAAAAAGGTTTGAATTGTTATTCTTTTTAAAATTTAATTCATGCATTTAACTTTAAATAGCTTAAGAACAATCTTGGTTGAAATAAGTTAATCTCTAAATCGTTCTGGATATGTTAGTATAAATAAAAACAATTTAGTCAATAATCAAGTGAAAATTGATTAATGAGTGCAAGATAAATATGGAGAAGGGATAAGAAAATCACACAAAGATGTATCCTAGTTCACCCAAGGGGGCTACGTACAGTCCTCACAATCTGTGAGATTTTCCACTAATGTGCTCAACGCCAGAATGTTCTGCCTTGCACTATATTTCTTGATCACACCTTGATAAGTTACAATATTCACTTTTCAATTTTGAAAGCAATTTTTACAGTCACCTTTTAATATAGAATTGATGTGTATGATAAAAAGTGTTTGGGATCTAAATACTTCTCAACTCTTGTTTGAGATTGATTAACAACAATAACTTAGTAAGATGAATAGTCGTTAAACACATTAGTTGAATATAGTCGTTAGACACATTAGCCAAGTGTCATAGATGATTTAAACATATTAAATACATGTTCATATTACTATCTAGAAAGTTCTTGTCAAAACTCAGAACATTCTTTCTTTGAGTCTGAAGTAAAACGCGAATAAGTGTAAGAATGAGCTGTCAAAATTTAGTTGATACTGTGTGTAATCAGGAGCATGCATAGGTTTCTGCAAAACAATGCTAGTACAGTGTACTTGTGTCCTTTCTCACAGCTCATGATTCTGGAGATCAATCTAATGATCAATATGGAGAATGTTTTAATCATTTAATTCTCTTAATTGTTCATTTGATCTTAGCAACCTTATATTCGATTTTGCCATTTTTAGCTTATAGTTTGGACTTCCCAACCTGATCTTTTCTTGATTTTGACTTCCCAATCTGAACAAAATTTTGTTGCAAAATCAAGAGAACATTATCTTTATTCAAATTTGGTAGCTATCACAAAAATTACAGATAAAACATTCCAAAATTATTCACACCTTTATTTGAGCCAATAAGAATCAAACAAGACAATCTTGAATGAAAAAGCTAGTGTAAAGTTGATCAGATCAATCTACTGTTTAGAAGGTTTATCCACCAAAGGACAAAAAGTATAAAGTTGTCCTATGAAAGTACAAAATGGTGTCAACATCTTTTTCTCATAATTTTCAACCACGTTTCAAGTCTAAAAAGGTGTGTCAATCTCTCTCAGACTTTTTGAAGATGAGAATGTTCAGTTGCGAACATTCTAGAGTTGAGAATGTTACACTAAATTCTAAAAGAAATATCATATGCCTATCATTGTTGCCTAGGACTACGTGCCCAACAATCATATTTGCCTAAAATAACGAGAAACCCTCTATGTTACTCTTAAGAATGTTCTAACACTAGTTAAAAATGTTCTGAACTACACAAGACCAAAACATTTTGTTACTGAGAAGGAAGTTCAAAAACGTATTCTATCACATTCGGACACGTGCCCAACACCCATATTTTCCTTCTACATTAGAGTGAAGACTTCCAACATCTATAAATACAAGATGATTCACACATTTGAAGCCAAGAGACTACACTTGGATTATACTCCACTTTTCTAAGTGAAAATCTATTAAGCTCTCTTTATCATCATCAAACACATTTCTACTCACTAAATCAAGTATTGGATTATAATATTTGAGTGTGTTTTATATATCAATATCATTCATCTTGAGTTGACTCCATAAACATCTATCATATTCTTTGTAAACATTCTTAAGTCTTTCTTTTAGGATAGATTAAGTGAATTTGTGTAAAGTTTGTTGAGGCAAGAAGAATAGAAGTGTAATACTATGGAGGTTAAGAGAATACATGTTGTAAGATCGATCTAAAGTGAAAATGAGAATTAGATAAACTTCACTAAGCATTATAGTGAAAATCTCACAATTGTGAGGACTTTAGTAGCCCACGTTGGGTGGACCAGGATACTTCTTGTGTGTGATCTCTCCAACTCTACTCTCTATTTTTGGTATACACATATCACACTACACCCACACATGAGTACATTTGTTTTAGTATATTTGTATTCCTAGTGTATGTCAAAACATTCTAATCGAAAGAACATTCTCTAACAAACTAGTGTTTTTTCCAAATTCATAATTGAGAGAGGTATTTAATAAGTGTATGATTAAAATTTAAAATAGGTGACAATTCAAATCCCCCATTTCTTGTGACTATTATTTACACTTCGGAAACCAGTATAAATCATCAAGTGATTCTCTCTTTCCCTCACTATTTAATATTTGCAATTTACTTTCTTATTTGATTTTGTTATTATTGGTGTTTGGTGGCGATTTATTTTTTTAAGTTATAATTGATGCAAATATAGTGACATTATAAATTTCTATTTTTGAATCTTGTCTTGATTTCAATTATTGAGTAAAAATTCTTATTTACATTGTTCTCAACATCTTGGATTTGATTCAAACTGAAAATTCTAATTTCTGTGTTTCTATTAATTGTAATTCATCAAGTGTTTTTTTTAGAGATTTCTACCAATTTGATTGAAGCCAAAAAGACTGTTAAATTCTGCAATCAAATTATGTATTCTTGATTTATATCCATTGTTATTGTGATTGTCGATTTCCATTGTACAGCTCAAAAAGTTTTCAAAACCATTTTAAAAGTTTCAACTCAATTCAACCTCCCTCATCAAGAGCTTGTCACAAGTCATTTCATGAGTAACAATAACACCCAATTTTCCATAAGACTTGTTTGCATGTTAGAACTGTAGATAATGTGGTATGCGTAGGACTGTTTAGATAAACTTTCTTGTTGAGTTGGAGGAGAAACATTAACACACCTTATTTGTTGAACAAGAAAAACTAAAATGAGAGTTAGTTAGGAAAATTCGCCAAAAGAACTTAAGTGAAATCCATGTGTCAATTTAGGCCATTGCATGACCATTGACCACAAGTCAGAACATCCAGGCGAATTTGCCAAGTGAATTAAGTTCGCTAAGCGAAAATGGCAGAATCAACAACTATAATAAGTGGTTTCACCTACCCATTTTCATCACTTTTCTTCTCTTCTCCTTAACCTTACTTTACCAAAATTCAACTAGAGATCCTTTCCATCCATTCTCACAATATATTACCTCATTCTGTTGGTTCCGTTTTAGAGTCAAATATATATGTGTGTTGTCAAAGTTCTTACACAAGTGAGGGTTTTGATTTTGACATTCAGAGGTTGTTTAGGTTAGCATTATTCAAACCCATATTGTTTCCATTATGTCTTGGTTTGCATGTTGGTGTTAGGAGTATCCTAATCCCAATATGTTTTTATTTTAGTACTCGTGTCGAAATATAGCTTGTTTCAGCATATACAAGGATTTCGTCAACTCACCAAAGATATAGTTTTATGTTGGGGCAACGATAAGAATGCTAGCTTAAACATACTATCTAACATCTCTCAATATCCTTAGGTTGTTAGTTTATTAGTGTATTTTTTTCGAGGCAAAAAGTGATGTCACATGTTGGTTATGTTGGTTGTTTGACTGCAAAAACTCTTAGATGCTCCCAAATGCTCACATAAGTGTGAGGATACTGTTGTAAGGTTTTTAGTGGTGTTGTTGCTCGTTTGGTTGCTCACATTAAGTTGGGACCAATATTTTGTGGTCATTGAGTAAAGTTATAATTTTAGCATATGTGAAATTTCCACGACTTTACTAGAGATTAGTAGTTACCGACACTAGCACTCATTTTGTAACTCTTAGTAGCAACATTGAATGATGTTTAAGTGGTGGTTAATCATTCATTAGTTAAGATGATTAATTATGGAATTTGAGGTTGTTTTTTAGACAAGTAGTTGTTATTTTTGGTTGATTGATTTTGAAAATGTGATTGTTATGAATTGTTATCACCCTATGATAGACGATCTAGCTGAGCTAATCGTTATTTGTGCATAGGTAGGCGATAAATCAAAATATTTTGAAATGGTTAGGCTTGAGAGCATGACACTCTATTAAGGTTATTTTTGTTTTAATTGAAAATAGTAAACGATAGCATCATACCAACAATTAGTGTAGTTTCCTTTAGTTTCTATGTTTCTGAAAAATAGATAAAAGTAAAGACAAAGGCGCACTGACCGTAGAGAATGGCATGGCTTTGAAACAAATGAATGGTGAGCATTTCACGTAGTTGCATTAAATTATTGTGGTGAAGTCTAATATTGTGTGTATGAACATTAATATGTAAATATTTACCATGCTTCCATATCTCATATCTATTTATGTTGATGTCTTATTATTACTATTTGAAAAGTTTAAAAAGTTCATATTTGATGTGGGAGATTTGTTTGGATTTCATCGAATGGGACTTGGGTCGTCTCAAGATACAAGTTCTTCTATAATGATCCTATAATGATCCTTCAAATGTGAATCTCATTTTCTTGTTTGAACCTTCTATACATTTTGAGAACTTTTATGTAATGAGAAAAAATCTATTGATGAGTTTTCCATTCCTTAATTAATTCCTTTCTCTTCAAGTTTAAAAAATATCATTCTAAGTTGTTGTACTCTTTTGATGTTAGTTAACTTCTTCAAATTGCTTACCAAGCTTGTTTCAAAATAAAACAAGAACGGGAAGTATTCCATGCACCCAACCTTTCATCTCTATTCTTGAAACTAAATTCCAATTCTTAAAGATCGGGTCTAACGTGCCTTTCATAGGTTCTTATCATTATGAATTCACTACACTAATAAATTATCAATTCATATAAACACCAATGTATTATTCAAGCAAGCATAAAAAATATTAGCATAAACACCTTTATCAATTTAAACACCTTCTCAATAGGGAATATAATTGCTACATCATATAACACCAAGCAACATACATCAATATCTTATAATAACAAAATTTGAAAAGTTCCCTAACCTTGCAGTTTACCCTTAGCTAAAATAACACCGATCCCTTCTACTCCTCTCACACCTTTAACCAAAAGAAATCACTAAGTTAAAATTTAACACCTCTAACCCTACCCTTAGGCACCAAATTGGCTTTCACACAAAAATATGTCTAGGGGTTGTTTTCTCTTAAACTATTTTGATATCACCATCCCAACATAAATTAGGGCACACTTCGTTCAAACTCTTTTCCTCTCTAAACATCAATTAAAGTTTCTAAATTTCAAAATCTCAAAAATTTGTTATGCATCAAGTTTTCTAAAATCCCAAGAACCAATTCATAGTTTCAAAAACCAAGTAAAACATTTCTAACTTTTAGATTGCTAAGGCTGAACATTTTTATCATAGTTAAAAGCTCAACTTCTTAGTTTTTTAAATACCTTTTTCTTCTTTAACTGCCAAATCACAAGAAAAATCCATACTCGTAAAAGACTTAAAATTACAAGGCAAGAGACAAAAATAATCTAACTATGATGGAAAAGGTTAACGGTTACTTGATGGAAAAGATTTCAAAAAGAAGAGTAAAGGGTGAGACGTACTCTAAGGGAAAGATGAACTTTCGCTATAAACTTTTGCATTGTGTTAAATTGTGGTTTGGATGGAATACTTATAATTTTGTTTTGTAAGAGACATTATTTACAACCATATTTTTCCATAATTGTGGTTTAGATATATCAATTTGTTTAAATTATATTGACTTAGTTGTGGTTTGAATATATCAAATTGTTTTTTATTATTTTTCTAAAGACCAATTTGAATATGTTTAAACTATCTGAAATCTATTTACAAACTCTTAATTAGTTAAGGGACCTATTTATATACTATGCCATGTCAATATTTATTAATTGTTGGCTAACTATAATGTAATAGAAAGACCCAATTAAAAAATTATATTGGTTTTGATACCTGATTAAAAAATTATATTAGTTTAGGAAAGTTGTTTTTGTTACTAAATGAGGTGGTGCTTTCAAGTGATGGTAATGATAAGTGGATTTAGAGAGAAAATTCGTTGGAAACTTTTCGTATTGATTAGCTTATCTTTTCTTCTTAAAGATTGTTGGTGGTGATTCTATTTTAGCAAAGGCACTCAAAAAAATTTGGCGGATAATTTCGGGTTTTTTTTTTAATAATCCTATTTCCAAAAAAATATACACATATGTCCCTTTGAAAAAAGTATACACAATGCCCCTCTTTTGGATTTAGGCACAAGTCGTCATTTGCAATGGCGACTTCCTTAAGGAAGACCGCATTGCAAAAGGTGACTTCTCAAGGAGATTTAAAAAAAAAAATTCAGTTTTTTTTTTTTGAATTTTTATTATATATATAATTAATATAATTCATACAAAAAATAATAAATATATATATAATTAATATAATTCATAAAAAAAATTCAATTTTGTTTTTGAATTTTTAATATATATATATAATTAATATAATTCATAACAAAAATATATATATATATATATATATATAATTCATAAAAATATAATTCAAATAACAAAAATAATATATATATATATAGTTAATATAATTCATAAAAATACATAATAATACATAAAAATACATAAATATAAATATTAAATTACATAGATTGACTAGAGCTGGCTGTAACATTTGGACAATGTTTTCGAGTATGGCCAGTTAACCGACATAGTCCACATTTTCTTGGTACTTTTTCTTTAACGTCCATTTCAGTTCTAATACGGGTACTATTTGGACGACCTTTTTTAATTCTCCGCATTTCAGGATTGTGATACAATGTTTCACCTTCATATGTGGGCCAATATCCTTCATTGGATATAGGTGGAAACTCTTCTTTGTAGACGTTAAATACATTAACAACCTTGTACACGTCAGGTAGAAGCACTAAATAGTTTTGACGAGCGTAAGAACATGCGGCTATGACATGTGAACAAGGAATATGTATAGCCTGAAATTTTCCACAATCACACATTTTCTTTGAAGGTTGACTTCAAAATGACCAATTGGTCGCACCTCTCTTGGGTTTACTGTTTCATGGACCATGAAAGAATAACGATTTCGGTCGAATTGCATGACTTGGTGAGTATTAGATTTACTAACTTCATATTTAATCTTGTCCATGCAATCGTCTGTGTATACTCGACCAGAAGCTAATGATGTCTGATGTTGTTGTCCCCTTTGTGCATATAAAACTCTCAATCTATAGTATGTTGATTGTTCCAAAGCAGTGATTGGGAGATTGCGTGTACCCTTGAGCACTGCGTTGATTGACTCTGAAATGTTTGTTGTCATGTGTCCCCATCGTCGACCTTGAGAATAAGCCATAGTCCATTGTTCTGGGGGGATATTATCGATCCAACTTAAAGCCTCTGGATTTGCCATCCTGATTTCATTGCGGTAATATTTGAATGATGGTTCATTTAATGCATATCCTGTTATAAATGATGTCAAAATTATCAAATATGATAAAGTGATAAGTACAAAATATACTAACAAGAATTAGATCATTACCCATACAACCAAGTTGTCTTTGAAGTTCCTTATCCTTGAACTCTCTCATGAAATTTTGTGCAATGTGTCGGATGCAGTACACATGTGTTGACGGAGGATCATGCCAACCATTATTTGGATTATTATAAGCACTTTTAATAGATTCGTGTCTATTTGAAATCAAACAAATGTCGACTTGAGGTGTTACATACCTTCTTAGATTTTTCAAAAAGAAGCTCCAAGCACCCCCTGTCTCACCTTCCACAAGTGCATAAGCAATGGGAATTGTATTTTTGTTTCCATCTTGTGCAATAGCAAGCAAAAGAGTCCCCTTGTACTTGCCGTACAACCAAGTTCCATCTACTGAGACAAATGGTTTACAAAATTTAAACCCGGATATGCACGGAGGGAAAGCCCAAAATAGTCGTTTGAACATTTTTGATCCCTGTAACAGAGTATTATCAGAATATGCAATTGATACTTCCATTTCCACAATAGTTCCTGGAAGAAATTTTTGCATAGCCAACAACCACCTTGGAAGGTCATTGTATGACTTTTCCCAGTTTCCATAAATCGATTCGATAGCTTTGTTCTTTGCCATCCATGCCTTTCTATAGGTGATTGTGTAGTTGTATCGTTCCTGAATATGTGCAATGATCACCTTCACTTTAATTGATGGATCAGCTTTCAAAAGCGACTTTATGCTTTCGCATATGATGTTGGAGTCAAGTTTGGTGTGATCTTGTGACATAGATGAATTTGCGCAATTGTGGGGCCCCTTCAAACGAGCAATCACCCATTGCTTACTTTTTTGGCTTAACGAAGCCCTGCATTTGAACAAGCATTGTGGATTCACACATTTAATTACATACCTGTATTGATCAGATTTCACTACACGGTAATTGAGGGAGTGTTTAATGTGATAATGCTTAATTGCAAGTTGACAATCTGGTTTGCTATTAAACTTCATTCCAATCTCAAGAGATGCATCTAATGTAGGTTCATTAGATGACATATTACATTCGGAGGATTGGTAAGCATAATCCAAGTTTAGATTACGCATATGGAATGGTGGATCGTATGTCGTTGCAATTACATGAGGTTATGTCTCTAGATCGTCCTCCTCCTCCTCCTCCTCCTCCTCCTCGTCCTCCTCCTCGTTAAAGTATGTTTCTTCTTCACTCTCCTCACTTATTTCTTGTTGATCAAAATCGGCCACATCACCTAGTGGAATATACTGGTTCAGAAAATTCGGTTTGCTCAAAGTATGGTTCGGGTTGGTATGGTTCATATTGGTATGGTTCAGATTGGTAAGATTCAGAATTTTGAAAACAATAAGTGTTTTGTGTTTGAAAATGGTATTCAGGGTGAGGTGTGGTCGATGATGATGGTTGACCAACATCGTATAATGGATTACTATCCTCAAACGTGACATATAACTCGATAGATATGAGTTGCGGCCACTGTTTCTGAACATCAAACATGAGTGAAACATCTTTGTCGTCTTCAACATTTAACAATTCATAATGAACTAGGCCTTGTCCAAATGAGACAGGGTGTCGAAAAATTATATTAAACACCTTATTTTCTAACTTCAACTTTGCTTCAATTTTTTTCTTCAAGTAAGGTTGCATCCAAAATGAACTCGAATAGCTTTTTTTTCGTCACTTTTGAAATATTTACCAATATCTTCTCTTTCACATATTTCACCATTGTAATAAATTAGAAAAACTATATTTTTTGGTGCCATTGATATCAAAATGAGATATTGAGATTGAGATGAAATGCAATGAAAACAATAACTCATACTTATACGAAACTAATTCTGATACATGCTGCCAACTATAAGACACATCTTGCATACGTGACCAATTCTGATACATGCTGCCAAGTATAAGACACATCTTGCATGCGTGACACGTGTACGGTGCCTTGCTAAATCGCCATTCAAGAAGGCAAGTTCCTGGCTGGTTGCTTCATCAAGTCGCCATTCAAGAAGGCGACCACCTGCCACTCCTTCAGCAAGTCACCATTCAAGAAGGCGACCACCTGCCACTCCTTCAGCAAGTCGCCATTCAAGAAGGCGACTTTGTGATGGCTTTGAGAAATCGCCATTCAGAAAGGCGATTTGCAAGGAATCTGCTGCAAAAACGTGAAGCCATGCATTGAATTATCCGTCAAGTCTAATCCATGCTTTCATTCAGTCTGCTCCGTCCAGAGTTTTACATTTTCAAAGTATTTTTTTGTGTCAAGCCATGCATTGAATTATATTGGTCAAATATACATATTTTTCCTCTATAAATTGGCTAAGTTTATGATCATATTTCTTCACTCTTCTTTATATATTCACTCTTCTAATCTTGTTATATATATTTTGTTATATTTTTAATATTTTTTTATATATCTTTTGTTATATTTTTAATCTTGTGTTATATTTTTAATCTTTTGTTATATATCTTTTTTTATATTTTTAATCTTGTGTTATATTTTTAATATTTTGTTATATATCTTTTGTTATATTTTTAATCTTTTAATATATATCTTTTTTATATTTTTAATCTTGTGTTATATTTTTAATCTTTTGTTATATATCTTTTTTTTTATATTTTTAATCTTTTTTTATATATCTTTTGTTATATTTTTAATCTTTGCTTATTACAGGATTCATCTCAAAATTTAAGACCACTTAGCCATAAACACGTTGCACCAAATTCTTTAATAGTTCCATTGTTGCATCAAGCCGGGTTTGGTAACGTATCACAGATAGAAAGTTATAAAATAGACAATTCACTTATTACTGCTTTAGTTGAAAGATGGAGACCTGAAACCCACACGTTTCATCTTCCAACGGGTGAATGTACCATAACATTAGAAGATGTTGCACTGCTACTTGGCTTACATGTTGGGGGTAAAGCAGTAACTGGATCAACTATGGTATCATGGACAGATGATTTTTTAGATTTATTAGGAGTCATGCCACCTGCGGTATATTAATGCTTGACAAATCCCACAACAGAGTACATATTATGTGGTTGCACTTGTTGAAAGATTTGCGAGAGACGGGAGAATACAGTTGGGGTTCAGCGTGCTTGGCAACACTTTATAGAGAATTGTGTCGTGCATCTGAACCCGGTGTTATGTGTATCGGTGGATGTTCACATCTACTTCAAACTTGGGCATGGTACCATATGCCATTTCTTGCACCAATATGTAATCTTGAGCCTCATTTTCCGTTCGCAAAAAGGTAAATATAAAAAAAAGTAAATTTTATATTTATAAAACTATTCATTAATTCACTAACATTCAAATTTATTTTCGTAGATATAGTGGAAAGGGTATGAAATTTGGCGATACACCTCGTTTTCATACCGCTGGATATCGATCAAAAATTGATCACATGACCGTTAACGATGTAATATATTAAAACATTACTTTATTTATATTATTTTATTTCTTATCATGCATATATTACTAACAAACTTGTTATATATCAGTTTATCTGGAGGCCCTACCTACATCTAACATACGATAATATAGAAGGCAATTGGCTATGAAATGCATCTACATATTTGATTTGTTTCTACATAATAGAAATGCATCAAACCGATAGAGTGAAACTACAATTTGGACTACCTCAAGAAATTCCACATCCCCCGAGGAACACTAAAAAGTATCATAAGGTAGATTTGCATAAACAAGTTGACTATAGTTGGGCATTGTTCTACGAAAATGAGAACAAAGAATGGAATGAACGAGAGAATCATATTCTTCATGGTCAACCTCTAAATGTTGAATTTAAACCAAGTTATGAATACATGGTTTGGTTTTTCCAAAATTCTAAACGATTTATTTCTGTAGAAAACTAATTGGTTGATCCTCATGTCAATCCACCCCAACCTCCACCACAATCTAGCCAACCTTTTTTTCAGGAATCAATGCCCAACACAACACAACAAAACCAATATTATATACCAACACCTCCTGACACTCAACCGCCTCCTCAAATCTTTACCCAAACACCACATCCTCATACTTTTACCCACACACCATATCAATCTTATGGGTTCACGCCAGGGGAACAATTTAATTTTGACAGCCAACAACCACATCAAGAAGACAATCGTCGACTATCTTTTGCATCAAGCGAAGAGGATTTGTTGTATAACACGTTCAACGCTCGTTATAATACACCTGAGTCCGCTACCCAGTTACTGAATAATATGTGTCAACAAAGCTTTCAAATTCCAAGTTTTGGGAGTGCATATACTCCGTTGAATCAAATATCCAACTAGACTCAAGGTGGAAGTAGTTCTTCTACAGCATTTCCTCCTAGACATCCTCAACAGCAAGAAGCCGAAGATCAAGAAGAAGAACAACAAACTCGTGATGTACCAAGGCGTCGTCAAAATCCCGTACGTGTGAGAAAACCTCGGCAATGTGGTACTGGAGGTCACCTTCAACATTAATTTTATCGTTATTTTTGTAAAATTTGTGGTATTTTATGAATAAATTATTTATGTAATTTAAAATTTTATCGTAATTTAAAATTTTTATTTATGTCGTACTGAATGAATTATGAATTATTTATGTATTATATTTATGAATTATTTTGATGTAATTTAAAATTTATATTTATGTATTTTTATGAATTATATTAACTATATATATATATATACATATTATTTTTGTTATTTGAATTATATTTTTATGAATTATATTAATTATATATATATATAATTATGTATAT
>JBBPBQ010020323.1:37086037-37240098 GCA_037974755.1 Cicer yamashitae
TTAATTATATATATATATATATATATATATTTATTTTTTGTATGAATTATATGAATTATATATATATTTTGTTATTTTTTATGAATTATATTAATTATATATATAATTAAAATTCAAAAAAAAACTGAATTTTTTTTTATAAAAAATCTCTTTGAGAAGTCGCCTTTTGCAACGCGGGCTTCCTTAAGGAAGTCGCCATTGCAAATGGCGACTTGTGCCTAAATCCAAAACAGGGGCATTCGCGTATATTTTTTTTCAAAGGGGGGCATATGTGTATATTTTTTTGAAAATAGGGTTATTCAAAAAAAAAAACCGATAATTTCATCCAAGGTATTATTTTTGTTTGGAGAATATTATTGGATCGTCTACCCATTAGAGACAAGGAGAATTGTACAAGTTTTAAGTTTTTTTAAGTGATGAATCAGTTAGTCACCTCTTATTTAGTTGTTTTTTCTCATATAATATCTCACAATCAATTTATGATTGATTGGTTGTGTTCGGTGTGTGGGGAGTATATGCGATTGATAATTTTGGACAATATTTATGAATCAAAGTTTCACATAAAGTGATAGTTGTATTTTTTCTCTTGTTTTTCATGTTTTCACTTTCACTTACACCTACACCACCATCAAAAGTAAGATGATATTTGTAGGAAACATAATCCATAAACTCATGATTCCATTAATCAAACTCATGATTCCATTCCCACCTTTAAAAAATGAAAACTTACTACAGAAAATTAAGCAATAAGTTAAAAAAGAAAATTTACACTTATGTCTCATGAACTTTAATTAACGTAAAACATAAAAGTAAATAGAAAAGAGGGAGAAAACCCTAAACCTATTGCTCATAAAACATAAGTAGAAAGAGACCAAAACACAATTTATTGAGTTTTGTAGGAGAAAGAGACAAAATAAAGAGTGTTGGAAAAATGCAACAATGAATAAATGTTGGAAATAGGTTAAATAGCACTCGTGGTCCCTTAACTTTATTTCAGTTAACGTATTAGTCTTTAATCTTTTTTTTTCCCGATTTGGTCCTTTATTTTAATTTTAAGTGACAATTTGATCTTTTATGTTTTAAAATGTCAACAATGTTATCCTTTTTTTTTACAAAAATTCATCAAAATTTTCAAACAAAACCCATAAAATTAATTATATTCTTCAATATAATACGAATTTCATCAAATTCGTAACTCAAATTTTCAAATAAACTCATATTTTCATTCTTTATTTGATGTTGTTAGAGATGAAAATATGAGTTTATTTAAAGATTTAAGTTATGAATTTGATGAAATTTGCATTATATTGAGGATGATAATTAATCTTATGGGTTTTGTTTGAAATTTTTGATGATTTTTTTGAATTTTTGAAAAAAAAAAAGAATAACATTGTTGACATTTTAAAACATAAAAGATCAAATTGTCACTTAAAATTAAAATAAAGGACCAAATCGAAAAAAAATATAAAGGACTAAAACATTAACTGAAATTAAGTTAAGGGACCACGGGTGCTATTTAGCCTTGGAAATATTAATGTCAACATTGGAAATAAAATAAATTGTATTATAACATTGGATTCATGAGTTATAAATTAATACAAGAGAGAGTGAGTATTGGAAAGCTACATGTCATCATTGTAAACAACAAACTATATAGGAAGGTATAGTGGAAATACATGTGTGTATTGATATTATGTGTTTGTTGGAATTAAAGCACTGATGTGAATTGTTGTGTGCATTGGATTCATGTATTAGAAACTAATGCAAGAAAGTAGAAGTGTTGGAAAGATGCATGTCAACATTGAAAGCAAAAAAAAATTATTGGAAAGAGTAGTGACATGGCGTAGAACTCCATGCGTCCCTTAGAATTGGGCGCAGATATTTATTGTATGTCTGCATTGGTATTATGTGTATGTACGAGAATCAAATCATCGATGCATATTTGTTTTGTGTATTTGATTAATGCATTATAGATCAATTCAAGAGAGTGTTGGAAAGATGTATGTCTACATTTGAAAAAGAAAAAAAAAACTATATTGAAAATTGTAGTAGTTTGGCATAGAGCTTTGTGGATTGCTTAGTATTATGTATGCATATTTATTGCATGTGTGCATTGGTATTATATGTGTGCTGGAATTAAAGCATCAATGCATATTGTTGTATGCATTATAAATTAATGTAAGAAACTAGGAGTATTGGGATGATGTATGTCAACATTAGAAAAAAAAAAGAAAAATGTATTGAAAGGTGTAGTGGTATGACATAGAGTCTCACGTGTGCCTTAGTATTAAATACACACATTTATTGCATGTGTGCATTGACATTAAGTGTGTGATAGAATTAAAACACCGTTGTGAATTACTATGTGCATTTAATTCATGCATTATAAATTAAATCATCGCAATTCTGTTAAACAAACTGTAATACCAAACATATACTATCAAAAAGAACTAGAGTTAGTTATCTTTTAATGCACAAGCACAATTATGACGTGCCATGGGACCTTTGGAATAAAGAAGGCAAAAACCAAAACCTTTTTTCAATCCCTTAACACGACACCATTGCATATTGTATCAAGTCTATTGACATGAGAAAGACAAGTTAATTTGCCCACCGTCATCTGATTATAGAAAGAAAAGTTAAAGATGTTTCTTTCTACCACTCTTTCTCCTTTCTCATAGAATGAATGCCTAATAGGGTCCCCACCAAATTCTAACTAGTATTCATCTCTTCTTGGTTTTACCTTAATCATAATAATTGTATATAATAAAACAAAGGATTAAATAATAATAATAAATAATAAAAAAAGGGTTAATTATAATAATAATTTATGGACTATGTGAAATAAATTTTTACTCTGTTTGAATTTTAATTCATTATACTAAATTAATATAAGAGTAGTAAAATTGAATATTACTCTATTTATATTATTTTAATCCATTGAATTGAACTTATATAAAAATAGTAAAATTGAATGTTGTCGTGTTTGTCTAAATTTTATCCCTAATCAAATTTTCTATTATCAAATTTTCTATTAGCATAATGAGATAAAATGAAATAGATGGTATGAAGCTATATTTCATTGTTTTGATGGTAAAACAATGGTGGAATGAAACCTAATGAAATTCATTTCATCCAATTGCACCACTTACTCCCATTTTTCTCCTCTGATTTAGGTCGAATAGGATGGAATCACTAATCATTTATTTTTTATAATTACAAAATTAATCTTTAAAACTTATCTTTTTACCATTATGTAGTATTATATTTAATGTTGATTTTTTGAATAATTTTTTATTATACTTCTCATAAAGATAATGTTTTTCTTTATATATAAAGAAAATTTAGATGAGTTGGGGATCGATGGCTAATTAGAATCATAATAGATCTAAAGACTCAAAGAGTCAATTTAGATGAACCAACCTTCATTGGCTTTCATGAGTCAACTTTTTAACAACTAAACCAACTTTCATTGACTATCATGAATCAATTTCTTTTGCATTAAAAAAAACTCTGAAAAGTCCCACTGTGTGGAAATATTATGCGACCTAGTGTGCTATTGTTGTGTAAACTTATATGATCTATAGGTCTATATAGCTTATTCTTTTTGTAATAAAGTTTTTGCTTTTATTCCATTTGCCAAGCGTCTTTTACATGTATTTCATCAAGTATTTATGGGACATCCTCCATTTATTTTAGAATAAGTAAATTTATATTTCTTGATGTTACACAAAAATTACGGTGTCATTGTGGATTATTGATCCAATGTGGTTGGTGTTAGAACTTGTGTTATGGAGATACTGCAAAAATTAGAATAAGAAAAAGATGATAATAAAGAATATAATAATCTAACAATATCTAAAGCCAACTAAGTCATATTATCTCGGTTGCATAACCCTAATCCATAACCATGCTCTTCAAAACTTTATTCCCACCTAATTTCATCTTAACATGTGCCCGAGTGCTTATTAAGTTCATATGAATGATTAAGTTCATAGGAACTCTAAACAATATCCAATACTATACCAATGCATGTCTGAAATAATTTGCGCAACTTTGATAAATTACATATGACAAATTACAATGTTCAAACTTCAAAGTGTGCATGTATCTTTCAACCTAACTATGTATTGTACTCGAATTCTCTAAACCATTGTTTACAAGAGAATACAAGTGCTCATTAATTGCTTCAGACTTAAGGTTAGGCAACTAATACATTAGAATTATATATTTGTCATCAATGTTTGAAAAACCGGACCAACCACTAAACCGGTAGAGATAGCGGCTTAAGGTTTGAAGACTCAACCGCGACCAATCGATGATAATTAAATAATACCTTAATAGGTTAATACTTTATATATATTCATATACAACATTCATAAAAAAAACATAATATCCATTTGCGATCTAAATTAGACCTATAACTAATAATTAATCATCATAATACTTGTTGAGGCAAGATCCACCATGGTCAAATGTATTGGGAATAACATCTTCATTTGTTAAGCCTCCACCACCAATTTTATGCTCAAATTGGGTTGTGCCGATATCTACATCACCTAGTTAAATAACCAATAAACATATAAGTTTTTTAAATCTAGAACAATAAACAAATGAAACATCAATTGGAATTGCATTCGCATGATAAATGACATTCTCAATGTCATCAAGCTCAAGAGGTGCTTCTTCCTAAGTTATCCAAAAGTCAACTTTGTCAATAGATTCATAATAAGTAGAATTACAATATTTTTTTCTTGTGGCTCCACCAAAAACAAAACATCACAAAATTTAAAAATAATAAAGATAGAAAAATAAGTTAAACAATGTTTTAACTTTTGGCTTTGAGAAGAAGAAGAAGAAGAAGTTTGACTAAGAAGATGAATTGTCAACTTTTGCAAAGTTGGAGCAATAGCACCATACAATTTCCACCATTGATCTAAATAAAGTTATATGACCATAGAAAAAATGCATGTCTATTAAGTTTTAAATAAAAGTTAAAATATATACTTACCAGGTCGTATTGTATTCTTTTTTGTAAGAGAACTTTTCGACTAAAACTTTCATGTTGATCATGATACACTTGCATTTCATGAATGGTTTTGGTAGGGTCATTATAAAAAAAAAAATTTATCAAATAAATCCAAAAGTGTTTGCACCCTCAATTCTTTTAACAAAACTTCTCATCATAAAAAAATGCAAAATTTAAAAAGTAAAACGCAACAGGAAGATTGCGCTTTAAATGGGTATGCCATCGAGCTTTAATATTATATATGTAGGGCTTATACAAATATATATATATATATATATATATATATATAACCAAAATAAGATTTTTCATCTCTATCTAGCTTTAATATTATCATTCCATAATTTGTTATACCAAAATGCCATCGAGCTTTAATATTATCATTCCATAATTTGTTATACCAAAATGATAGCACTAACAGTTTTTTCTGCTACTGCCTTTTCTAACTTATGGCTAGGAAAATGCTTGTGCACAACCAAAGCTTGAAAATCATGTTTACGATCATAAATAATTTTCAATGTAACCAAAGTAGTAGCAACTCGAGTCACTCTTTGACGTACAATTTCTTTTCAGCCTTCTTTTTTCCTTAGCCAAGATAACATAGACATATGATTATAAACAAACACGATTACCTTTGAAGCCTTTGACGCAAGGTTTGCAACATATGGCATACTAGCAATGCCTTCAAGAGGATATTCAAACTATGAGTAGCACTAGGAGACCAAAAAATTGTTTCATATTTTTCATGTATCAATCTTCTAATCGCTACATAATTAGTTGCATTATCCATTACTACATGAACAACATTTTCAACTCCAACCCCAATCTATAACTTCAGAAAACAAGCTACATAATGTCTTCACATATTTTAAAACATCTGATGCACCAACAAATTTCACAAAAGTTATACCTATAAGATATAAAATTAGTTAATTTATCAAATTGCAATTAATTGAAATGTAAAGTACAATACGGACTACGAAAATTTCATATATGATCTACCTAAAGGACAACACACACAAAATTTGATTAGAGTTCTTTGCCTTTGATCACCCCATCCATCAATCATAACTGTTCATTGTTGAAACCAAGTTGATTTTATACTTAGAGTTTTATTGTTAACAAAAGTTTATATGAGAACAATATATTTGACTTCACATAATATGAAAGAAGATTCATGTAATTGAAGAAAATCTAAATAATTGATTCTGATTTATAATTGAAGAAAATCTAAAACAAGATTTGATTTAGATTTCTAATTGAAGAAAATCTAAAATAAGATTTGATTCAGATTTATAAATGAAGGAAATATAAAATAAGATATAATTCAAATTTATAATTGAAGAAAATCTTTGACCAAGTTAAAAAGAAGATATGAAGAAGATTTGAAAAAGATTTGATCAAGATTTATCTACAACAAAATATGAACAGAATCAATCTGAAGAATTTACAAACACAATCAGAACAAAATAGGAACAAAATCAATATGAAGAATTTAGAAAACTAAATTTGAACAAGATACAATTTAGAATTAAACAAGGATTAAACAAGGATTAAATTGAAGCCAAAATTTTAACTATCAATAGATACTCAAGGCTTAAGAAAAAAATCATCGAAAAGCAGAAAAAAAATATTCTTCGAGTTCAAAGAGAGAAACACTTGTTCAAATGAGAAATATCCTTTAAGTTTTTTTTCTTAAAGTGTGAGAGTTATTATTATTATTATCAGCTTTGTTAGAAGCAAACACTTAAAGTTCCAATCTTTTGTATCCAACCCGATAGTTGTTTAGTTTCTTCTTCAATCTGGGGTTGTCAGGTTGTTAGGAGAAGACTTGGCTTGTAGGGTCAAGGTGGTTTAGTTCCTCAAAATTATGGGGTTATCAGGTTGTTTGGGAGTACTGGCTTTGAGGGTCTGGTGCTTTGTAATTCAGGGTATTTGAATTAGTGGATTAAAGCTTTCTGAATGAGGAGACTGGATGTAGCCAAGTTAGTGGCGAACCAGGATAAATCTATGTGTCAAATTATTTATGCTTTAATTGCTTGCTACCTCTGAATTCGATTCCTTCTACTCCAAGTAAGTCACTAAAACCAAACTAGTTTTTCATTTATTTATTTATAAATTATCAAAAAGTTATCAACTTTGGCAAACACAATTCAACCCCCATTTCTCGTGTTTGCACTACGCGAAAAAACGCATTTTACAGCGCTTTTTTTAAGCCATTTACAGCGCTTTTTCAAAAAAAAAAAAACGTTGTAGTTACTAGCGCTGTAAAAAGATACAACAGCCCTTTTTTTTAAAAAAAAGCGCTGTAAAATAGGTGGATATATTGCGCGCTTGTTATACGCATTTTACAACGCTTTCTCAACAAGCGCTGTAAATCCCTGTAACAATAGATGCATTATTATGCCCCTATTACAGCGCTTGTTTGAAAAAGCACTGTAATAGGTGCATTTAATTGTTTTATTATTATGCACCTATTACAGCGCTTTTCTAGAAAAGCGCTGTAATAGGTGCATTCATATAGATGATTTGTTATGCACCTTTTACAGCGCTTTTCCACAAAAGCGTTGAAATACGTGCACTTATATAGATGCATTGTTATGCACCTATTACAGCGCTTCTTCAAAAAAGCGCTGTAGTAGGTGCATTCTAATGCACGTTTTTATATAGATGCATTGTTATGCACCTTTTACAGCGCTTTTTCCAAAAAGCGCTGTAGTAGGTGCATTCAATAGATGCATTATTATGCACCTATTACAGCGCTTCTTCAAAAAAGCGCTGTAGTAGGTTCATTCTAATGCACGTTTTACAACGCTTTTTTGAGAAAGCGCTGTAAAAGGTGTGTTTTTTTTTTAATTTTACTAAATATGCTGTAAATTTTAAAAAGCGCTGTCTTTTAATCCAGAATCAGTTCACAAATTTTATTCCAAAATCATTTTCATCCAGAATCAGTTCACAATCAGTCAGTAGAACACAACAACAACAAAACAGCACTACAAAACACACAAGAATCAGTACCCAACAACAACAGATTCACTATATTTTAAAATGCACAAATATGCACAAATATTCACAACAATCAGTTCATATTTACATATTCACAACAGCCCAGAACTACATATTCACAACTACCTATTCATATAACTATCAGATTCACTATATTTTCATACAACTAGATATTCATATTCACAACTACATATTCACAAACAGCACAGAACTACCATATCCCTTGCAGCATGCCATTTCCCAGCAAATCAAATAATATTCATTTCAAGCACATACTGACACCAGTCTTCCTTTATATCTGTTAGATCTTCTTCAGAATATGTTGGATTGGAATTGTCAAAGTACTGTGCGATATAAAAATTGAACATAAATAAGTTAGAATCAAATATAAACATAGTTTATATATGAAAATCAAATAATTAAAATACCGTACCGTTTCTGGGATTATAATTTGATTCTTATCAACAATCTTCTTCATGAATCGCAATACATAGTACCCACAGTCGATGCTGTTAGTTTGACGAGGGCACTATAAAATAAAACATATAAGTCAATAATTTAAAAGCATATATTTCAAACCTTTATTGGAATCCATGTGATGTTATTTGACTTTAGCTTCGACACTGTCGCACCTCTTTGAGCTCGAAAAACTTGTAAAGCACTATCGAATAAATAAATGTGATTATTATAGCATTAACAAACACATTATATATATATATATATATATATATATATATATATATATATATATATATATATATATATAAATGAATATTACTTACGTGTCGAAGAAAGTCTTTATCTCGGGGCGATTGTTGTAATGGTCGTGCAAGGGATCTAGGTAGTATATTATTTCAGAGGTCGCATTGATTGCAATTAGCACCCAATGTGCCCTACAACAACAAAAATTTAGTTTACACAACTAATAAATTAAGATCTCATAAATTAAAAAAGATATAAATAAAGAATATATAATTACGTACCCTGAATTATATGGTGCAAGGAATAACTTATCCTTCTCTTTATTTCCTAATAGTATATCTAAAACATATTTATTTACATTCACTGGATCGTGTTTAAGCATCAAAATCTTATGTGGAGACAAGAATGAAAATTTATTTGACAATCTGCGCGTGCACACGAACTTCTCATACAAAAACCTTCAATGAAAATTTCAAATTAGATTAATTACCAATAAATTAAATTAATTACAAATAAATGCGATGAAAAGTAATTTTTACCTCATGTATATGCTGATGACAGTAGCACTCAGCTCCTTATGGTCGAGAAGTTCGTATATGTGCTCTTTTTCAAAAAATTCTTCATACGCATCTCCGAATAGAGCTTTATCCATGCTTATTATTCGTGAATCGTCGCTGCCCATATTTTTTTTTGTCTGTATGTCAAGACACGACCTATATTGAGCAAGTCGTGGCTGACTTATTTTAGGAGCAGGAGCAGCAACTGATTTTACACGATCCAGTTTTTTAGCAGCAACAACTTTGGCCGCTTTATTACCCTCCAGCTTTTGCAGTTTTCCAGCTTTATTACCCTCTAATTTTTGAAGTCTGTCGGCTTTATTTTTACCACGAACATCCAGTCGTGGTGCGGCAGCTGGCTTGCTGGCTTGCTGTGCGAGTGGTTTATTGGATTGAATCTGAAAAAATGAGGTTAATCAGTTTGTTAGTTTATTGAATCTGAAAAAATGACAAACTTTACATAATAAATTTGACAAACCTTTTCGGGCGATGTGACTGTTTCATTTCTGGGAATCTTCTTATTAAACATACATTTCAATTAAACATACATTTCAATTAATTAAATATACCTTGTCAAGGGCAACAAGATGTTTGGGCCATGCCACGTAGCTGCCAATTGCTTCGCCCAAATAATTCAGATCTGCATTGTTGTCCGAGGGATTGGTGATACTTTGACATGGCTCGCAGGGATTGGTGTGTTGTGCAATACTTCGCCCGGAGTATTGCACAATGTTCCCTTTCCGACCTTCCGATTAGTAGGGGAGGATAAGTATAGCACGCATGGAGTGACCCCCTAAATCAATGGTTAATACATATGTGAAACAATTAACTTGAATGAATTTCTTATTTTATTAAGTAATTAATTACCTCAGGAAGACTGTTGAGACCAACGTTGCAACTTGCATTTTCACTCTCCATGTGAATTTCACATTGGGGCTGGTTCGCAAGTTGCTTGTCTTTATTTGTCTTTACCAAGAGGGCCACTTGCTCCGTTAATACTTTGATCTTATCTACTACTTCCTAGTTAGATGGATTTTGGCGCTTCTCTTATGAAAAATAACTTCTAGGAGTTACGCCAAATTTTTTCCTCCTCACGCGGCTGGAATATTCAGGAACATTAAATACTTTACCTAATAAGTCCTTGCAAATTGCCTTGTTGTCCTCTTGATTTTCTGATTCAAGATTCGCCTAAAATACACATAGGATTAAAAAGATAAGTTCAATAACATTTTTAAATACAATATTAAAAAATATTAAAGTGATAAATCTACTTACACAAAGTTCTATTACTTTTTGTATATTTTCGTTATCAACCACTCCGTCTTTATTTACACGAGCTTCCTTCCACAATATATGACGACCCAACGGTTGATCGGATTGGGTGTCTTGTAGCTATTATCGTTAAGATCATAAACAAAATATTAGTTAGATATAGTATAGTTTATAATGTATCACATTAAATAAAAGTGATGTTTAATTACTTACAAGTTTTTGCTCTAGACGAGCATATCCCATACGAGATTTCTTGTATGGGTGGGGAATAATTTTTGCCCTCTCGCGATTTGCCTTACTAATATTCTATATAAAAAAAATAACAATCTAGTAAAAATTTAAAATACGCTATGAATATGAATAATAAAACACAAATGCTAATAAATTAATCACTTACAACAAATGCGGGGTCGGAACATTTTGATACGAATGCGCTCCATTCCTCATTTGATATATAATGTTTATATATTTTTGGAGCTTCCGCATTCGTATTTCCTTCACGGTCTTTTAAATAGCAATTAGAGAGGTGAGATCTAAAGCCCCGGTGTATTTTCCCGGCAACTCTGAGCACATAACTCTTTCTCACCTCATCAACAACAAAAGCGGACTGCAAACCAAATAAATATATAGTTTGAGTAAAATACTTCAAAGCAGTATGTAAAAATTTATAAGTAATAGGGTGGAGTAAAAAAATTACCTGTATATCAGCCCACAATACATCTTTGGCATTCTTCAATGCCTTATCTCTCCAATCATCTATTGTGATTGGGATATTTTGACGAACAACAGCTCCAATATAACTAACAAACATGGAATTGTTTGGGTCAATTGGTTGACCACTCTCATTCCATTCCACCTAATAAACTCATATAGTAAGTACCTCAAATTATAAACAGCAAACAAAGTATAGTATAAACAGCCAAAAAAGAAAACAACAAACAAAGTATACCTCAAATTTTTGCCCAGTACTTCTTGCTTTTATGACATTTTGCATTATTGTTGCACCATGTTTGACTTCATTTTTGTAAGTCTTGGTGTTGCCAACTTCTTCATTTTGACAATTTAACTCCTTGTTGGTATCCATTTATCTACAACAAGTTCAACATCAACATGCAGTTCAGTTCAGTATAACTTCAACAAAGTTCAACATGCAATAGTCTAAGTACGTAGCAGTATAAGTTAATATGCATTTTAGTGAAACAAAAAACTAATAAATACAATACCTAAAATAGCTCTATTTAATGCTTAGGGTTACGGGTTCACAGACGAACAGCGCAGAAGACGATGAAAACGAGGACGAACGAAGACGAACGATTGTAGGATTACGGGGTTCGCAGACGAAAACGAGGACGAAAACGGGGTAACTTGATGTTTATGATGTATACGTACGATCGTAGTTATAGGATGTTTACGTAATGAGAGTAAGTAATGAGGAAGAAACAAGGGAAACAGAAACTCTCGTAGGGTTCGTAGGGTTCGCAATGAGAAGGAGAACGCAGAGGATACTGAAACACTCGTATGAAATTTATGTAACGAACATGAAACTGAAGAGGTTTACTGTTATATATAAAACCCTATTACAGCGCTTTTTTGAAAAAGCGCTGTAATAGATCTCATTATTTTATTTTTTAAAAGCCTACTACAACGCTTTTTTATAAGCCTTTTAAAGCGCTTGTGAAAAAGCGCTGTAAAAGACCTCCTTATTTTTATTTTTTTAAAATCCTTTTACAGCGCTTTTACAGAAAGCGCTTTAAAATGCCTCTTTGTTTTATTATATGCAAACGATGTGTGACCCTTTTACAATGCTTATTCAGAAAGCGCTGTAGAAGACCTCCTTATTTTATTTTTTTAAAACCCTATTACAGCGCTTTTTTGAAAGAGCGTTGTAATAGGATTTCATATATGAAATGCCTCTCTGTTTTGTCATGTCCAAAGACTGTGTGACCCTTTTACAGCGCTTATGAAGAAAGCGCTGTAAAAGACCTCCTTATTTTATTTTTTTAAAACCCTATTACAACGCTTTTTTAAAGGAGCGCTGTAATAGAATTTTATATATGAAATGCCTCTTTGTTTTATCATGTCCAAAGGTTGTGTGACCCTTTTACAGCGCTTATGAAGAAAGCGCTGTAAAAGACCTCCTTATTTTATATTCTTACACAGCCTTTGTAATAATTTATTTTCTTCCAAATTAGTTAAATTATTTTTTCATAAGCCCTGTAATAATTTATTTTCTTTTAAATTAGTTAAATTATTTTTTTTTTCCAAATTGTGTTTAACTGATCAAGTCAAGTTCAAGCTAAATTACATGTATAACTTGAACTTAAATTGTGTTTAAGTTCAAGCTAATTAGTAAAACTGTTTGAACTTGAACTCATCAGGTCAAGTTCAAATAGTTCAAGCTAAATTACCTGATCAGGTCAAGTTCAGTATACAATTACATACAGTATAAGCAGAAAATTACAAATTAACAGTTCAAGCTAAATACCAAAATGCTCAATTATGGCAGATCAAACAATTAAATTACACATGCGCCTAAGACTTTGTATTATATGAAAATACCACACGACTTTTGCTGGAGTAGATTCTTTCTTCTTATATCGAGAGACATTGAATTTCGGACACGCCTTTAGTAATTCATATTCATTTCGAAATAAAATGCAATCGTTAGGACACGCATGAATCCTTTCGTAACTCATACCAATAGAGCACAAAATTCGTTTAGCCTCGTAGGTTCGACTGGGAAGTTCATTATCATCTGGCAACATATCTTTTAAGAGTGTTAGTAATTCTGTGAAGCTTTTATCAGACCATCCATTACTCGCTTTTAAGTTGTACAACTTTAATATCGCCGAAAGTCTTGTGAATTTAGTACAACCATTATATAATGGTTTCTCTGCATCACTCAACAAGCTCTCAAACATTTTAGGACAGTCACGAAGATCTTCTTCAACTGCTTTTGCAATCTCCTCAACTCGGTCCGACTCATATGTATCTGTGTCGAAATCAGTTGAAACATATGTATCTGTGCGGGTGTTTCCATTGATTTTCTCACCATGTCTTATCCAACATGTATAGCTTTGATCAATTCCATACCATACTAAATGTCCTTCCAATTCATCTGCTCTAACGCGTTTTCCAAAACAACATTTTAAACAAGGACAAACGACTCTATTCGGATCTTTTGCATTCATCACTGCAAACTCAATAAACTCCTTCACCCCATTTTCATACTCTTTTGTCAATTGATTGGCAGACATCCATTTCCGGTCCATTTATATGACCTATATATATAAATGCAGTTACACAATAAGCATGATTTCAAGTCTGATATATATGATCAAAGATTAATTGACCTATATATTTATAATACACATATCTTATAATATTGGTCCAAGATTAATTGATTTCAAAACAGAACATATATATCATGAGAACATATCTAATATCATGTAACAATTTATCAGTTTGAATTAGTGACAACAACAAATAAATAAAATACAGTACTTGAGACAACGTTGATCAATTTGTTTTAAAGGAGGAACATGGTAAATCAATTTGTAGATGGGCGCACAGGAGGGTTCGCAGGGGAGAGGAGATGAGGGTTCGTAGGGTTTGGACAACGTATTAAATTTGTTTTAAATTTGTTTTTATTTACTTAAAGTGAATGTTTTTATTTAAAATGAATGATTTTACAGCGCTTGTTCAAAAAGCGCTCTAATAGGTCCTATAAAAATGTGAAAGGGCAAGCCTATTACAACGCTTGTATCAAAAGCACTTTCATAGGTCATTTGATTATGTGAAAGCGCAAGGCTTTTACAGCGCTTTAAAAGCTATGTAACATAATGTGGGAGCGCTACATTTTACAGCGCTTGTGTTTAAAGCGCTCAAAAAGCGCTGTAATAGGCTATGTGAGAGCGCTTCATTTTACAGCGCTTCCTAAAAAAACGCTATAAAAGAGTTGTAAACATTATGTGCAAGCGTATGTGACCCTATATGACCCTACAACAGCTCTTGTAAAAAAAGCGCTATTGTATCCTCCGTTATTTTTAAAAAATTATACAACAGCGCTTGTATTTAATAAGCGCTGTAAAAGACGCGCTATAAAATGTCATTTTTGGCGTAGTGTTGCACCTTCAATTGACCTCAAAGCTCGGTCTCAAGGCTCAGCACTTTATAGTGTTTGAGAAAAGATCCAAGGGTTCAATATGTCTGAATTCAGTGCAGAAGTTGTTGGAAGAAACATCAACAGACCACCTATGTTTGATGGAAAACGTTTTGAGTACTGGAAGGACAGGCTGAGAAGTTTCTATATTTCACAAGATCCTGAACTTTGGGACTTGGTGGAAGATGGTTATATTGCTATGAAGAATACTGATGGTATTGAAATTCCCAGAAAGGAGATGAATGATGATTAGAAGATGATGTACAAGATGCATCATAAATCCAGAACATTCATGATAAATGCAATCACCTTCAAGGAGTTTAACAAGTGCACCAACAAGGAGACAATAATGAGTATTTATGATAGTTTGATTCTGACCCATGAAGGAAGCAAGCAAGTTCAAGAAGCAAAGGCTCACCTCCTAGTCAAAAAGTATGAGTTGTTCAAGATGGAAGAAAATGAAGACATTAAAATAATGTTTTCCAGATTCCAGACCCTTGTCTCAGAACTAAAGGTACTTGAGAAGAGTTATACTACTGCTGATCATGTGAAGAAAATCCTTAAGAGTCTAACAAGCAAGTGGAGACCTAAGATCACTGTCATTAAGGAAGCAAAGGATCTGAACACTCTTAAGCTAGAAGAATTAATCAGCTCTCTCAAATCACATGAAATTGAGCTAAAAGAAGATGAGCCCAAGAAGAAGAACAAGACTCTGGCCTTGAAATCCAAGAAGACGAAGGTTCTAACGGCAACATCGGAATCAGAGGATAGTGAACCATATGATTAGAATCTGAACTCAGAGGAAGAGAAGATTGCCTTTATATCTAGAACAATTTAGAGGATGTGGCACAATAAGAGGAAAAATTTCCCACAGAAAGATTCCAAGTAGTCCAATAGAGGAAGGAATGAAAATTTTGACCAGAAAAGCATTATTTGTTATGGATGCGATGAACCTGGACATATCAACTCAGACTGTCCAAATCTGGAGAAAGGGAAACACTAGAGGAAATATTCCAGACCCAAGAAGAAGAGTCTGATGGCTATAGGGGAAGATTCTGATGAATCCTCTAACGATGAAGAAACATATTTGGCTTTGTTGGCTCATACCAACTCCGCCTTTGGATCCAACAAAGATTCTGACTCTAGAAGTGAATCAACAGATGAAGAAATTGAGGTATTTTCTGACTTTACTCGATCTAATTTAATTACTACTATAAATGATTTTTTTAAATAAGAATCACATTGTCTTTAAAATTGAAAACACTTAGGAAAGAAAATACAAATCTAACTGAAAAAGTTAATGCTATAAAAAATCAAAGTGTTGAATTTAAAATAGAAATGCAACTTTGAAAATTGATATTACTGAACTTAAAACAAAAAACAGAACTCTGAAAACTGATATTATTGAACATAAAACAGAAGATGCAACTCTGAAAACTGATATTACTGAACTTAAAACAAAGAATGCAAATATAAAAACTGATATTGCTGAACTTAAGGCCGAAAATCTAACTCTGAAAAGTAATTATAGTTCAACATCAATTAAAAATACCACATGTAACTCTGATAAGCATGAAGAAGTATTTCAAGGTTTTCTTGATAATGATATGGAAAGAAGCAAGTATGCATCTATGATTTATGGTGTTAGTAGGAATGGTAAAAGAGGAATAAGATTTCAAGAAAAAGTAATTGAACCTAAGTTTGTTCCCTCTGATGATTTATGTACTATTTGCTATAAGAAAGGTCACACTAAAATATCTTGTCCTATGCTAACCACATGGAAAGACAAGAAACCTTTAAGATCTAACAAACCAGGACCCAACCAAATTTGGGTACCAAAGGATAAAATTGTTTATGTTGCAGATTTTCTAAGCAACCAAATTGAAACACCAATCATGATGCCTGGTCAATGGATGATTGCAATATATAAAGGGAAAAAGGTCTATGTTCCAAGACCTAACAAACAGAAACCAACTGACTCAAGTGGAAGAAGGACTGGTCAGCACAGTACTTATCAGAACCAAAACCATATGATGAACCTGAAATATCAGAAAAATCTAGAGTATCAACAGAGTCAAAACTGGTGGAGAAATCACACATATTAAAAAAAAATCAAAACTAGCAAAGAAATCACAAATATCAACAAAACTGGAACTACCAGAAGAATCAAAATTACCATTAATTCCAAAATTACCAGAGGAACCTAATACATTAGCAGAAACAAAAGTGTCATATTAACAATTAGAATCAGAAGACTTCTTTGAAACACTCCAATCAAATTCATCAAGACTACAAACCTGTATGAGAATTCAAATCCCTTCATCCAGACCCTCTAATTAGAGAATATTCAAATTCAAAATCTAAAAACTAGAAAAGAAGAAATAAGAGGGTTTTCAGAGTGAAACTGAAACTGTTGATATCATTCTTACTGTGATAATAAGAAGCTTGATCTTAAAAATCAAAGCTAGATAAGTATTTTGCAAGTTCTCAAAAATTTAGAGGAACAAAGAGATCCACATAATCTAAACACTTCAGTAGAAGTAGCATACAAGTTTGGTTTTCATAAACAAGTAGAAACCACCAAAAACAAAATTGATGTTTTGGCTGTATTGATTTCATTCTTCAATCATCTAATTTATATTATGTTATATCACAAACAGTTTGACCTTAAAAAGTCAAAGCAAGTTAAGGATACTGTAGGTTTACCGGAACTAGAGGAAGCATATGCAGACAACCAGAAGATGACAAATCTTTAGAGGATGAATCTGATCAAGTTAGAAATAATCAAGATAAGTCAGAAGGAAGATCTGAATGAAAGTATAAGTCATCTCATCTCATTGGAAGTGATAGTGATCCTTTAAGGATCATATCATCATTAAAAGATACTACTTTGTTTGGCTCACTCTCATCAATTAAGCCTACCACTATTGATTAAGCATTGGCAGATGATGGACCAATTATTGCAATGCAAGAAGAGTTAAATGAATTTAATAGGAATGATGTTTGGGATCTAGTACCTATACCAAATAAGAACATTATTGGAACCAAGTGAGTTTTCAAAAACAAGCTAAATGAAAAAGGTGAAGTGGTCAGAAACAAGGCAAGACTTGTCGCACAAGGCTGCAGTAAGCAAGAGGGCATTGATTACACTGAGACATTTGCTCCAATGGCTAGGTTAGAAGCTATTTGTATCCTACTTTCTTTTGCTGTAAATAATAACATTACATTATTTCAAATGGATGTTAAACGTGTTTTTCTAAATGGTTATATAAGTGAAGAAGTCTATGTTAAACAACCCCCAAATTTTGAAAGTTCTGAATTTCTAAATCATGTTTTCAAACTTAGGAAATCTCTATATGGTCTTAAAAAAGCACCTAGGGCATGGTATGATAGACTCAATAACTTCTTGCTCAAAAATAACTTTGAAAGAGGACAAGTAGATAATACACTTTTTAGAAAATCAATAGGAGATGAGATTCTTATTATTCAAATTTATGTTGATGACATTATTTTTGGATCTACTAAGACTCTCTTTGCCAAGGGTTTTCTAAATTGATGCAGCTTGAATTTCAAATGAGTATGATGGGAGAACTTAAGTTCTTCTTAGGGATACAAATTCAGCAAAGTCAAAAAGGTATATACATTCATCAAACTAAATATACAAAAGAGCTTCTTAGGAAGTTTAAGATGAGTGATTGCAAACTTATGGCTACACCAATGCACCCTACTTGTTCACTTGAAAAAGATGATTCAGGCAAAAAAGTTGACAAAAAAACCTATAGAGGAATGATAGGTACCTTACTTTACCTTATCGCTTCCAGACTTGACATCATGTTTAGTGTATGTGTATGTGCAAGATTTCAAGTTGACCATAGGGAATCGCATTTAATTGTTGTTAAGAGATCCTTAGATACCTAAAAGGCATTACCAACCTTACCTTGTTCTACAAGAAATCTCCTAAGTACAAACTGAGTGGATACTGTGATTTTGATTATGCTGGAGATAAACTTGAGAGAAATAGCACTAGTGACAACTGCACCTTTCTAGGTGACAACTTAATATCTTGGTCAAGAGACAAAACACCATTGCAATGTCAACAGCAGAGGTTGAGTACTTTTCAGCAGCTGGCTGCAGTTCTCAACTACTTTGGATAAAACATCAACTTGAAGACTAAAAAATGCTAGAATCCAACATTCCCATCTATTGTGATAAAACTTATGCCATTTGTCTAACCAAAAACCCTATCTTAAATTCTATAGCTAAACACATAGAAATTAAACACCACTTCATTAGAGACTTTGTTCAAAAAGGGATACTAAACATTCAATTTGTAGACACTGAACACCAATGGGCTGACATATTCACCAAACCACTACCTGAAGATAGGTTTGACTTCATCAAGAAAAACCTAAACCTTACCTTCATACCTAACTGATATTGTGATAACTTTAAAGTAGTTTAACTTTACATTAGTTTTTATATTTTTTTGTAATATGTTATATTCATGTTATTAAAAAAAAAAAACAAAAATAAATAAATAAATAAAAAGTCCCACTTTCAAGTCTTTTTGTTTGATGACAAAAGGGAGAGAAAGATATTTGATAAAGTGGGCAGAAAATGATACTTAGACTTAGGGGGAGCCCTAAGTTAGGGGGAGTCAAAGAAATATAAATAAAAGTTGTTATCAAAAATACAAGTTTTGTTATCATCAAAAAGGGGGAGATTATTGGAACCAAGTTAATATTATATTTAGAGTTTTGATGATAACATAAATATTTTATGAGAACAATACATTTGACTTCAAAGAGTATGAAAGAAGATTCATGTTTTTGAAGAAAATCTAAAATAAGATTTGATTCAGATTTATAATTAATGAAAATCTATAATAAGATTTTATTCATATTTATAATTGAAGAAAATCTTTGACCAAGTTGAAAAGAAGATATGGTCAATATTTGAAAAATATTTGATCAAGATTTATCTACAACAAAATATTAACAGAACCAATCTGAAGAATTTACAAACGCAATCTGAACAAAATAGGAACAGAATCAATCGGAAGAATTTACAAACTCAATTTGATCAAGATATAATTCATAATTAAACAAGGACTAAATTGGAGCACAAAATTTAACTATAAATAGATACTCAAGGCTGAAGAAGAAAATCATCGAAAAGTAGAAAAGAGTAGTCTTATAGTTCAAAGAGAGAAACACTTGTTCGAATGAGAAATATTCTCTAACTATTTTTTCTTAGAGTTTGAGAGTTATTATTATTATCAGCTTTGTTAGAAGCAAACACTTAAAGTTCCAATCTTTTGTATCCAACCCGATAATGGTTTAGTTCATTCTTCAATCTAGGATTGTCAGGTTGTTAGGAGAAGACTTGACTTGTAGGGTCAATGTGGTTAGTTCCTCAAAAGTGTGGGGTTGTCAGGCTGTTTAGGAAGACTAGCTTGGAGGGTCAGGTGCTTTGTAATTCAAGGTATTTGAATTAGTGGATTAAAGCCTTCTGAAAGAGGGGACTAGATGTAGCCAAGTTAGTGGTGAACTAGGATAAATCGATGTGTCAAATTATTTATGCTTGACTGCATCCCTCAATAGTTTGACTGTACAAAGCTAGAAGGTTGAGAAGACTTGAAATTAGTTAGTTGGACTAGTAGGTGTTTAGTGGAAGTGTAATTTGGTTGGTGAATTAGTGGATTAAATTCTTCAGAATGAAGGGACTAATGTAGCTATTGTGTTGGTGGGGAACCAAGATAAATTGGTTGATATCGTTTTGTTTTCTGTTTATTTTCTTTGTTTTCATCACTTTAGTTTAGCCTTGTTAAAAAAGTTTTAAAATAAAACACAATTCAAACCCTCCCCTTTCTTGTGTTTCCTACTTTACAGAGTAAAGATAAGAAATGCACACATAATTTATACTAGTTCACCCAAACTTTGGCTACGTCCAGTTCTTACTCTTGGTTAGATTTTCCACTAAAATGCTTAAGATAATTTCTCAATTTCTGCACTTACACAATTCAATCAACCTAACCTTTCTCTACTATATTTTGTTAGCCCTAACAGACTTACAAATCTTCTTCCTAGTCACTCTTGATTAACCAGCTATCACAGTTGAAATATGAGTCTCTTTAACACCCTAAAAGATTACTTCATAAGGCTTACAAATAGAATTTAGATTTTGCATCAAGTTCTCAAAACTTGACTTGGTTGAAATAGATCTTCACACTCGTATATACTTTAGATTTGATGATCTGTGATGATCTTCGAGTGTGTTTGATGAACTTTTAATTAAGCTTCTGCACTTTTTGATAAGTGAGTTATATTTTGATGTGAGTTCTTGGATCTTCAAGTTTTGAGCTCTTATATATATATAACCTGTGAGTGAGCTTTAGTAAGTTGCAATGGTATTTATGTGTCTGTTGGACACAAGTTTCAATGTGTGGCAGCCTATAAAGATGAAGATCTTGAGGATTCATGAAAATTCTGAACTTTAAGTTGACTTCACAATGTTTGTTGAGTTGTTTTTGTTTAGTGCAGGGGAGAGAGAAAACATGTGCCAATGCACATCTTTCCTTATTAGTGGCTTCTCAAATCAGTGAACAATGTAAGTACAATGATGTTACCAACCTTTCAATCACTTTTGTACCTTTTCATAGGAACCTTATAATCTTGCAACTTTCTCATGTTTTATAGTTGCAGTTTGAATTTAATCAAGTTGAACTGTTGTAATCTTCTTGGACTTCATTTCTCATTTATTCCTTTGATAGCTTATTTATCATATAATATGAGTTCTATAGCTTATTAAAATGAATATTCTTCTTTCACTTAAATGATCTTGTGAAAATCTTGAAGATTCTTCTTATTTTTTATGGCTCATTTAAGTAAGATTCTTTCACCGATTCAGTGCATGAACACGACCTTGTTCATTTGATTTATTTATTTAAGTGAGAACATATTATCTTATGTTCACGACAAAACATTATGAACTTCTAGTGCTGAACATTATGAAGTCTATTATGAGAGTGTTTCTTGAATTCCACTTTGTTTTTTTGTGCTTAATCTTGTATGACTTTTCTCTCTTAATGAAGTCACTTAAAAACACACATTGGATGAAAATATTTATCAAAATCTGCTAATTAATCAATTAATCATTAAGGTTTGTTATCATTGAAATTTGATAAGGGATTTTGCCTCAACATGAACATGTTCCACCAAATGCATACATGATTTCACCACACCATATTAAACAGGTTTCACCAACACCAATCATATTATACCATATGCAATCACTACATTATTAAATCATAAATTCATATATGAATACCAATGTATTATTCAAGCAAGCATCAATAATATTAACATAAACACCTTTATCAATTTAAACATATTTTCAAATAAGCACATAATTGCTACATCATATAACACCAAGCAACATACATCAACATCTTATGATAAAGAAGATGGAAAAGGGCCTTAACCTTGAAATTCACCCTTATCTAAAATAATATCAACCCCGTTCACTCCACTCACACCTTTAACCCAAAGAAATCACTAAGTCAAAATTTAAAACATCTAAACCTACCCTTAGGCACCAAATCGACCCTCACACAAAAGTAGATCTAGGGGTTGTTTCTCTTAAACACTCTTGATAAGCCTCCCAATATAAAATAGGGCACACTTTGTTCAAACATTTTTCCTCTTTAAACATCAATCAAAGTTTCTATATTTCAAAATCTCAAAACTTTGTTTTGCATCAAGTTTTCTACAATCAGAAGAATCAATTCATCATCTCAAAAACCAAGTAAACCATTTCTAAAAACTCTAAGATTACTAAAGCTTAACTCTTTTTTTCATAGTTAAAATCTCAACTTCAAAGTTTTTCAATTACTATTTTCCTCTTCAATTTCCAAATCAAAAGAAAAATCCATACTCGTAAAAGACTTAAATTACAAAGCAAGGGACAAACCTATTCTAACTATGTTGGAATAGATTAAATGTTATCCGACGAAAGGGTTTGTTGAAAATGAGTAAAGGGTGAGAGGTACTACAAGAGAAAGATGAATTTTTGCTACAAACTTTGCTTTTTGTTTGATTGTGGTTTGGATGGAATACTTATATTTTGCTTTATAAGAGACACCGTCCACAACTATATTTTACCTAAATTATGGTTTAAATATATAAATATGTTTAAATTATATTTTGACTTAGTCGTGGTTTGAGTAAATCAAATTGTTTTTGATTGTTTTTCTAAAAACCAATTTGTATATGTTTAAATTTGATTATAGATCTATGTACAAACTCTTAATTAGTTAAGGGACGTATTTGTATAAAAAGTCATGTCAATATTTATTAATTGTTGATTAGCTATAATTAAATAGAAAGATCTAATTAAAAAACTATGTTGTAACAAATACTTAAAAAACTATATTAGTTCAGATATTTAATTAAAAACTATATTAGTTCAGGTCAATAGTTTGTGTTATTACATGAGGTGGTGCATTCAAGTGATGGTAATTGATAAGTGGATTTGGAAAGAAAATTCATTGGGAACTTTTTCTGTTGCATCTACTAATCTTTGCTTCTTAGAGCTTGTTGGTGGTAATCCTATTTTAGCAAAGGCGTTGCAAAAAAATTGGCAGATGGTCACTCTGTCTAAAGTTGTTTTGCGCGGAGTTGTTGGATCATATACCCACTAGCGATGTTTTTATTGAGACAACAAATTATTAATGGAGAAAATTGTACAAATTGTACTTTTTTATTTGAAGTGAAGAATCAGTTAGTCACATCTTCTTTGATTGTTCTTTCTCTTACAATATTTGAAAAATAATTTATGATTGATTGTGTGGTATGGGGAATGGTGAATGTGGTTGATAATTTTTTGCAAATTAAAGGTAAGAAGAACTATAATATGAGATATTTTCTTGAAGTATTGTTTGTGGTGTAGTGTTTAAGGGGTTTAAATGACAAAATAGTTTCATAGAGATTAGCGAATTGCCTAAAAAATTTGATTCAAATTAAAACTTTATCTTTGAGTTAGTTTGTATCAAAGATGAAGGGTAATTTGAATAAAGTCTATTCAATCTTAAAAAGATTTGATGTAATGAGTTAGAGTACGACTTTTACTCTGTTTTAATATAGTTTTATTATTTATAAAAAAAACTTAATTACAATTTTATTTGAATTTATGACCTATTTAAAAATTCTAAATAATTCATGAGCTTTTTTTTTGACCAAAAATAATTCATGAACTTGGAGAGGAAGTTAAAAAAACTGAAACTGGGCTGAATGAGTATGGAACCCTAGCCCCAAATGTAAAATGCCAAAAAAAAAAAGAACACATATTTATCTTTGAAAGGCTCGCTCGAATAACTTGCAGCAGCAGCTAAGCTGCACCACCCTGTTGAATCCCTCTTTCCTTTTCTTTCTTCTTCTTCTTCTTCTTCTTCAATCGCACACCATTCCAACATATACACACCTCACACAAACATTAAATTTACAGAGAGAAAATAGAGAGGGAGAAACGGTTATTTGAATTCGAAATATGACTACAAGAAAGCTGATTCGTGATTTGTTACTTTCCCAGCGATCTCTTTTTCTTCCTCATCAAGTTCCTCTCTTTTTCCCTTTCATTCTTTTCCTCTTTTTGTTTTCTTCTTAATTTTTTATTTATCAATGTATTATTATTCGCATTATATAGGGTGTGAAAACGAGGTTGGTTTTGGTTTCGGCTGATAGACGTGGATACAGTGTCTTCAACGAGTTCTCTAAGAAGATTAAAAGTGAAGCTGTTAGGTATAATAATAACTTGCACCCTATCTCTTATAAATTTCATTTAATTTAAGTTTTATTTTCAACTTGTTATTATTATTATTATTATGAAATTATTATATTTATGTTCTGATACCAAGGTTAGTAAATTTTATTGTTTGAGCTTGGTTTGAGAAATCAAATCATCTTATTAACCTGTGTAACTTTGAAGAACGAGTTTTTTAATTTGTTTAAATTTAAATTTAATTTTTTTTAGTTATGAAATTACATAAGGTTCTTATAGCATGGTTAGTAGATTTTATGAGTTTGGTTTAGTAATCAAATGATCTTATTAACCCTTTGAAGACAGAGTATTATAATTTATGTATGTAAAATGTTAAATTATATGAATCATATACACTCTTGAGTATAGTCAAATCCACCGAAATAGATATGCACTTTTTCTTCGTTTCAACATATCTTTGACACCCTTTGGTCACGACTACAGTGAGAATAGACACATCTATTTTGAAACAAAATTCCTTTTTAAATTAATATGATAGTACTTTAATTAGGCATTCGAAAAGTTCCCGCATTTGTACCTTTTCCATGCTTAAAGCATCTTCATCTTCTTCGGTTTTTCTTGGTTTCCCTTTTTTGTTTTCCTATATTTTTTACATTAGTGGTGTCCTACGTAGAATTGACACTTCATATTGAAGGCATGTCTGGTGTTCGACATGTGTGCACCTAATCATGTGGTTATATTCAGTCATTTATATTTTCTCAAATTATTACCGATATCTACATTTCAGTGCTTTGTCTGAGTTAGTACATCATAGGTGATGTCTAAGTGTTTGTGTTGTAGCTGGTGTTCCATGCTTAAACGCATCTTCATCTTCTTTGGTTTTTCTTGGTTTCCCTTTTTTGTTTTCCTATATTTTTTACATTATTGGTGTCCTACGTAGAATTGACACTTCATATTGAAGGCATGTCTGGTGTTCGACATGTGTACACCTAATCATGTGGTTATATTCAGTCATTATATTTTCTCAAATTATTACCGATATCTACATTTCAGTGCTTTGTCTGAGTTTGTACATCATAGGTGATGTCTTAGTGTTTGTGTCGTATCTGGTGTTTATGCATGATAGGTAAATATTCACTAATTAAACAAGTCTATTAATGTATTTAGCTTTAGAAATTTAGTTAGGTACAATGTATCCTGCCCATATACATGATAACATAAAAGGTGTATTGAGTAGTAATAATTATATAACGATGTCTTCTACCTCAGGATTCAACTTCGTGTTGCCCTTGCAAACTATCAATTTATTTAATGCTTACACTGTTGTCAGAATGAGCTGCCTATGCAGCACTATACTGGAGACTTATTCTAATGTCGCTATAATAACTAGGGTAATATATTTTGTACCTTTTTAACATGATTTACCGATGTAAGCAGTGACAGATCATATTTGAACACATTATAGTCTTTTTGTCAGAATAATCTAGTAGTTTAGTGTCTACTCTATTAAAATTAAACTACTATCTATTATTTCAAATTCAAAATGCGTTAAATTTAAAACACGCTCCTATTCTGTTCCTAATCTATGCAGCTGTTGGGAGATATAACTTCTCAGTACAGAACATAAGCATATGTTTGCTTGCATGTCCACTAACCCATTTCCACGTCCTGAGGAATGTTTATGAGAGAAGCCACAAATTATCATGTTCAATTGAATGCGCGTTGGACAACCTTTTGCCGTGATAACAAACATATGCTAAGACCTGCAAAACATAATTGAAGATTGTTGATTCCTTTTTAGCAACCATACTTCAATCTTTTAGTTAGTGGAACAAACACCGAACGAGAATAAAATCTCGATGATATAAATTTTAGAGCATACATATACCCTTAAATAGATCACATTCCTGGATGTAATTATAAAATAGGTTCCACATATCATAAGTAACAAGTAACAACAATTTGTACACAGATCACTCAAATTGTCTCAGTTAAAACACCTGCAGTGCACTTAGCTAGGGGTTGCATTTGCTAGGATATAACTACCTACACAATATGCATTTGTGTTTATCCACCAAATCTTCAAGTGGTTTTTTTTATTCCTCCAAAAAACGTGGAAGAGACTAGTTAAGTTATTTTCTCAAATCTAACATGATAAGAGTCGCATTTCTTGTGTTTCATCAAACTAGAGAGAAAATCCTAGTTTTTTTGAAATTGATCACAACTCACAGTTCTTTCATGAGATTGAACTTTTTGTGGGACTATCACGGTTATAATTGAAGTACCATAATTTGTAGGTTCAAGCAATATAATTCAGCAAATTGGTGTGTGTGTGTATATATATATATATATATATATATATTTATATATATATTTCACTGATAAGAGGTTACTCTAGATAATTTGGAAACACTAAATAGGGCCAAGACATCTAACTCATAACTGAACCAATAAAAATCTCAAGTTTTTATGATCTCACCTTATGTTCTCACACTAGTCCTGATCCTGTGGTTCAAGAGAAATAAAAATATATTTTCTCATATTTTCCATGAAGGCAACAAGTGTGTTTCCCTCATATGGGACTACTATTCAGCGGTTCTATTGGTAGCATTTATTTCCTAGGTTAATAGGGTAGTCTTCCTAACTTTAGAGTTAGATAATGTTTTGTGCATGGTTTTGGTCAATGCCCCCATGTTTCTTCTTTGTATTCTTTTTCCTCTTTTTCGTATAATTTTGGTGTGGTGGAGATGATGGTTGTGGTGCCGACCTAGTTGGGATCATATTTGTTACTGTATTGCTTTTGCATGCCAATTTTATTGGTAAAATATTAATACTTTAGTTATTTTTTGTACCTTAAACAACTTGGATTTTGAATATACAAAATAGGAAATGATACTGTTTCCATAAATGTATATATGTTATCATTCATTTTGTTCTAATTATTTCTTGCTGAGTGTTTATTAGGATAATAGGGATGTTACATGTATACAGGGAAATCCTTTAACTAAGTAATGAGATTATGTATTTAAATCATCTTCCTAAACAAATGAATGAATTAAGGAAAGATCTAACATTTTTCATGCCCTGACATAAAAAAGCTTGCCCTGTTTATTATCTTTTGGTTTTTGTTTCCTCCCACCTATAGATTTTGCTGTCTGCTCTATTTTCTCTATTGATTCTTGTCGTTGGTGGTTGTAGAAACACAGAATTCCAACAGACTGTGAAGGAACTGAAGGAAAAAGCAGAGGAACTGAAAGGAGTAAAAGAAGACCTGAAAGTAAAGTAAGTCTTGTTTTGGGTGGTCATAATGTAACATTAACCTTTTGAAGTTATTGATTAATAGGCTGAGACATACCATTGTATGTCAAGGCTTGCTTGACACTTAAAAGGAGTGCCTGAGATGGTTGACTGGCGAATGCAGAACGAAGCAGAAAACTGAGCAGCTGTACAGACAGGTTGATGGTGCGTGGACAGAAGCTGAAGCTGCTGCAAAGAAGGTATAATCAAAATCAAATCAAAGGATACCATCAAAATTGGTTATTGAAATTAGTGATTGTAATAGTCTTTTTGGTAAATTGCAAGATAAACAAGTTTGAGGTATAACAACCACAAAGTATGACTTGTATGCAAAGCCCTTGGATAAGCATGTGATTGTCTAATATTGTGTAGAAAAGTCCTCTAACACAACTTTACATTGATCTAGAAGCAAGTTAAGATGGTTATCAAATCAATATTCAAATTGTGAAATAGAAGATCCATTTCCTAAATTGAATCTCATTGTGAATCGTAAGGTACTTAATAAAAATATAACATTTATAAGTAAAATTAAGTGACAAAAAACTATAAGCTGATATATCATATACATCCAAGAAAAAATCATAAAATTGAACGTCGAAAGAAAAGTGGTTGGCTATACCAAGTTGACAAAAAAGGTTGCTGGTTACATTGCGTTCAGATTTTGATAAATGACACTAAATCAAGAATTCAAGATTCATCATATTGAATCAGGATTCAAGTTTCATGTATCGTAAGATACTAATAACGCAATTATACCTTTGGTTGCTCGTTGTTTATGTTACTAATCTAAAACTTTTGATTCTTCTATATTGTCTTGTTATTTAATTTAATGGGATCCCTCTAATCTATTGTGAATAACCTGACACGATTCTTGGAGTTTGATTAGTAATTATACTTTTCGCAGGTTTCTCACAATGTTAAAGAGAAAATTTCAGCTGCAACTGAGGAGGTCTGATTTACAAATCTTCCAGCAAAATGTGATCCACAATTGATGGCTTACTGATATTACTCATTTTAAATTAGGTGAAAGAAACTTTCAGGATAGGAAAGCAGGACTCTTCAGGATCCACTGATTCTTCAACAAAACAGGAAGCTGATGCAAAACAAGAAAGTCAGACAACACCCGATGAAGAGAAAAACCAGCAATCTGCGTCTGGTAATGCTTCAGAATCGTTGTTTGGCAAATTTACGCCAACCTTTTCGTCTCCAAGTGTGTCTACTTCATTCCAAAAATTAAAGGATACAAAGTTTGTGGACATAACCAAGAAAGGTTATGACATACTAAAGGAGGAGTTAAGTAGTAACCCAAATAAGAGACGGCGTGTTCCTTCCACCCCTAGTGGCGAAACAAGTACAAAAACTGATCTTGTTGTTATGCCCTCTAAACAATCTTGGTGGAGTAAGAAGTTTGATGAAATTAGGGATAAGGTAAATTCTTTTGTAATTGGATTGCCTACAATATCTCTCCATTTTCGTTAAAAAAGGAATATCTTTCCATTGAGACATCTTCTCTACATTATCATTTAGGTGAGAAGCCATCCTGCATCCAAGCGATTCATTAAGTATACTAACCCAGTGAAGACAAAGGGTCAGGAGGTATGTTCTACTCCTGAGTTTTTTATTCTACTATAATATAATTCTTTTATCAACCTGCAATTTGTTCTATATTATGATGTATTCTGCAGGTTGCTTGAGATCCCTTAAAAATGTTGGTGTTCTGTGTGATAATCCATGATCGTGGATAAATAATTTTTTTTTCATTTAACTTCTTAATCACATTTTATTGGCTGGTTATTTTACATGTCTAATGAAATTGGCAGATAGTAGAGGACTTGCGGGAAATATATGACACAAGTGACAACCCTCTTATTCACAAAATACAGGAGTATGTCTCAGTTTTCTTGTTCTTAGAATTACTAAGTGACTGGTTATTGTAAATATGTATGGTGCAATATTTATCTGGTTATAATCTAAATATATCTGTGATATATGGTGCAAATTACAGTGCTAGTCTATTAAGCCTGGATACTCCAAAATTGCTAAAGTTTTGGTTTCATACCCGTATCTAGTACTGATAAGTGTATGAATATACTTGATGTGTATCCTTGAAAAATGTTGACTGATGATACTATTGGGATACATCTTCGATACTTTGGATATAACGACAAAAACTTGTCTTCAAGTTTTTTGTATAGCCTTATTCTTCATTATGTTGTGTGGATTGGTGTACCTACTCCTTTATTCATTCTTTGAGGATACAAGAAAGTATTGACATGGTGATGTCTGTACATTAGTGAAGATGTACATGATCCACTTGATGGTGGTGGTGGATTCCTTGAATTAATGGACATGTTGTCTCTAGATGAAATCTATACTTTCGTGGTAATTATTAGAATATGATAGATGGAAATGATATCATTAGCATTAGAAAGTAAATAGTAAGCAATTGAATCAACTAATCAAGTCAATACTTTTTGTGACATTCGAACATTAGTCACGGAAAAAAAAAATATATTTGTAATATGCTTACAAGGAAAATAACTTATTTTGATATAGACAAAAGAAAGATATGTGTCTGATTTTTTGTAATGATTGCATGTATTGTTTTGTAAATTGTGATCATCATATACTGATACTGATATATATTAATTGCTATATATTAATATAAAATATCGTCTCTTCACAAATATTATACATTTGTGCAAAATATGTATTTTTTATAATATTGTATCAACATATCTATGATGTATCGTATCGTACTCATGTCATATTATGTATATGGCTTCATAGATGCTGATTCACCACACTTCTTTTACAGTATCAATGATACCATGTTCCAAGAGACAGATGCTGCAATTACATATAAGGAAATACGTCAACGGGATCCGTAGGTTCTTATTCCTTTTATTTTGTCTTAGTTGTAACATTTAATTATTTTACTTGCTAACATCAGTTTCGTTTATTTTGATCACATGAGCCAGTTCTTTTTCCTTACCAGAGTTTGTGGGGGAAGTGCAGGAGGCAATAAAGCCAGTGCTGAATGCTTACATCAAGGTTAGTGATATAGGACCCAGAATATGAATAGAAAAAGTGAATTGTATTGATATTGAATTTAACTCAACCAGAGAAAAACTCACCTCACCAGACCCCCAATATCACAGCTGTAACGCACATATCATCATGCCTGTTGGTTAAAAATAAAAATAATAAACAACATTTGGGCCTTTAAGGCAAAATCCCACTGCAGAAAAAACATACCAAGGCACTATTAAATAAATAAAATCATTACCCCCTTAATCTTGTATGAACTTGTGAGTATATGGTTTTTCTTTTCTTTTTTTGACAGAAGATGATATGGTTATGTGAACTTAGTTTAATTTTGTGATTTAGAGGTTATTTTATTCACCTATGATAATTTTTATGCATTTGTATATAATTATATATATATATATATATATATTTTCCCTAATGGTAGGATCTTATGATCCATGCTACGATCTTTCAACCCCCTCTCGATTTTGCGTATACTCTCGATTTTTTAAACATTGGTCCTAACTAAAGGGATCACTTTTTTATTAATAGTAATTTTGAAAGGAAAATGAAATTTAGTGTTAAACTTTGGATTAACTGCTGTGTTTGGTAGGGAAAAAAAAAATGGTCTTATGCTGGTTCGACGTGGGTTCCATTAGCGTGAAATGATATTTTGAGGATTTACTTTTCATGGATTTAAAGAGTTCAGTGGCAGTCATCAGTTTGTTAATGATGTTGAAGTTATTAAAAATATTACCAACGTCACTTGTTAAATTCAAAATCTGATATCAAGGGATAAAGCACTAAGTATAAGTTTTGCACTGAATTTGTTTGGTTTTCAGGCAGATGCATCTATGATTTATGAATTGGCTTTTACTTATTAACATACAGGGTATAAGTTTTGCACTGAATTTGTTTGGTTTTCGGGCAGATGCATCTATGATTTATGAATTGGCTTTTACTTATTAACATACAGGGTGATGTTGAAACACTGAAGAAGTACTGCGCCCCTCAGCTGATTGAACGTTGTAAAGCAGAGCATAATGCTTATAAAAGTCATGGTATCTTCTTTGATAACAAGGTCAGATCATAATTATTTTTCAATCTTTCTTATTGCTCTCTGTTCCATTACATTGTATTTTTTTGCAGGTTTATACTTGATAGATAGATAGTACCATACAACATATTAAACTTATTTCAGTGTTTGCTAAAACCAATATTCAATTGTGATGAACTAGATATGTATAATATAGGTAGCACGACTTTCATGTGCAAAAATCATGTACTTAGCTATAATAGCTGTATGCACAAGTATTTTATTGAGCATGCTCCAAGCTACATTTTGATCCAGTGTAAATACATTGTCCATATTGTACCACAATCTAATAGTTTTTCTTATCTCATGCTTTTACAAGTTGTAGTTGTTTTCCAATAGTTGTTTTTATTGCTACTAAATTTATTAGTATCATGCAAATGAGATGTGATAGGCATATTTCTAATGTCAGATTTCAGTCTTATTCATATATGATGCAATTCTATACTTTTTGGTAATATTTTAGAATTTATCTTAGTTAAGCTTGTTCAATCTCCTCTCATGAATTTCGAACAACTATTTCTAAAGATTGATTAAGGTACTTGGACAGTTGTAATTATGTATCTATTATGATGTCTAGTTCTATTTTTAACATTTAACTCTCCATATACAGATCTTGCATGTATCCGACGCCGATGTAAGAGAGGCCAAGATGTTGGAATCATCTCCGGTCATTATTTTAGTGGTATTGTAAAATATTACTTTCCAGAAGTTCATTGTTAGCTTGCAAAATTTATTCTTATGCGGTAGAAATAAAAACTTATCCTGATGGTTTTGTTCAATTAATTTTCAGTTTCAAACACAGCAAATCTATTGTGTACGTGATAGGAATGGGGCTATTACAGAAGGAGGCAAGGTGAATGATGTGTTTTTACTGTTCATATTTCAATTCTACTGTGTGAAAATGCTGTTTTTTTGTGCTTACCTAAACAAAATCAGAATTTGTAAAGTTTAGATACTTTTTGACATCCTTACTGGTTCGAAAATTTCAAATGTTGTGACTTTTCAAATATCTGTCATATTTTCTCTTAAACTTGGTGTAAAGTTCATGAGGGCGAGCGTTGGCGCAACCAAAAAGATGGTTTTTCTTGCTTGCCGGTCAAATAGTAATTTTTTATGGTATCAAGTTCTTGAGGGTGAGCCTTGGCGCAACCGAAAAGTTGCTGCCCTGTGAAACGGTCAAAGAGTAATTTTTTAGGGTGTCAAGTTCATGAGGGCGAACATTGGCCCAACGAAGCCCTGTGACATGGCCAAAGAGTAACTTTTTAGGGTGAGCAAGCCTTGGCACAACAGAAACGTTGCTGCCTTGTGACATTGAGGTCACGGGTTTAAATCTATGAAAGAGTAGGACTACATAAATCCACCTTTCGCAACCTCACCAAGTGGGAGCCTGGTGTACTGGGCCGGTTTGTTCTTTTTTCTTCAATATACAATACAATATCATGTGCAACAACATAGTTTAGGGCTTGTATGTAATACTAGTTTCATGAAGTGATTGCAACCTTGCATGCCTTATTTAACAAATTATGATTTTTTTTACTAGGATACAATCCACACTGTATTTTATCAATGGGCTTTGCAACAAATGGACCGAGAAGATCATGGAGAGGATGCTATTTATCTAATGTGGAGACTGAGAGAGATGCATCAGCAAGGCATCCAAGCCCTCATCTAGTTTTACTTGTTCTTCACTTTTTAGGGATTTGTATAATTGAGCCTTTGCTACATATATATGATATTATTTCTTGGGTATAATTGAGCCTTTTTCAAGTTATTATTATTTTTACTGATGATATTAAAAAAAGTTAACATGCGCGAATGATTCATTTATGTGTAACATATGAGCTAGTTTGATGCATGGTAAATTACGTTCCGGCTTTGTGCCAGAAGCTGCAAGTTGTAATACCAAGGACAGGTTATTTATTTATAACAATAAATACTCTTAGTCATTGTTTTTCTAAATTATGTTTGTTCTTGGTTCAATATGAGATCATTTTCTCACCATAAGGTCTATGCGTTTCTGCCTCCTAACTTGCAAACGTGATGGTTCCTAATTCATTCAAATCAATGTGTACAAATTGGTTGGAGAATATATACTGCATGTAAGAATCTAATAGTCAGTACTTTGAGGATGATCCTTTTAATGAAAGGCAGAACAAACCTACTATCTATTTAAAAATAGAGTATGCTAGTAAAAATATAACACTGTATTTAAGTCTTTGCTTTTATATTAATTGATAATCAGTGACTGAAAAGTTAATTAATTAAAATTAAAGTATTTGATAAATTTAATTTTTTTTTGATATAAAATAACATTATTTAATTTAAAATAACAAAAAATAATATTTTTATTCAATAAATACGACAATGTATACCTTAATCAATGTGTGTTTAATAAACATTTTTGTAGGCTGAATAACATGAAAAATTATGGGACAAATCTATCATTGATAAATATTAAAAAACACAGAATAAATATTTGTCAATGATAAATATAAAATATCACGGGACAAATATTTACTACAAATACATAAAATATACCGGACAAATATTTATCATTGATAAATATTACAAAAATACGAAATAGATCTTTAGTATCAATAAATATAAAAATTATACAAATAAATATTTATTACTAATAAATAAAATATAATTTTTTATTTAAAATCTAACGAAGCATATATACAAAACCAACGACGTGTCACCGCTAGCACAAATTTGCAGTCTTCCACATGGGAAAGCACTAGGCCAAGTCATATATTGAAATTTTACACCTCTATTTTCGTTATTTTCTTTTTCTTAAATCTGTGCAATATGTTGACTCATCTTTGTCACCTGGAGTTTGGCATGCACAACCTCTAGCTTCAGTTTTAGTTGCATATGTTTCTATCCTGTGGTTGAAGAGTATAATTTGAATAAAATCAAAGCCATTGATTTAAAAAAAAAATTAATTTCAGTTTTAGTTTCTTTATTTTCACTGATTTAAAAAATCGGTTTCTATATTTTAAAATTTGACAATTTTAATCTTTCATTCTGATTTTTTAACTATCAAATACGACGTGACATATTTTAAATAACGTTATTTTAAATAATGTGACATATGATATATTGATATAAAATGTTTAACACCCATAAATCACAATAAAAGTCTATAAAAACTTAACTTTCAACTTCAAAAAAATCCACTTTTGTAATTTAATTAATGACAAATAATTAGTGCATCTAGATAGTTTTATATCATAAAATCGTATATCACATCATTTAAAATATGTCAAATCGTCATTTTTTAGTTCAAAAATCTAAAGAAGAAATCAAAACTGTAAACTTTTAAAATAGAAAGGTCAATACCGTGAATTGGTGAAAATAGAGGAATCAAAACTGCAATTAAACCAAAAAATTATTTGAGATTAATTGACATACACTGTTTGTATAAAATATTTTACATTGTCGACAAATCACAACCATTCGCATGTATGACTTTAAAAATCATTATAGTTAAAGTGAAATGTTTTCAATGATATAATTAACTGACAGTGTAAGAGACCTTTGTATTGACAGAGTATATAAATAAAATCTTAATTATTTAAACACAAAATCTAACATTGCCTTTTATTAATAAAAAAACAAAGCAGTTCCTTTCAATAGGTACCAAACAAGTACTTGGTGTTTAATACCAAAATACAACACAACCTTATGGTATCAACACAACAGATCCAGAGGTCTTCCGATTCTCTAAGTCTTCATGTGCTTTTGCTGCCTCAGACAATGGATAAGTATGATTAACTCTCACTTTCAAGACACCAGAAACAACATTAGCAAACACCTCTCCAGCAGACTTCAATAGCTCGCCGCGAGTAACAACATACTGAAATAGGGTTGGCCTTGTCAAGTACACAGATTTTGTAGATAGGGAAGACAATGGAACTGGATCAGGAGTGCCGGATGACTGCCCAAAAGTGACCATGTAGCCTCGACGCTTCAAGCACGCCAAAGATCCCTGTGCATAATATCATAGAATATTATCTACAAAATCTATACATAGTAAGAAAAGTTTTTTCCTAAGTGCCTGCTTGAATTGACTTATTTGAGCTTATTTACTGACATATAAACACTCGTGAGACTGTTTAAGAAAGGTTATGGAAAAAACTTAAGACATGTCCATAAACTGTTATTAGCTTATTTCAAAAACTCTTCAAGATAGCTTATGAAAACAACTTATGGGTTATATTATATGGAAACAGTTTTGACATTTTTTAACTTTTGTTCTAGAAATAGTTTATACATAAACATTTATATGATAAGTGCTTATGCTGTAACACTTAATTAAGCTGTCTATCCAAACAGAGCCTTAAGAAAAGTCTTCCCTAATGACACACAACAGAATTTCCCTTGTCTATTTCCCACCATTTTTTCGCAGACCCGTGCAAGAGCATGAAATTTTTACTAGTAAGCTGCTAAGTTTCTTTTACATTATTAATTTGACAATAATCCTTGAACATCAGGGCCCTAATCTATTGATTAAAATCAGCCTGTCAATTTTTGCTCTTTACATTTACCAATTGATGTTAAGAATTGTAGCTAATCTTGACAAATACAAATATCCACTTTCACATTATCATGTCTTAAAAACTCATTGAGAAACAAAATGTGTTCACAATTTTGAATTGATTTATAAATTAAATAACAGATTAATATAGAGTTGTTCAATTAGAACTGAGTTCATAAGTAGATTTGGATGCAGAGTTCTGTATCAAGGATCTAATTGGTGTTTGTTGATGCTAGTTTAATTAATTAATTAATGAACAATAGATCAACTGAATTATAAACCTAACTGCATTTCTAGATACTCAATTATTATATCAGAAGGAGCACATAAAAAATCAGAAAAAAAACAACCTTTTTAATGAAATTGCTATGCAAGACAATATTAAAAACTTAAATACCCTACTTGGTCAGTTGATTTCTAGAATTGTTTAACCGCATCAACCTAGTCCTCCTATATTATCAATATTCCAAAATGAGTCATGAAATTGCAAAATATTAACTAAGTTCGTCCCTTTGTTAGTATTTGCAGGGACTATAATGGTTTATTTTGGCGATTCCAAGGATGCAGTTGAAACCAAATGAATAATGTCAGAGATGTGTTTGATGATAGATCTTGACAGAAAGACGAACTTGAGTAACATTTTTACAATATTGAGGACCATTTTGGAATATTAGTAATGTGAGGGACTATATTGATACAATCCTACAATTTCAGGGACCAAATTGAGTATTAGTAAACACCCAAATTTGTCCCTTACTTTTGACACTTGCATCATTCTAGTCCTTCACTTTATCCTAATTCTAGAATAGTCCCTCAAATTATAGTCCTTCCATCAGCCTCAGTCAACTACCAGTGTTAACCTTGATTTAAATAAATAATTTTCTATATTTGGTTTACAGGTTAAGATCTTTCTGACTTTGTTTCTTCTTCCTCACACTCTCATTAATTCCTTTCACATTCTCCCCATTTTTGTCAGTCATCTGAAGTTGTATTGAACAATTTGAATCATTAAACCCATTATCAGTTTTATGCTTGTTACTTTTCCTATTTTAAGAGATGTTGCATTAGCTTTACTACTCTTTTCTCCAACCTCTCTCTTTCAATGTTTCTTCCTTTGACAACAGTTGTGTGTTTGTGTAGCCTTCCACTTTTAGATGTCTCCTCTCTTCTCTCTTGAGTAAGTTTGGAGTATTGATTTGAAAGCTTTGGGCCACAAATAAGTACTAACCCTCATTTGGAATTAATAATTGGGAGAGATTGGGTGTGTTATAATGTAACCTAGCTCTTGCTACACTTTAGTGGTACATAATGGAATAACACATTGCATAGTTGTTGTAATACGCTACGGAACATATAAGACTATAGTTAAAATATTAGCTAACACAAAATAAAATGAAGAAGTAAAATAAAAAGCGTACTTAAGCAGCTAAGCTTTGTTATTGTTGCAATTTAACATCATACTGTACTCACTATGACCCAATATTCTCTATTATATACTTCTATAAATTGATGTTTTGCATTTCTTCAGTTTTTTTTTCAGCATCCCATTTTCAATGTCATGTGTGCATTCTTCATGCATGTCAAACTTCCTTGAGTGTTTTGGGTGATAAACCTTGGCTTAATTTGAAAGAACTAGCACATGGGAGATTCAGTGACAAATGTAAACCCTGACTACTACACTTCCTACAAAGTACAAAACGAAAGTGATTGAGGAAACAAGTTTGGCATGCTGTGGAGCAAGTGCAAACTATAATTGTGCGGAGTTCAATAATTGAGTTTGCTTTTTCATTAATACTAGGGGTATAATTGTTGTAACCCATGGAGAATATTTATTTTTGTGAGCTAGTCATACTAGGTGCATATGACAATGTAAAAGTTGTGGCACTTATCGTAGTCTTATCCTCCTTGGCACTAATGAATGAAGATGACTACCAAAAGCAAAAAGTGTATGAAGGAGTGAGAAGAAACAACGTCAAAAAGTTTTGTGATGTGTTTATACCAAGTGTTGAAAAATATTACATTGTTTCAAAATAGTTCCCAATATTTCGTCTATGTGGCATTTTAATGTGACAAATTAGCAAGGTTAATTTTGTTAGTTGCCTGAGACTGACAGATGGACTAAGTTGATTATCGTTGAGAAATGTGAAGGATTATTTTTGAATTATGATAAAGCAAGAGACTAAGTTGATACATGTCAAATTCAGGGAAAATTTTGGATATTTCTCAACCATTTGACTTTTTTTCACTTAGATGTAGTAGTATAGAATAGATCAAGTACTACCTCAAAGGTATCCTTTCCCACAGAATCATAGACAACTTCAACTCCATCGCCTGATGTAATTTCATTGACGCGGGTCACAAAATCCTCTTCTTTATATAATATCACATGATGGCAGCCATCCTCCTTGGCTTGAGCTGCTTTCTCTTCATTGGATACAGTTCCTATAACAGTTGCACCAAGAGCATTTGCCCACTGACACAATAGGGATCCAACTCCACCAGCTGCGGCATGGACAAGAACTGTATGACCGGGTTCAACCTGCAAAGCGAAAAGCAAAATGGATAACAAAACTACTAAACAAAAATCTAGATTAGCAAATGCTAACATATAACAAAAAAGGCTTCTTCAAATATGATCATAAAAATTTAACGGCTTTAACGTAGTTTTGGTCCGTCTATTTTGCTTCATTCACGATTTTGATCCCTTATTTCTAAAATCATGATTTTAGCTAGGGGTGTTCAAAAAAACCAAAAACTGAACCAAACTGCAGAATTGAACTGAACCGAACTGTTTTTGAACTAAACTGACATATAAAAATCGAGAACCAAACTGTTTTTTCAAAAACATTTATTAACCGAACTGATTCTTAAAAATTAAAACCGAACTGGTTTTCAATTCCAAAAAAAATTAACCGAACCGATTATCAGTTCGAAAAACTAGAACCGAACCTATTTTTTTAGAAGTAATTAGAGTAATTATGTAAAATTTGGCCTACAGGAACAAAAACAAAAGCCTATAGGAATAAAACAGTTTGGTTCAATTTGATACTGTTAAATGCGAAGAAAAATATTGAGAAATATGTTGAATAACCCGTGTGTTTCAACTACACAACGGAAGTTCTTTATATAGACTATGAGTATTAAACAAACATAATGACAGGAATACTTACAGACAGGAATACTAACAGCCAATCTATTTTATTTACATACTAATATAATATTTTAACACTCCCCCTCAAGTTGGAGCATATAAATCAAATGCACCCAACTTGTTACATATATAACTAATTTTAGGACCTCGCAATGACTTTGTAAAAACATCTGCCAACTGATCATTGGAATTGACAAAGCTAGTGATGATGTCGCCCGATTCGATCTTTCCTCTAACAAAATGGCAGTCTATCTCAAAATGCTTGGTCCTCTCATGAAAAACAGGATTTGAGGCAATGTGCAATGCAGCTTGATTATCACATATTAGTGTCATTGTGCTGGCCTCTTCAAATTGAAGTTCTTTCAGTAACTGTTTCAACTAGACGAGTTCACATGTTACATGTGCCATGGCCCTGTATTCTGCCTCAGCGCTGGATCTTGCAACATTTTGTTTCTTACTCTTCCAAGATATTAAATTTCCTCCGACAAGTACACAATACCCTGAAGTGGATCGTCTATCAATGGGTGAGCCTGCCCAATCGGCATCTGAGTAACCAACTATCTGAGTATGTCCTCTATCTTCATAAATGAGACCTTTTCCAGGTGCACTTTTTATGTATTTAAGAAACCGGATTACAGCATCCATATGTTCTTGGCAAGGAGAATTTAAGAACTGACTTACCACACCGACAGCAAACGGGTGACTGTGAGATTGTTTAATTTTCCAACCAATCTCCTATATCTTCCTGAATCTAATAGAGGCTCTCCCTGATTAGGTAGGAGTTTGACATTTGGATCCATAGGAGTATCAACTAGTTTGGCATTTAATAGATCTGTTTCTTCAAGAATGTCCATAGTATATTTTCTTTGTGAAATTACAAGGCCATCTTTAGATTGAGCTACCTCAATACCCAAAAAATAACGGAGTTTACCGAGGTCTTTAGTCTGAAACTGATTTGAAAGATGTTTCAACTTAGAGTATTCCTTGTTGATCACTACCAGTTATAACAATGTCATCCACATAAACAATAAGATAGATGCACCCTTGGGATGAGTGACGATAAAATACAGAGTAATCGGCTTCACTACGAATCATACCAAACTCTTGTACTACCGAGCTGAATCTGCCAAACCAAGCTCTAGAAGACTGTTTAAGACCATAAAGGGAACTGTGTAGCCGACAAACCATGGTGGAAGACTCCTCCTGAGCAACAAACCCTGGTGGTTGCTCCATATAAACTTCCTCTTCAAGATCACCGTGCAAAAAGGCATTTTTAATGTCAAGTTGATGGAGAGGCCAATGTCGAATTGTTGCAATGGAGAAAAACAGTCTGACATATGCCATTTTGGCAACAGGTGAGAAGGTATCGCTGTAATCCAACCCAAAAATCTGAGTATATCCCTTGGCCACCAAACGAGCCTTAAATCGATCAATCTTACCATCAGGGCCAACCTTCACCGTATAGAGCCAACGACAATCGACTAAAGACTTCCCATGAGGTAAAGGAACCAGTTCCCAAGTACCACTGCTTTGTAGAGCACACATCTCATCAAGCATTGTTTGCCTCCACTCAGGTTGGGATAATGTTTCACCTGGAGTTTTAGGAATAGAAACAAAAGATAAAGAAGACAAGCAAGTGTAACGCAAAGGAGAAAGACGATGATAACACAAATCAATATAATGAGGAGATGGATTACGGGTTGTGCAAATATCTTACGGAGAGCATTCAGAAGGTCATACTCAGGTGGCATGGCCCGATTCGGAGGTGGCATCGAAGGAGAGTCTGTAATGGGAACAGGAACAGGCACAACAGAGGGTGGGCGACGACGCTGATATGTTTGTAGTGGTCGTGGAGGTTGGGGGGCAGACTCGACAGGTTCGAAAGGAATACGAGTGGGCATAATAAGATAACTACCTGAGGAGGTTCAGGATTAATGTCCTGATGAGGCTCAGTAGTTATATGGGTAGATTCAAAATATGGTACAGACTCGAAAAAGGTAACATCGGTTGATGTAACGTATCGGTGTAGTGTAGGAGAATAACAATGATAGCCCTTTTGGGACCGATGATATCCGAGAAAGACACACTTGAATGATCGAGTTGACAGTTTGTCCAAACCAGGAGATAAATTGTGAACAAAACACGTGGACCCAAATACACGAGGTGGTAGTCAGATCAGGAAAATTATTACGGGTGTGTTTCCCTAACTGACACGACTCACAATGTGAAGTAGACAACTTAGACAAACTAGGCACCAGTTTTTGAAGTTTGGTAAGATTTGGGTGTCCTAGTTGTGCATGGATAGTATAAGGGGACTCTGTGGCAGAGCACGTCTTGGAAGATGGAGAAAGGTAATAAAGGCCTTGAGACTCACATCTGACGCCAATAGTCTGTCCCGAACTTCGGTCTTGCAGGGTAACATTATCATTAGTGAAAGTAATAATACAGTCATGAGACTGAGTCAATCGACTAATTGAAAGTAAATTTATAGGGCATCCAAGTACATAGAGAACAGATGCAACTGAGATGGAAGGGAGAATTTGGACAGTGCCAACTCCTTGAGACCGGGTTTGAGTGCCATTGGCAGATGTAGAGAGAGAAGAAAAGAGACCTTTATTACCAGTGACATGATCAGACGCACCAAAATCAAGAACCCAAGGGCCGAGAGAAGATGAGTGAGAGGTAAACAGATGAATTACCAGTGTGTGCAACCGAAGTAGGGGAACTAGAGTTCGGATGACTCTGAACCAACCGGAGAAAATCTTCATAATTTGTCGGGGAGCCTTGTGGAGAAGGTGTAGTCTGAATAGTGGCAGAAGGATCAAGCTGAGTTGCATTTATCGAAGGCGAAAGCTTACCATGCAACTTCCAACAGCGATCAATAGTGTGTCCAAGCCGATTACAATGCTCACATTTAGGACGAGGCTTAGAGTTGGATGGTCCTCCACAAGAGCGACTCTGATTATGTCCCAGAGATGAAAGGGCAGCAGTCTCACCCGGAGCTAAGGTAATAGAGTGCTCAACTGGATGTTTTGCTGGTACGCAAAGAAGGATCGCTGAGGTAGTAGATATATCCGGAACAGTAATAGACCCCAAAATTTGATCAAGAGCTGCAGAGTACTCCTGGGGTAGGCCATAGAGTGCAAGGAGCATGAAGAAGGTGCTGCATTAATCCAACTCCTTCTTTTGTTCAACTAGATTACTTGCAGCAGGAGGGTGAAGCTCATTAAAATCATCAAGTGCACTATGAACGGTGCCAAGATATGAAGAAATAGAGCCATCTATCGTCCTTGGAGTAATGATATTCAGCAAGCGGTGACAAACTCCATAGAGACGTTGAGTGTCGTTAGTATAGAGTGCCTTTGCCTGACTTCAAACCGATTCACACGTGAGATGTGGATGGAAAATCGATTTAACATCTGGATGAAGTGTAGACTTAATGACACTACACAACTGAGAATCTATCTGTTTCCATTTTGATGTTTCAGTCACAACCACCTTTCCAGGATTTTGAATGAGATGGTCCTCGTAATTTGATCCATAGTTTGATGTTGGCGGCCCAACTGTCATAATTTGATCCATTCAATTTTTCGAAAGAGAGAAGAGAGGTGATGTAGTTGGTGAAGATGCTCTTTGTTTCAGACTGAGACGTCATAGTCGGTAAAGAGTGCCAGAAAACACGTTTGATCCGAGAAAACAGGGGCTGTTTGAACTGGAACTCGTATATCCGTGACTCGAAACTGAAAACAGATATGGAATCAGAAGGCTGAGGCGAGTGCCACTAAAGAAGCGGCGCCGTGAACAACTATCAGACGCACTGTCACGCGCGGTGGTTGCAGGCGGCGGGTGGGTCTCACGCGCGTGAAGAGGGGCGGCGCGTGGTGGCCTGTGTGGGCGCGTGGATGGCTTGCTGGCGACGCGCGTGGAGGGGTGGGGCGATCTGAGGTGTACGACGCTGCTAGAGTGGTCGTTCGTCGAAAAAAATCGTCGGAGACAGCGGCGGCAGAGCGTGTACGGATGGACAAAAATTGAGGGAACAACGTGGCAAATGCAGGGAGAGGGAAACCGGAGTTGAGAACACGATTTGCCGGAAAAAAATATTTTCACCGGAGACAGTGGGTCTACCGGGTAGTTGACGATTAGGGTTGTCTCTCAACAGGCTCTGGATACCATGTTAAATGCGAAGTAAAATATTGAGAGACATGTTGAATAACCCGTGTGTTTCAACTACACAACAGAAGTTCTTTTATATAGACTATGAATATTAAACAAACATAATAACTGGAATACTTACAGACAAGAATACTAACAGCCTATCTATTTTATGTACATACTAATATAATATTTTAACAGATACAAAAGTAGTTCGGTTCGGTACCATCCATATCATAACAACTCAGTTCAATTCGAACACGTAAAACTAAGTTAAAACCAGTCCGGTTCACCGATTTACAGAACCAGTTTGGTTCGGTTTTTCGAACTGAAAATCCGTTGGGTTCAGTTTTTTCGAACTAAAAATCAATTCGGTTCAATTTTAAGTAGTTCTAGTTCAAAACTGAACTTTGTCCACCCCTAATTTTAGCTCCCCAGTTTTTAAAATGACTTGCCTTTTCCCCACATACTCATTTTCTCCATGTCATCAATTCATTTGTCACATAAATATCCCATTTGCCAAATCATTAAAATTTAACACCAAATGCATTGATGGAGAAAATGTCTGACATTTTGAAAATTGAGGGACCAAATTCTTGAATTTAAAAAAGAAGGAACCAAAATTGTAAAAGAGTCAAAATAGGGAGACTAAAACATATTTAAGCCAAAAATTAATTTATTGTGTAACCAACCTTGAAGCAACTTCGGAGCAAAACCTGAGCTGTCATGCCCTTCAGCAAGACGGATGCTGCAAGAGTTGGTTCAATGGAGGAAGGGATAGGGACTACTCTATTTGCAGGAAGAATCTGCTCTTCAGCATATGAGCCCATTGGTTGACCGGCGTAACCTACAAGGTCTCCAACCTGTATACCAGTGGGTCCAGCGCCCACAGCAGTCACAATGCCAACAGCCTCCATGCCTGCCACATTAAATTGAGAAAAGAACTCACTCAATATATGATATCTTGGGATGGATATACATTACAATGAAATGTTAAAAAAATTCATCATCAATGCATGTGTTCATTTGTATATAAAGAGCCAGTGTGGATAAACATAACAATGAGTTTTTTAGTCCGTAATTTCTTGTAGAAATTGCAATTAACTTCTCCATCTTAGCTTATTTAGAAGCTCTCTTATTTAACTTCTCCAGAGAGAAGTACAAACTTAAAGAGACTTCTTTATAAAAGATAACCAATAAACTTAATTTAATTGAGAAGTTCAGATAAACTAAAAGGTAAAAGTTAATCCAAAAAACAGGCCAAAATGGTTGTTTAGCTCCAAATAAACCAGATACAAGGGTAAATAAGAGTCATTGACTTCAAACATATTTATTAGTACAAGTATTTAGTGCTTCAAAGTTAAACAAAAGTTGTTCTTTTATGTTAAGATCAAGGGCTGGGATTCAGATGCCATCGAGTTGCTTGTATCCATTTGCTGAAAACTATTGTAAGGTATTTTTATAAGCACACTCAAACACTTACACAAGTGCTTATAATATAAGATAAACGCAGATAAGCTGTAAATTAGTCATTCAAAACACAATTTTTTTTGGAGTAAATTTTACTCCTTGAAATTGTAAGGGTCAGTAAATTTAGTTCTTCAAATTAGCAAAATAGCTATTTAGTCCCTTAAATTGAAAAACAATAAATCAATTTAGTCATTTTTTCAAATATTGCCCTATAATTTGAAAGGTTCTCTGATTGTTTTGATGTAGCAAAGGATTATGTGAGTCAATATGTATGTCTTTTATTGGTTTTGATAAATTTTTACTAAAGAAATATTTTGATTGAGAGACTAAATTGATTGATATTTTTTTAATTTAAACGAATAATTTACTACCAACGAGAGTTGAGTCTAGCGGAAGAGACAACATGGTGAACTTGATCCCGTTGAAAGAAATACACACATTTAATGTCTGACACACCTCAAATAGAATTAATTACCTACCATTTGTTATTTCGTAAATTCGAGAGACTAAATTGACCGATGAATCCATACAAATTCGAGGACTAAAATTGACTATTTACTCATTTTCTTTGGTTTAATAAAATAATCCAATTTGTTGTAAAAAAACAACGAGTTCACCTGGAGTGAAGGGAGAAGAAGGAGCATTGTAAACTCCTTTACGAAAATAAACATCAATAAAATTAACCCCAATAGCTTTGTTCCTCACACGAACTTCTCCTTCTTTAGGCTCTCCAATTTCCACATCCTCCCATTTCAAAACCTGTATTCCATATCACATCACATCACGTGATCTTGTCAATTCAAGTCACGTGCGAACAAGTAACATAATTATTCAACAAAGAAACATCATTGTTTTTTTTACCTGAGGGCCACCGAGTTCATGAACTCGAATAGCTTTCACCATTTCAGATGATGATGAAAATGCTTTTGTGATGAGTGATGATTTTACTCTGACTCTAGTCAAAGGGGAAGAAGAAGATGAAGAGAAAGAGGGAGAAGGGGTTTTTGGTATATGTAATAGAGAGTGACGAAAAAGGTTCTGGTTGTATTTGAACAACATGGACAATGACATTTGCTTATTTGGTTTTTCCCAATTTCGATTTTCTATTAATGTAATCAATAATCCTATCAAGACCACTAATGAAATTATTATCGGTTATATTGAGGGGTTTTATTAGGATTTTTGATATCAATATCCCATTTTTAAATTTTTATTTTCAAAATGCCACACTTTGAAAAATATATTGTCCTCTTTTCTTTTTTAAAGAAGGAGGTCGCTTCTCCAGAGAAGGATCAGCTCAAGGAAAATTTTTCAACATGCAATAGGAAGTCGCTTCCCCAGGGAACGACCTCCAACTGACTTTTTTTTTTTTTTTTTAACATTTGTTGTTATTAATTTAATTATTTAAAAAATAAAAATATTAATAATAAATAAAAATAAAATACCTTAATAAATTATAAATAAATTATATATTTTAATTATTATTATTATAATAAATAATAATTATAATTATAATTAAAAATTATTATAATTAAAATAATTAAATTAAAATGATTAAATTATATTATAAATTAAAAAAAAATACATTAAAATAAAAAAAATTATATTAATAACATGAAAATATAAATTTCAAATAAAATACATTAAAATAAAAATACATCAAATTTGAGTAGATGTGCCAGCAGCATTTGGACAATGTTTTCTACTATGACCAGAGACCCGACATAATCCGCATTTTCTTGGTACTCTGTTTGTAGTGTCCATTTCTGTTCTAATGCGTTTGCTCTTTGGACGACCTTTCTTGACTCTCCGCATTAGTAGATTGTGACACACCTTAACACCTTCATATTGTGGCCAATATCCTTCGTTTGGTATGGGTTGGAACGCTTCATCGTAGACTTTTAGTACTGTTTCCACCTTGTACACATCAGGTATAAGGCTCCAATAATTATATTTTATGCTAGAACATGCTGCTATCACATGCAAACAAGGCATATGTTTAGCTTGATATTTCCCACAATCGCACCACTTATTAGAAAGGTTTACACTTAAATGACCAATTGACCGCCCTTCTCTTAGAACTACTGTCTCGTGGACCATGAAAGTATGGTTGCTCCGATCAAAACTATCCACCCTATGACTATTGGATTTACTTATTTCCAATTTCATAAATTTTTTGCAAGTTTCTGTGTATACCTCACCAGAAGCTAAAATTGATGCGTGTCGTTTTCCCATGGTTGGAAACAGTGTCCCTGTTTTAAAATAAGTTGATTGGACCAAAGTAGTGATGGGGAGGTTGCGCGGGCCTTTTAATAATGCGTTGATCGACTCCACAAGATTAGTTGTCATCTGACCCCAACGGCTACCTCCATCGAATGCTTGAATCCAATCTTGTCGAGGTATGTTGTCTAACCATTTCAAAGCCTCCGGGTTTACTATGCCGATTTCTCTGCGGTAGTATCGATATGTAGGCTCATTGATCGAGTAACCTGTATTGAAACAGTAGACAACTATATAAATTAAGAATGAAATTACTAAATATTACACTAATTATAAAAATTAAGAATGAAACTATTACCCATAGAAATAACTTTTTTCTTCAAAGCATTGTCTTTAAATTCCCTTGCAAAATTTTGTGAAATATGTCGGACGCAGAACATATGCTTTGACGAAAGATCTTGCCACCCATTATCCGGATTATTATAAGCACTCTTAATGGATTCGTGGCTATCTGAAATCAAACAAATGTTGGCTTGTGGAGTGACGTATTTTCTCAAATTTCTCAAAAAGAAACTCCAACCCTTTTTTGTCTCACCTTCCACAATAGCATAAGCAATAGGAATTATGTTTTCGTTCCCATCCTGTGCAACTGCTACCAATAGAGTTCCCTTGTACTTGCTGTACAACCAAGTCCCATCAACTTGTACTATTGGTTTGCAGAATTTAAACGTAGATATGCACGAAACAAAAGCCCAAAATAGTCTATGAAAAATCCTTATCCCACGTATCAAATTATTCTCATGATAAGCTGGGATGGTTTCCATTTCAATTTTTGTTCCTGGAGCAAACGTTTGCATAACCAACAACCATTGTGGGAGTTGATTGTAAGATTCTTCCCAATTACCATAAATTTATCTGAGCAATAATGACCTTCACTTTAATTGAAGGATCCACTCTCACAACTTGCATTATGCTTGTACATATCATGTTAGAATCAAGCTTCGTATGATCTTGTGACAACGCAGAATTTGTGCATGTATGAGGCACATTCAATTTACCAATAACCCACAATTCACTTTTTTTGCGTTTTGAAGCTCTACATCTAAACAAACAATTTGGATTTGAACAATAAATAACATACCTTTCTAAATCTGATTTTTGTACCACAAAATTCAATGATTGTTTTAAATGGTAACGCTTGATTGCATGTACGCATTCATCTTTGTTTTGAAACTTCATTCCAACTGCAAGAGTTCCATCTACTACTGGGACTTCGTTAATGAACAAGTGATCAATTTCACTTGATTGCTCTTGAGTATCTAAATTGACGCTCTTCAGGTGAGATGGTGGATCGAAATCAGGTATGATAGTTTGATCTTCTACTTCCATATGTTCGTCAACATCAATGTCATCATCAGAATTATCAGATGATTCATCGAAGTATGTTTCATCCTCTTCACTATAATCACTTAATTCTTCCTCGTTGATACTATATAAGACATTAAGGGGAAGATCGCATTGTGGACTTGTTGGAGGAGATTGATGATAGAGTTGAAAACTTTCCGGATGAGTTTGTTCTAATTGGGTAGAGTATGGTTCATAGTTTTGTGATGGTTCATAGTTTTGTGATGGTTCATAGTTTTGTGATGGTTCATGGTGTTGTGATGGTTCATAGTGTTGTGATGGTTCATAGTGTTGTGATGGAGAATATAAGTCGGGTTGATGAGGTATGTTTGACGTACCTGGTTGATCAATGTTTGTTGATGGAGGACCAGACTCATAGGTAACATATAACTCGATGGTGCCGAGTTGTGACCACTGTGCATAAACATCAAACATCAACTCCACATCTTCGTCGTCGCAAATCTTCATCAGTTCAAACCTTGTTGTATTTTCACCAACAATACTAATTTTATTATATTTTTTATTTTTGTTATATTCGACAGATTTAATTCTGGTGGTTTAAATTTCGCTAAAGTTCCTCATAACGACGTGGAAGGATACCGAAAAACAATTGATCACATGAGAGTTGAGGAAGTAATATATTCATTCACATTTATTTGAACTTTTTAAATATTTTACTTTTTATACTTGTTATAATTACTTTAGCTTATTTTTTTACATTTCAGTTTTATTGGAGACCTTATCTCGGGTTCCAACATGAAGTTTCCGAAGAAGAGATGGTCACTTGGACTGCATGTACTTATCTACTCTGTTATCATATTGTTGAAAAACATCATACAGACAGAGTCACACTTCAGTTCGGTTTCCATCAACAAATACCACAACCACCAGAAGACATGAAAATGTACCATGAGATCGACATGAGGCGTGGGATTGATGATAATTGGAACTGGGTTTGGAGAGAAGAAATTAAACATTGGAACGAGCGCCAGAATTACGTGTTGTAAGGTAACATCGTACAAGGTCTTTTATGTCATAGCACAGAATATATGATTTGGTTTAGACAACACACCAAATTATTTATATCTGTAGAACAATATCTCCGTGATCCCCGTTTACAACCGCCGTCATATCCTCATGTGCAATCGACCTTCCAATCAACCCCACAACAACAAAACACAGCAGGACCGTCTTCATCATCACCTCACCTACACGTCCCTACTGAAGTTCCATTTATGATCCACCACCAACGTATTACGTTCTGTCGGTGCCAGAAATACCAACCCCCGGTTATCCGACAGAAAGTGGACTTTTCTTTAATTTGTTTGGAACTCAGTGCACAACTCCTGAGTCGGCTTATGCTGTGTTTGATTCGATGTATAATCCTCAGTCCGAAAATTTAATGGAAGCAGGTGGCAGTGGTTCTAACCCACCTACAACTTACATCGAGAAAAATGTTCAAAATCAGGATGAACCGGAAGAACCGCAACTCGTTCAGAGAGCTAGACGAGTTCGACGACATCCTAGATGTGGGACTGTGGGTCATTTAGGTGGACATAATTGATATAAATTTGATGTTTTTTTCTTCTCAAATATGATGTATTTATATCGTTAATTTAATGTATTTTGTTTCAATCTCATGGTTATTAATATAAATTTCTTTTTATTTAATTGTTATTATTATTTTTGTGCAACAATTTTTATGTAATTTTTTTATTTTAATGTATTTTTTTTAATTTATAATATAATTTAATCATTTTAATTTAATTATAATAATTTTAATTATAATAATTTTTAATTATAATTATAATTATAATTATTATTTATTATAATAATAATAATAATAATAAAAATATATAATTTATTTATAATTTATTAAGGTATTTTATTTTTATTTATTATTAATATTTTTATTTTTTAAATAATTAAATTAATAACAACAAATGTTAAAAAAAAAAAAAAAAAACGTTAGCTGGAGGTCGTTCTCTGGGGAAGAAACTTCCTATTGCATGTTGAAAAATTTTCCTTCAGCTGGTCGTTCCCTGGGGAAGCGACCTCCTTCTTTAAAAAAAAAAAAAAGAGGACATTCTGGTATATATTTTTTAAAGTGTGGCATTTTGGAAATAAAAATTCAAAAATCCGTTTTATTATGCAACTTATTTTGAAAGTTGTATTTTTAACAAATTAAAAGTTTAAAATTGTCTTTGAACTTGAATATTTACCATTTTTTTTCTAAGATTAAAAAAATTTGAGATATATTTTTTCAAGATAAAATTTTGTTTTTACTTTAACAAATTTTCAAATACTCTATTAAATAAGATTTTTTATTTATTATTATATACTTTTTTATAATAATAGTGTACTGTCAGAATAAATAGTTTTATGTTAATAAATAAATGAATTATTAATTTTATAATTTTTAATATATTAGAATTATAATTATGAAAAAAATAATAAAAACAATAATAAACATTCATTGTCAAGGTCAAATTAATTTAAATTGAGTAAACACTCTCTTTCTATTCTCTAACCGGTTTGTTGTACATTGCAGTTTAATAATAATATTATATTATTACTTTAAATTTGAAGTGATAGATGAGTACACTGAATTTTTTTGTCTAATCTTTTAATCATATTTTTGTAGTTTGTTTTACTTTTTACATATTATTTTCTTTTAATATCATTTCTTCAATGTGTATTCCATTTATTACTAAAAGAATTTCCACGATTTCTCTCCAAATTTATATTATTGCATTAAGAGTATTTGATTGTTACTATTTAAATAAATGGCAACACCATGTTTTTTTTTAAATATGTATTTGACTTTGTAATTAAAACCTTTTTTGATTTTGATCATTGTAAGTTTTTTTATTTGGTTCAAAATTCTGTAAATATAGTTTAATTTTAAAATAGTCATTTCGTCCAACTTCTATTACAAAAACTGTAACACCGTTAAATTTAAATATAATTAGGTTTAAAAAAATGAAACATTTAAATTAATTTTAGGTTCAAAGGCAAAAAAGAGAAAGAAAAAAAAAAAGAGCTTTTATTTAGATAATCATACCCAAGCACAAAAGCTACAAGGGTATATATAAACATTACAAAGTATGGTTAGAGTTTATAAGCAATCTACACTGCTCAAAAACATTCAGAGTAAATTGAACAAGCCCCTATATTAATTAAAATCAAGTTTGCACCCACACACAAAGCTAATAAAGACTAATGCTCAGTCCTTTGCCTCCTGTAGCATGATGTCTGACATAGATCAAAGTGTTCATATCCTCCTTGACTCTCAGATTAATACTATTAAAATTGCTCATAAAATGCATAAGCCATACAAATTAAGTCTTAAACAAGATTGATAAACCATTAAAATTGAACATGATTGCCTAAACAAGACCAATTGAGTGCTGCTATATCAGGGCTTGTTACAAGTCATTAAAACTTATGTTGCTACTCCAAAATAGGTCTTAAACAAGATGGATAACCAATTAAAAGTCATATAAGTGTTGGTTCTAAAAAACATTAGAATCATTCATCAATACAAAAAAGGTGACCAATTGAAATTGCTACTCCAAAATACTATATCGTCAGACAACATTCACAACTTCATTATCATTCATCGTGGAAGACTCTTGGTAGGTTTTCGTTTTATGCCTCAGACATGATCTGTTGTAGGTGCTTGTGCTGGTGCTGTTTTAGTGTTTTGGACAACATCTGTTGCAGGTGTCGGTGTTGTTTCAGTGTCTGAGACAGGGCTCGTTACAAGTGTCGGTGCTATTTCAGTACCTCGGACAGGACCTGTTTTAGAAATTGAGGCCGAATTCTGTTGAAGTTTTGTGAGGGGAATTTCCAAAATATATTTGAAATTCTCAAATAGCTATATTAATGTAGCAAAAATTAAATAACTTAATGTACCACTTGGTCATGTGGTTGCAATGTTTGGGTTTAATTCAAACCAAAACATCTTTTAAGTTACCAAATGTTACAATCTTTTTCAAGAGTTGTTTTCTTTCACCAATTGGTATGAGTTTCTCTATAAATAGAGACACTTTAGAGGCAGAAAAGGATAACACAAAATTTCATGTTGCATGTGTCAAACTTTTGTCAAAAATATTTATGAGTCATTTCTTCTTTTCTCTAGTGCACGAGAGTAAATGAAGAAACTTTATTCTGTAAACTATCATTGATCGATAGGCTTGATGTGAATGTACAATTCACTTCAAGGATTCCAAAGTATCCTGAAGGGGATTCGCCAGTTAACCCGTTTGCATCCAATATATATAGATTGGTGGGGACGAATCGAACCTAAAGCTTAGTGTGATACAGACGCTTTGAAATTTATTTGTGCAACATTCATCATCATCTTCTTGTTCAAGATTTGCAGCATACCCCCAACAAAATATCCAACAATCTTTAGGTTCGAATTTTGTTTGAATTTATTTATCAACAATGGCCGCTTCTTTAAAGAAGATGAACAATCACATATTTATGATTACGGTGAAAGGTACGCAATTATATACATGTGTTTCAAATATATGCAAACATGATATAAGTTTGAATGTTCATTCTATGTGATTACGATAGTTTACGAAATTTGCATTAAATTTTATTTTGATGCATGATTGTTAGTTTTAAGTTTTCCTATAACATGGATAAATTTAATATTATAGTTTTCTACCATCTGCATGATTTGAAAAATGGTAGATAGTTATTTTTGAAGATCCAAACTTTTTTCTTTTGGAATCAAACGTGTTTGAAAGTATATGTTTGGAAGGTATACAATTGAAAAGTTTGGTGATGGGTTATGATTGTATCATTGTCAATGAAATTCTTGTTTTCTTTATTTGGGTAGAATGTTTATCTTTTTTCATACCAAACATATATATATATATATATATATATATATATATATATATATATATATATATTTATGTTAGATTTAATATGTGCACGGTATTAGATCAACACATGCACGTCTTAAATAAAAATTGTTGCTTCATGCAAGAAATTGTTATATGTATATTTGAAAATTTCATATTATATGTGCATGAAAGTAATTGTTTCTTGTTTATCTTTATATTTTAAAATTATTGTAAGTTGGCAAATGTTGATGGAAGAAAGTAATAGAAAATCTTAATGATTTTATTCATTGTTTATTTTCTATTTTGATACTTATTTGGATTTACCTTAGAACATATTTAAATATGAAACTTGAATTAACAAATAGAATTTATGATGCATGTATTAGTTAGAATATAACTATGAAGATATGGTTTATTTAATAGAAATGAAATAAATTCTTATTTGTTAAGGAGTAGATGACTTACATGTTTTGACCCACCTTATAATATTTTATTATGAGAAATTTTTATGATCGTGTTTTGTTAGCTTGTGGCAATATATATTTAATGCATTCAATGTATTATATCTTGAACTTGGATATATTGAAAAGAGAATTATAATTTTAAATTGAGATGCTTATTTAATATAGTAAAAGGTAGAATGACATGAAATTTTGTATATGTGAAATTGAAAGGTTTATTAATTGTATGTGATACAATGTGAAAAGATTAAATGAAAAAAATGTCATGGTAAAAATGTCATGGTTTGGTGATAGTTGGTCAACACTATCAAGAATATAAAAGGTAATCGAATGCTTGATGTAAGTCATAACTTGTACCAGACCTGATATAACATATGTTGTTGGAAGATTAAGTCGGTATACAAGCAATCCAAGTAAAGAACATTGACATGCTATTAATAAATACTAACATATTTGAAAGGAACAATTAATTATAGTTTAATCTATAGTGGATATCTTTTAGTTTTGGAAGGATATACAGTTGCCAGTTGGGTAAATCATGTTGAGGATCATGCTTCCACAAGTGGATGGATCGTCAACCTTGGTGGATATGCAGTTTATTAGGGTTCAAAGAAATAAACTTGCATTGTCGACACCACCATGGCTGCATAATTTATTGTTTTAGCTGCAGGTAGTAAAAAGGCTGAATGGCTAAGAAATTTATTGTATGAGATACCAATTTGGCCAAAGTAAATGGCATCAGTATCCATACATTGTGATAGTCAATACACACTATCAAAAGCATATAGCCAAGTATATAATAGAAAATCAATACATATTGGTTTAAGACATAGCTATGTAAAGGATTTAATGGAGTGACATCCATAGTGTTTGTAAGAACTAAAAAGAATCTTTCAGATCCTTTGACGAAAGGTCTGACAAAGGACATGATGTTGAAGACATCATTAGGGATGTGATACAAGCTCATATCTAAATAATCACCAATGGTGGAAACGATCAACTCACACTTGAGTAGCATCAAGTCTTGAGTTCAATGATGAAAGTACACTATTAGAGTGATTAAAGTACTTGACAATAGATACATCCCAAAGGGTAAAAGTACTTGGACCATAAAATAAAAGTGGTACGATGAGGTCTCCTCTTAATGGACATATAGCATATATTTGCTGGAATGTATAATTATGGGTGAATTTTTATATAGTCCATCTATATGAGAATGAAGTGGGCCGCTTCATAAAGTTCAAGAGCTTGACTCTTAAATTCTCACGAAAATAATATGAAACACACGACCATATCAAATGTTTAATTTTTATAATTCGATCAATGGTACTAAGATTTCATGTGTGAGTTATGCGCACTTGTACTAATGAATGGTTGGTTCAAAGCTTGTCTACTAATCTATTCAGGGATGAGTGAAAACATAATTTACTAAGTAATAGTTCAAATTGTAAGATACCTTTGAAATCATGAGATTTTCAGAATAACGGATTTAGATATATTTTCAAAATGGTGGGGGATTGTGAAGGGAATTTCCAAAATATATTTAGAATTCTCTAATAGCTATATTAATGTAGCAAAATTAAATAACTTAATGTACCAATTGGTCAAGTGGTTGCAATGCTTGGGTTTAATTCAAACCAAAACATCTTTTAAGTTACCAAAGGTTACAATATTTTTCAAGAGTTGTTTTCTTTAACCAATTGGTATGAATTTCTCTATAAATACAGACACTTTAAAGGCAGAAAAGGATAACACAAAATTTCATGTTACATGTGTCAAACTTATGTCAAAAATATTTGTAAGTCATTTCTTCTTTTCTCTAGTGCACGAGAGTAAATGAAGGAACTTTATTCTGTAAACTATCATTGATCGATAGGCTTGATGTGAATGTGCAATTCACTTCAAGGATTCCAAAGTATCATGAAGGGGATTCGTCGGTTAACCCGTTTGCATCCAATATATATAGATTGGTGGGGGTGAATCGAATCTAAAGCTTAGTGTGATACACACGCTTTGGAATTTATTTGTGCAACCTTCATCATCATCTTCTTGTTCAAGATTTGCAGCATACCCCCAACTAAAGATCCAATAAGTGTTGCCGAATCACATTGCAATTCACCAATGTGGACACAATCACCTTGTGAGAAACGCTCTTCAAGATACTTCCAAACTATTGCAACAACATCCATGTAGATGATGCTTTGTGAAATCGAAGGCGAAACAAAGTTCACAATCCATGTATACACATGATTATTGCAACGTTGTCACGCCTCATAGCTTCAATCAAACCGATTCATTAATGGCAAAGTTTCAACGAGGATCGAAGCTCGTTCTTCATGATTATTGAGCGTTTCTTTGATCTTGACCACGAATGGTAAATTTTACCATCAAGAAGAGGAGTAACAAGAGGTGCCAAAGCACTTTATGAAGGATGAATGTAGTAAGGGTTCATCGACGATTCTGTTGGTTGCGGTCGCATATTTCCATGTTTGGCATTAATCAGAGCAGCACGCAACGACGTTCTCTATTGGATCTTTTGTTGGGGTATGCTACAAATCTTGAATAAGAAGAAGATGAAATTGACAATGATGAAAGTTGCACAAATAAATTCCAAAGCACTAAGCTTTAGGGTTTGTTTCGCCCCCACCAATTTATGTATATTGGATGCAAACAGTTAACCGGCGCGAATCCCTTTAAGGACACTTTGGAATTTGCACATTCACATCAAGTCTATCGATCAATGATAGTTTACAGAATAAAGTTCCTTCATTTACTCTCATGCAATGACTCAGAAATATAAAGTTCCTTCATTTACTCTCGTGCAGTAGAGAAAAGAAGAAATGACTCAGAAATATTTTTGACGAAAGTTTGACTCATATAACATGAAAATTGTATTCTTCTTTCATGTCTCTAAAATGTATCTATTTATAGAGAAACTCATACCAATTGGTGAAAGAAAACAACTCTTGAAAAAGTTTGTAACCCTTGGTAACTTAGCAGATGCATTGGTTTGATGGCTAACAAATGCATTCAACCCAAACATTGAAACCACTTAACCATGTGATACATTAAGTTATTTAATTTTGCTACATTAATATAGATTTTAGAAAATTCCAAATATATTTTAGAAGAGGATTGAGATCACAAGTTTTGAACAAAAGGATGCTAAGAATTTGTATGATGCTTGGGAGAAGTATAAATTGCTATGTCCAGGGCATGATGAGTTCACACAAATGCAGACATTTTGTCATGGGTTGAGCCATCAAACAAGGATGATGTTGGATGCTTCAGCTAGGAGATATTTAGGTACACGAATTGTGGAAAAGGCAACTAGTTTGATTCAACAAATTGCTTTGAATGAGTATCGGGTACAACATGATAGAGGGTCATCATGAAAAGGTTTGCTTGAATTTGATACCAAATAAGCAGATATAGGTAGTTCTTAGTTCTAAAAACACAATTGCTGCATAATAGGTTCTCGAGTGTGATTTTTGTGGTGGAGGTCACGAGAATTGTGAATGCATCCCCGATGAAGGTAAAGAGGTTTATTTTAAGAGAAACCAACAACGACAAGGTGGTCACCCATATTCCAATACCTACAATCAAGGGTGGAGGAATCATTCCAATTTCTCTTGGAAAAGTGATGGATTGGGTTGAACCAAAAAGCTCAACAATGAAAGACATGGCCCTCATTGGAAGAATCTTAATAAATTCATGCAGACAGCTCAATCATCATGGGAAAAGAAATAAAAGGTCAACGAGAGTCAAGTTTCCTCCATAAAAAATCTTGAAATTCAAGTGGATCAATTGTCCAAGAAAATAGCAGAAAATGCTAGTGGCAGTTTCTTCGGTAATACAATCGATAATCCTAAGAATGAGAGTTGCAAGTCCATAGGTTTGAGAAGTGGAAAAGTGACTTCACCACCTATTCCAAAACTCCCAAAGAAGAAAACCAAATAGGTGGTGGGAAGCCAAGTTGAGAAAGAAATGAAAGAAGAAGCTAAACTCGTAAAGTATTTATCAATATTTATTATTACGACAAAAATAATTTGATTATTAAAATAATCAAATTTAAAATTCTTTGCTCAGAAAAATATTTTTCTGACATAAATCAAACCTCAACAATCGAAGTACATAAATAAAAAGTTTCGTCGAATTCTGAGTTGTTATTTTATTAAAGCGATAAAATTATTCGTCGGTTTCAAAAGTTGAAATTTTTTATAATAAATCTATAAATTAAAATTTTTCAAAATTTTGTGAATATATTTTTACCCGACGATTTTTTTTTGTTCCTTACCTTAGAAAAATATAATGCCATACAGAGTTCGTCAAAATTTAAACAACGGCTATATCTTGCCCATTTTCCAGATACCCAGTAGAGAATTTTTTTTTTTTAAATTTCGACAATGCCAAGACACATCAAGGAAACATCCGAAGAATTTTTCATAGATTAATTTGCAAGCCAGACACACTTACAACAATTTTACAAATAACAGACAATGAAAATGGTAAATGGATAAAATAATAAACAACAGAAGACACAGTTAGACAATATGTCCTAATTCTTTCTATAAATAAGTTACGGGTCTTACATTATCTATAAAAGACGTGTCTCCCTCAACTAAAAAACAGGCAACAAGCACATCTACATGTTTGATCAATATCAGTTTGTTTCACGTTAGTGCCAAGAAATTTTGAAGTAACAAATTTGTAAACACTTTATGCGATAGCTAATTCAGAAAAACTAAAAAAACCCTTTGTTGTAACTTAGCCTAGTAGCAACTGCCTTCCTCAACAACTTGATGTACTTGTTAAGACAAAATCTCTAAATTAATTGTTTTGATGATAATTAAACAAAATGTTAATTAAGAATTATAATTATGATTCTAAGTGTTTTGGTATTTAACTTGTGTATTTGAGTGTGTTAAACAAGATATGTACCAAGCAATTCAAAACAAATATCATTAAAATCAAAGCAAGCAAAAACAACAGTACAAAGATCAATCTTGCCAGACTTCTGCAAAACGGAGATTGATCTTCAGAATCAAGAATGATCAATCCTGCCAGACTTCTGCAGAATGAAGATTGATATTCAGAATCAAGAATGATCAATCATGAGCTGAAGATTGCAATCTAGAAGCTTTGTCAATCTTATATCTTTATCAAGAATAAGCTAGGAAAAGCCTAAAACGAAATCAACCCATAATTGGAAGAATCAAAGACAAGCCTCATGAAGGAATATAAGAAGCAAGATCATTCTTCATGTTGTACAAACACAAGTACAAGTACAAGCTGTAAAAGTACATCACAGTTGTACTATCAAATCAAGACTGCTCAACTGACTCAAAAGCACACAAGCAACCTCTGCAAAACAGTACTGGATCGAGTACAAAGTCAGATCACACTTAACTAATATGAGGATCAATCCTGGACTGCAAGAACGCTCCTGGATTCAGTTTCTTCACTCTTGCTTTTGGTCTGCTTCAGTTCACTTACTGTCCTATGACAGCTGGCCTCATTACAACGGCTATGTGAGCTGTCCTAACATCCATTTGAGCTTATAAATACAATATCAAGATGAAGAACAAGATACAACTCAAAGTGCCAAGCAAAGCATCAATCTTACATTCATATTCGAGCTCTCTCAAATATCATTCTCTTGCTTGCAAATCTTTTTCTTTGTGTTGTGGTGAAATCAGTAACAATCTAGTCTTAAATTTCAGAATCTATTTCTCAAACAAGAGTTGAGTAATATTCAGATTCTAAACATCTTCATCATCATTACTTTGTAACTCAAAGCTAGTGTATCATCATAGCTTGAGAAGTGTGTAGAAATCCTTTTATGTTGTAAAAGGTAATTTGTGAAATCCTTACTGGAATAGGCTAAGGTAAATCTGGAAATCCTTTCTAGGGTAGAAAGGTGGAAGTTGTGTAAAGATCAAGATTGATCTACGAAAGTTGTGTAACAACCAAGAACAATCTTGCCTTGAGCAATTATTGGAAAATCTCACATTTGTGAGGACTGGACGTAGCCCAAGTTGGGTGAACCAGAATATATGCTTGAGTAATCTCTCTATCTCTATCCTTACTTACTACATGCTTTACAATCAGTTTTTTCATTGATAAAATCATTATTGCTGTTTTTACACTAACCAAGATTAATCTTCGTATTACCATGATCAATCTTGAGTAAACTGTTTAGTTTTAAACAGGAAATTTCTAAAAGGGGCAATTATAATTCAAACCCCCATTTCTTATAATTGATATTGTTGCTTCAATTGGCATCAGAGCCAGTCTCTAAGAATTAAAACACTCAAAAAGTGTTAGAGCAAAAGATTCAGGAAGACAATGTCAAAAGCTAAATATATTGCTGAAGGAGGGTCTTCAAACAGACCACCATACATTGATGGATCAGATTATTCCTTCTGGAAAGGCAAAATGCAATTGTTCCTAAAGTCACAAGACACTGGTATGTGGAGAATCATCACAGATGGAGACTTCATACCAAGAGTGGATCAAAACGACCCAACATCGGCTGAAAAGAAAGAAGCTGAATGGACAGCAGATGAAAAATCTAAGGTACTCCTAAACTCAAAAGCTTAATTATTTTTATCATGTGCTTTAAGTAGGGAAGAAAGTGAAAGAGTAAATGAATGCGATACGGCCAAAAAGGTTTGGGACACATTGCAAACTCATCATGAAAGAATAAGTCATGTTAAGGAAACAAGAATTGATATTAGTATTCGAAAATTTGAATTGTTTGAAATGAATGATGGAGAAACAATTGATGAAATGGATTCAAGATTCACAACCATAGTGAATGAAATGCGTTCACTTGGCAAAGCTTATTCAGTACATGAGATGTCTTCCAATCATGTGGAGACCAATGGTTACAGCCATAAGCCAAGCAAAGAATCTTGAAGTTCTGGGACTGGAAGAACTGATTGGTACACTAAGGGCGCATGAGGTACTGTTGCTGGAAGATAAACCAATAAAGAAAGGCAAAGTAATAGCCTTGAAAGCATCTCAGAACCTACCAAGTATTCAACAAACAATTGAGAAAAGTGATTCAGAATATGGTCAAGAAGATGCTGATGAAGAGATTGCTCTTCTCACAAGAAAGATACAAAGAATGATGAGGAGAAGAGATCAGATCAAAAAAGGATCCCCAGACAAAAAGAATTTCAAAACTGAAATAGATAAAAGCAAAATCACTTGCTTTGGATGCAACAAGCAAGGACATTACAAAACTGAATGTCCATTAAACAAGAAGGTGCCAAAGAAATTCCCTTTCAAGAAAAAATCAATGATGGCAACCTGGGATGATTCTGATGAATCAGATATGGAAGAACCAGAAGAAGCAAATCTGTGTTTAATGGCCAACAATGAAGATACTGAGGTAACAGATTCTGAACCATGTCTTGTTTGCAAACAAATGGAAATCGAATTTGATAATTTGCTAAATGATTCAAACTTTCTCATTCAAAAATGTAGTTCTTTTAAAGAAAAATTTCATAAAGAAAAAGAAGAAAAAGAGAAAGTACAGGTTATGAATGATGAACTCAAGGAAATCATTCAAAACTTAAAAAAATCTCAATTCAAAAATTCTGAATCTGAAAGTTCTGAAAACCAGGATCAATCTTCATCTCAAACGAAGATCGATCTTCTCAAGGCTGAAATTGAAATTCTTAAAAATGATTTAATGAATTTCATTCAAGCTACTGAGACATTTCAGAAAATCATGGGATCCCAAGTAGGGATATTTGATAAAGCTGGGATTGGTTTTGATAAAACTCAAAAATAAAAAATGTATGAAAATTTCTTTGTTCCTGAAAGAAAAGAGGGAAATTGCAAAATCAAATGTTCATACTGTAACAAAATTGGACACTTGGAATTTGCATGCTATTTCAAAAAAAGGGATGAAAAAATCAGGAACAAAAAGAATTTTAAAAAGGAAGAACAATTTAAAGCAAAGACAAATTTTTCTCAAAATCTGAAAAAACAGGATCAATCTTCAAATGCTGTTAAAAACGAAGATCAATCTGGAGCTTTATCAAAATCTGCTGAAACTCGTTTTTCCAAATCCTTTCCAAAACAAACAACTGATCATACTTCCTGGTCCAAGATAAGTCACTCTAAGACTACTTTAAACACCAAGAAAGAATCAGTTTTAAAAACTAACACCTCAGGACCCAAAATAAAGTGGGTACCTAAAAATGATACAAAACATCATGCAGGATGGATGTCAAGATGTCAAGAAAAGGCCATGGTTTTTGGACAGTGGCTGTTCAAGGCATATGACGGGTGACAAGAACTGCTTCATGTCATTCATCAAAAAGGATGGAGGATCCATAACCTTTGGAAACAATGATCAAGCCAAAATCAAAGGAAATAGAACCATAGGTAAAATAAATTCTGCAAAAATCAATGATGTTCAATATGTTGAAGGATTAAAACACAATCTTCTCAGCATTAGTCAGCTCTGTGATAATGGCTTTGAAGTTGTTTTTAAACCCAACATATGTGAAGTGAGAATGGCAACTTCTGGAGAAATCATTTTTTCTGCATCCAGGAAGAAAAATCTTTACATTTTATACATTGAAGAATTACCAGTTGAATCTTGCCTCATGTCCATGAATAAAGACAAATGGATATGGCATAAAAGAACTGGACATATAAGTATGAAAACAATTTCAAATTTGTCAAAATTAGATCTTGTTAGAGGACTTCCTAAAATCAGTTTTGAAAAAGATAAAGTTTGTGAAGCATGTGCAAAAGGAAAACAAGTCAAGAGTAGCTTTCATTCAAAAGAATTTATATCAACTACAAAACCTCTTGAATTACTTCACATTGATCTTTTTGGTCCCATCAAAACAACTAGCTTAGGAGGCATGAAATATGGATTTGTAATTGTTGATGATTTTTCTAGATACACATGGGTGTTATTTTTAAAACAAAAAGATGATGCATTTGATGCTTTCAAAAATTTTTGTAAAAAGGTTCAAAATGAAAAAGAATCAAACATAATCATTGTGAGAAGTGATCATGGAGGTGAATTTATAAATGCATCTTTTAAAACATTTTTTGAAGAACTTGGCATCTCTCACAATCTATCTTGTGCAAGAATCCCTCAACAAAATGGGGTTGTTGAAAGAAAAAATAGAACATTACAAGAGATGGCAAGAACGATCTTGGAAGAATCCAATGTGGAAAAATATTTTTGGGCTGAAGCCATAAATACTTCTTGTTACATTTTGAATCGTGTTTCTATTAGGAAAATTATAAATAAAACACCATATGAAATCTGGAAAAATAGGAAACCAAACATTTCATATTTTCATATCTTTGGTTGTTATTGCTACATTTTAAACAAAAAAGACAACTTGGGAAAATTTGATGCGAAATCGGACAAAGCCATATTTTTAGGATACTCAACGGAATCTAAAGGATATCGTGTCTTTAATTTGAGAACTAAAATTGTTGAAATCAGTATGCATGTATTATTTGATGAGTTTGATGATCTTGAGCTGGAAAAGAAAGATGAAGATGAGGAAGATCAATCTGGGCCAACGCAGAAGATTGATCTTCAGCAAAACGAGATTGATAAACAATCTCCATTTCAAACTCTTCCCAAAAGCTGGAAACTTGTAGATGATCATCCTCCTAATCAAATAATTGGGGATACTGCTGATGGCATTAGAACTAGGAGATCATTCAAAGACAATGCAAACAGCAACATGGCAATGATTTCTCAAGTTGAGCCAAAATCAATCAAAGAAGCAATAATGGATCAATCTTGGATTGATGCGATGAAAGAAGAACTTCTTCAGTTTGAGAAGAACGAAGTCTGGACTCTTGTCCCTGATCCACAAGATCAATCCATCATTGGAACACGATGGGTCTTTAGAAACAAGCTTGACGAAGAAGGAAAAGTTGTAAGAAACAAAGCAAGGTTGGTTGCTCAAGGTTATAATCAACAAGAAGGAATAGATTATGATGAAACCTATGCTCCAGTTGCAAGGTTAGAGGCCATTTGAATCCTTCTTGCATATGCATCACATAAAAACATTAAACTTTTTCAAATGGATGTTAAAAGTGCATTTTTAAATGGTTTTTTAAATGAACAAGTTTATGTTCGTCAACCTCCAGGCTTTGAGGATCAAAAGAAACCAAATCATGTTTTTAAACTCACAAAAGCCTTGTATGGTTTAAAACAAGTTCCTAGAGCTTGGTATGAAAGATTAAGTTCATTCTTGATCAAAAATAATTTTTCCCGTGGAAACATTGACACAACACTTTTTAAGAAAACATGTAAAAATGATTTACTAATTGTTCAAGTGTATGTTGATGATATTATTTTAGGATCAACAAATGAAAAAATGTGTGAGGATTTTTCAAATCTCATGCAAAGTGAATTTGAAATGAGCATGATGGGTGAGTTGAGATATTTTCTTGGTTTACAAATAAAACAATATACAAATGGTATCTTTATTTGTCAAGAAAAATACGTCAAAGATCTTTTAAAGAAATATAAAATGAATGAAGCCAAGATCATGACAACTCCCATGCATCCATCATCTTCATTAGATAAAGATGAAAAAGGACAATCAATTTCTGAAAAAGAATATCGAGGAATGATTGGTTCTTTACTTTATCTAACTGCAAGTAGGCCTACATTGTTTTTGCAGTAGGCTTATGTGCTAGGTTTCAATCATCACCTAAAGAGTCTCATTTAACTGCAGTTAAAAGAATATTTCGTTATCTAGTAGGTACTACTAATCTTGGCCTTTGGTACGGCAAAGGTTCTCACTTTGATTTTGTAGCTTACTGCGATGCCGACTATGCTGGTGACAAGATAGAAAGAAAAAGCACAAGTGGTGCGTGTCAATTTCTAGGAGAAGCTTTAATCAGTTGGTCATGTAGGAAGCAAAACACGATCGCTCTATCAACAACTGAAGCCGAATATGTCTCAGCAGCAAACTGTTGCTCTCAAGTATTATGGATCAAGAATCAACTTGAAGACTATTCAGTAAGGTACTCTCATATCCCAATATACTGTGATAATACCAGCGCCATTAATCTCTCAAAAAACCCTATTCAACATTCAAGGTCAAAACATATTGAGATTAAGCACCATTTTATTAGGGATCATGTTAGTAAAAAGGAGGTTGAATTAATTTTTGTAGATACAAAAAATCAATTGGTTGATGTTTTTACTAAGCCTCTTGTTGAAGATAGCTTCAATTCAATCAAAGAACGACTAAAAATCGTTAAAAATCCTGGACAAAATTGAAAAATTTAACTCAGGAACATTCTGGTCTTAACGAAGATTAATCTTCGTTTTTCCTTGCTAAGTCTTAAAACTCCAGAACGATCCTCGTTCTTCATCATTACTACTTTTCTATTTCATCTGAAAAGTTTGCCTCCTTTTTGAAAAAGGTAACGGCTCCAGACACACGCCCACCTTTTCCTCCTTCCCTATGTAACTACTCCTTCCCATCCAATCAACACGCGTGGCATTTTTTTTCTCAACTGCAACAGATCAACAGTTTTTTTTACAAAACAACAAAATAAATCTTTTCATCTGATCATTAACATTTCCTCTTCGTGTTCATCAACAAATTCAAACGCCCTACTTCATCTCCAACTCCTTCACCATCACCATCTCCATCCCCTGTCAGATCACCCTCTCCTCCTCCCAGACCCACCCCCCCTCACTCTCCCTCCTCTGATAAAACATTTTCAGATTATCTTTCCTCCTCCCCTGAAGAAAGCACTATTCCGCTCACTCTCGCCCCTCTCTCCACCGTCCTTCCTCCTGTGTTTCAAGCTCCCCTTCCCTCTGTCAATCAGACCCCTCCCCATCTTCGCAAAATGCAGAAACCTACTTCAAGCTCTTCTTCTTCAAAAAGACGCTCCATGTGCATTCTTGCTGGCATAGGTACTTCTAAACCTAAACAGATTGATACCACCATCTATACTATGTCTGATGATGATGATATTGAAAACCCCCCACCTCAACAAACTCCAGTTGCTCCTTCTTCACGCCCATCACCATCTAAAACCCCTAAAAATTCCATAACCTCAAAAACCTCACACACTCCTCCACAACCAAAAACTACTAAATCTGTTTCAAGGTCTCCATCCAAACCTTCAAAAACCCCAATCAAGATCACTACCTCAAAATCAAAACCCTTCAAATCTCCTTCAACTGAAACTCTTTCAGATTTTTTGGCTTCCCAAAAACGCAAAAATCCAAAATCATCTAAAAAGCAAAAACCCTCCGAGGAACAATCTTCGATTCCTCAAGAACGATCCACTGTTAAGGATCAATCTGACAAACGATCTTCACCAAGACAACCAACTTAGGCTCGTTCCTCTCAGGATCGTTCCCCAAGCCCAAACCCTCAGGATCGTTCACCAATCCCAAACCCTCGAGATCGTTCCCCTCAGGATTTTTCTCCTCATCCAACTCCACAGAAAAAAAAAACCTCCAAACCTTCCAAGTCTGTCAAAATCCGTATTCCTCCGTTGATTTCTGAAAAAATCCAGAAAGTTTTCTCTGAAAAATGGGTTCAACGCCCTATTGGCATTGGCCGTGTTTTTGATTTCAAAAATCTGCAACTTGAAGGAGTCTCCATTCAGCATCACACAAATGCTCTTGGTTGGACTGATTTCCTTAAAATCTCTGACTGTTTTTATCCCGATGTCGTTCGTGCTTTTTATTGCAAGGCTGAGGTCTTTCCTGATAAATCCCTCATTGTGTCTAACCTAAAAGGAATAGAAATTCGTTTTGACCCTATTGTGCTAGCTGACATCTTGCAACTGCCCATTGAAGGACTCACCATTTTTGGAAAGGATTGGTTCTCAGCTCTCAACCTCTCCAAAGAAGAGGTATTCCAAGAATTATTCATTGATGGCTCAACCAAAAACCTTTCTGCTGATTTGAAACCATTACCAAAAGTTTTCAACAACATAAGTCAAAATTGTATCCTCCCTCACTGCGGCAGTCACGAGTTTGTATCTGATAATGATACTCTTATCATTTATCATCTTCTCCATGGAAAAAAGCTAAACCTTCCTTATTTAATAATCCAACATATGATTGCTGCTGCTCAAAAGGATTATAAAAGGAACATTGTCCCTTACGGCATGGTTCTTTCAAAAATCTTCCGTTATTTTCAAATACCACTATCCAGTGAATCATCCAAAACTAAGATCTCAAGATTCACATCGAAGAACATCTCACACATGAAACAACTGCCATCTCAATCTGTTTCTGTTCCTCCAACCAAAAGAAAAAGAAGTGAAAGAATTCCAATTAATATGGACTCTCCTGCTCCTCAAGATCAATCTTCCCCTTCTCCAAATACTGAAGAACGATCTTCGTTTCAGGAAGCCCCTCCAAATGTGAATTCACCAGCTTCTCCAAATCCACCTATCCTCCAAGGAAGCTTCTGCCCTACTCTTCAAATTCAACAAACTTCCATCATGTCTCCTATTTTTGTTTCCCCTCAAAAAACAACTACATCATCTATCTTTGGAATAAGTCAATTCTTGACTTTTCCTGATGACACTACTGGCCTTGCTATTCCACCTTCTTCGGCTCCATCATCTGTACCACACATCAGCACAAATTTTGCCTCACTATCTACCTTCTGCACCTCTGCTGCTCCATCACACAACACTCCTATTGATGATGATCAACCACGTCCTTCAAAGAGGACTAAACTGGAAAGAGATTCGTTCAACGCTTGCAGGGATATCCCAAAAATATTTGCTGCTCTCCAATCCATTGCTTCCAGGCAAGCTCATCATGACAAAAAACAAGCTATATTAAGGGATTGGATGACCACTCAACTTGCTCCCAAACTAGGAGTTGATCCCCCTATGCAGAATCCTGCTCCAGTATTTCCAGAGATTCCTCAGCCCTCCTTGTCTCCTTCATCAGAAGGGTCTTCACCCTCCTTAACACTTTAATTCTCTGTTTTCATTATACTCTCCTATTCCTTTTTGCTATGACAAAGGGGGAGATGTAACTTTAGATTTTAATGTCTGAATTGTAGTCTTCATATTATGCTAAATTGTAGTTCTCACATCATGCTACTTGTATTTTTTTTGGTTTGAACCATCTGTGTAATGATCTTCTTTTTGATATTAATGAAATCATTATTTGGTTCAATTTTGTAGCACATATTGAGGGGGAGTCTTTTATTAAAAAACTCTCTGAATTATTGTTTAGAATCAAAATTAAAAATCAAAATTAACTTGTTTGTCATCATCAAAAAGGGAGAGATTGTTAAGACAAAATCTCTAAATTAATTGTTTTGATGATAATTAAACAAAATGTTAATTAAGAGTTATAATTATGATTCTAAGTGTTTTGGTATTTAACTTGTGTATTTGAGTGTGTTAAACAAGATAGGTACCAAGCAATTCAAATCAAATATCATTAAAATCAAAGCAAGCAAAAACAGCAGTACAAAGGTCAATCCTGCCAGACTTCTGCAAAACGAAGATTGATCTTCAGAATCAAGAATGATCAATCCTGCCAGACTTCTGCAGAACGAAGATTGATCTTCAGAATCAAGAATGATCAATCATGAGCTGAAGATTGCAATCTAGAAGCTTTGTCAATCTTATATCTTTATCAAGAATAAGCTAGGAAAAGCCTAAAACGAAATCAGCCCATAATTGGAAGAATCAAAGACAAGCCTCATGAAGGAATATAAGAAGCAAGATCATTCTTCATGTTGTACAAACACAAGTACAAGTACAGGCTTTAAAAGTACATCACAGTTGTACTATCAAATCAAGACTGCTCAACTGACTCAAAAGCACACAAGCAACCTTTGCAAAACAGTACTGGATCGAGTACAAAGTCAGATCACACTTAACTAATATGAGGATCAATCCTGGACTGCAAGAACGCTCCTGGATTCAGTTTCTTCACTCTTGCTTTTGGTCTGCTTCAGTTCACTTACTGTCCTATGACAGCTGGCCTCATTACAACGGCTATGTGAGCTGTCCTAACATCCATTTGAGCTTATAAATACAATATCAAGATGAAGAACAAGATACAACTCAAAGTGCCAAGCAAAGCATCAATCTTACATTCATATTCGAGCTCTCTCAAATATCATTCTCTTGCTTGCAAATCTTTTTCTTTGTGTTGTGGTGAAATCAGTAACAATCTAGTCTTAAATTTCAGAATCTATTTCTCAAACAAGAGTTGAGTAATATTCAGATTCTAAACATCTTCATCATCATTACTTTGTAACTCAAAGCTAGTGTATCATCATAGCTTGAGAAGTGTGTAGAAATCCTTTTATGTTGTAAAAGGTAATTTGTGAAATCCTTACTGGAATAGGCTAAGGTAAATCTGGAAATCCTTTCTAGGGTAGAAAGGTGGAAGTTGTGTAAAGATCAAGATTGATCTACGAAAGTTGTGTAACAACCAAGAACAATCTTGCCTTGAGCAATTAGTGGAAAATCTCACATTTTTGAGGACTGGACGTAGCCCAAGTTGGGTGAACCAGAATATATGCTTGAGTAATCTCTCTATCTCTATCCTTACTTACTACATGCTTTACAATCAGTTTTTTCATTGATAAAATCATTATTGCTGTTTTTACACTAACTAAGATTAATCTTCGTATTACCAAGATCAATCTTGAGTAAACTGTTTAGTTTTAAACAGGAAATTTTTAAAAGGGGTAATTATAATTCAAACCCCCCTTTCTTATAATTGATATTGTTGCTTTAGTACTAAGATAGAAGATTGAGAAGATTGAACACAATCAGTGTGGCTTGTAGGTGTTTAAGTGGAAATTTGATTCATCGGTAAACTAGTGGATTAAATCCTTTAGGTTGAAGGGATTGGACGTAACTACTGTATTGGTGGTGAACAAGGATAAATCGTTGTGTCTCTTTGCTCCGTTTTTGTTCACCTGCACTACTTTCTTTACTTTAGTATAGCCACACAAAAAGTTTTTAAAGAACACAATTCAAACCCTCACCTTTCTTTTGTTCTTTTCATTCAATAGTTACATGTGATTATCTTTGCCAATCTTGATGTTGATCAAGAGGGGAAGTTGTTGGAAATTTTGAAGAAACATAGGAAGGCTATTTGGTGGACTCTTGCAGATATTCCTGGTATCAGCCTTTTTATGTGCATGCATAAAATACTCCTTGAAGAAGGAGTGAAATTAGTAAGACAACCACGAAGGAGACTTAACCCATTGATTCTTGATGTGGTGAAAAAAGGTGACCAAGCTTATGCAAGCTGACATTATATATCCCATATCAAATAGTCAGTGGGTTAGTCTTGTCCAAGTTTTTGCTAAGAAGATTAGCCTCACGGTGGACAAGAATGTGAACAATGAGTTTATCCCCACTAGGGTGCAAGATGCTTGGAGAGTTTGGATTGACTATAGAAGACTCAACCAACTAATTAGAAAAGATCAGTTTCCTTCACGGTTCATTGATCAGATGCTAGAGCGATTGGCTAGTAAGTCACACTATTGTTTTCTTGGTGGTTTTTCAGGTTACTTTTAGATTCATATTACTAGAAGACCAAGAAAATATCATTTTCACCTACCCGTTTGGCACTTTTGTCTATTGGAGGATGCATTTTGGCCTATGTAATGCACATGGTACTTTCCAGTGGTGCATGATAAGTATTTTTGCTGATTTCATAGAAATTGCATAGAGGTGTTTATGGATGATTTTTCTGATTATGGTTCTTCATTTGATACATGTTTGAATAATCATGAAAAAGTATTGCATAGGTGCATTTAAACTATGCTTATTTTCTATTATGAAAAATGTCACTTTATGGTTGAAAAAGGCATAGTTTTGGGGCATGTGATCCCCACCAAAGGAATGGAAGTAGATCCTACTAAGATTAATTTGATTTCTATTTTACCTTATCCATCATTCACTCGCGAAATTCGTTCCTTTCTTGGTCATGCAGGTTTCTATAGGCGCTTTATAAAGGATTTAAGCAAGATGAATAAACATACACTTTATAATTGCATAAATAGTATATAAATACCAAAATTACATAGATTCAAGGAGATTCATTTATTCCTTAATCAATAGGAAATTTAGTTCATTAGGGATAACATTGTAACAATGAAGAAGATGAAATTACACATAAGAAAGATAAAATGAATCTTCACTTCTTGCTTCCAAGAGTGAAATCTTCAAGTTCCTATGCCTCTAAACCATACACCATATGATCTCCAATGCCTCCAAAGTTATCTCAGTTAGAACCCTTGTAAAATCAGAATTTTTAGCTAAATAGGGCCGAAAAATGTGTGTTAGCGCATTGCTAGTAAGTTTGGGTATAATGCTCTGAATTGAGACGAAAGAAGTGACATGAAAATCACTTACGTGTAATGCTCTACCCCTGGGCGCAATGCTTGGCATTGTTAAATAAAAACCTTTGCTCTTCATGAAAGTAGATTTTATGGATTTTTTTTCTTTACTTTGCAACTAAATTTACTCCATTTGAACGTCTACAACTCTAGACATGATTAAAATATTGCATAGGGGTCATGTTGTTTTTTCACTAAAATTCAGCATTGCACTAAACCAATGAAACAATACAAAACTATACAAAATAGTTGGTTAATTGAGGAAATGAAAGCATAAATATCTTATTTGATCAGAGAACCATTTATTCAAAATAACTCTAATACAAACATTAAGTTTTAAGAAAAAAGCTAAACAATTGACTCAAAATGAATCTAAGATTAATGACCGATGACAGTTCATAAAATTAACCCTGTGGTTTTGGTCATAGAAAAATGTTACTCACGAAATGGCTTGCAAAAAAATTTAAGAGTTTCACATTGGAAAAAAAAATTTTAAAACATGTTGGACTCACGTACGAATGCGTATTGGAATTCACATTTGAAAGTTTGATCGTATTAAAATCAAATAACACAAAATTAATGGCAATTCACTCAAGAAAAAATAATTTGTTTGAAGAGTTTTAAAATCTTTTGGCTTTAATCAAATTGACATAGATATTTTAACAACACTTAATGAATCATAATTAATAGAAACACATAGAAATGAAAATATTAATATTTTATTAAGGGATTAGTGAAAATATCTAGATATTTCTTTACTATGTAGTAAGAGTTTATAAGGACCAAACTGAGCTACCTCTCTATCCCTTTTTGTGTATATACTATAATGACTTGGGTAAGAACGATTTGATGGGAAGTGATGGATTAGTAAAATGTTTTGAAAATATTTTGGGAGACCAGTTAAAATTATTCGTTGGAGAATAATTTAATCGAATTATAGATGATTATTATCGACAAATATTTTATGATGTTACACATTACTGTTAAATTTATCTATTAATTGGGCTGCGACAAAAGTAGATATTTTTACTAAAGTAGATCTAGAAGTGAGTGATGTGATTATAACTAAGTGTCATAAAGGAAAATTGTGAGATTTTAAGATTAAATTTATGTCATTAATTTTTGTGGTTAAAATTGTTTAGTGATTAATTTGGAATTGAGATAGTAGATTAATTAAGGGAAGGAGAAAAAACATTTCCCCTCCCTATAAAAGAAATTCATGGCCATCATCATCTTACTATCACTTTCTTTAATTTTTCAAACAGATCTTCTCTCATTTCTCTCCAAACCTAAACTTTCTCCTTCATTTTGAACCACTTATAAGCCTCCAATCACAAAACCTCCAACTACAAAGTTGAGGTAGCTGTTTCTCCCATTTTTTCTCTCAAACTTGTAAGTATGCATATATAAGGGGAAAGAGTGACTTTTTTATGTTTTGAGCTTTAATCTTGCTTGTTTATCACTACTATGGTTGTTATTAATGTTTAGGAAGTTAAAGGAAACATTTTCAACTCTTTTTATTTCATAAATCAAAAACCCTAAGTAACGGAGTAAAATGAAAATGTGTTTTTTGCTTTGATAATATTGAAATTAGAGGAGTTAGTAACTTGAATAAATAAAAAATGAAACTAAACCCCCAAAAATTTTACTAAGACAAAATGTGATGTGTCATAATGTGAAAATTTGATTTTTGTATGTGTTTGAGTAACGTAATGAGTTGTTTTCAAATAAATGGATTTGAACTTACAATAAAAATCTTATTAGAGTGGTTTAAGTTAGTAAAGTTGAGAAGACTTTTGCAAGTGTGCTTCGTTATTTTTTGATTAAAATGACAACTAGATGTTTGTGTTTGGGAACCAAAATGATGTATTTTTATAAAAAAAAAAAAAACTCAAAGTTATTAGATGAGGATTTTAAAGTAAGTGAGTGATTAATAAAGAAGAAATTGATTAGTTTTCTTGAGTAATGTAACCTTGAAGTAAATTTTATAATTCCCTGTGTTTATGTAGCTAGTTCTTTGAGTCTCAAAAATGAATCGAGATTGTTGACACCGAATTAGCGGTGGGGAGAACTCTGAATATTTTATGTTTGTTTTGTTGAAATTTTTAAGGAAAAAAGATAAAAACAAAAAGGTAATGGAAATTTTTTTCGAAAAATTAAAAGTTTTTAATGAATTTTATTAATGATAAACTGTCATGATATGCTTTGTGAAAAATTGTAGAAAAGTTATAAGTGTTTAATTAGTATTAAAAGTAGAGTCTTTTAATAACTACATTTACATAATAATTGTTTAGAAAAAGTTAGAGTAAGCTCATGCTTTCATACTTGTGCGTGATATTCCATATAGGTGGAACCCGCCAATAGTTTTCTGGAGGGACTGCCTTTTCCTTGTATGGATTATTGAGTCGTGACTTTCTAGAGGGATTTCACATTGAATCAAGAGGATCCATGGACAAGAGGTGACGATTACTTTGAAGAGGGTTTGAAATTCCAGAATCATGTGCCCTGACATATAAGCATTGCATTATGGTGCTTTGGGACACGAGTCATGTTTGATACCATGAAAAATATACATGCTTTATTAATGGTTGTTTATGTTTAATAACTTCTAAATATTATATGTTAATTTCGGTTGGTGTCCATTTCTATTATTATGGATTGGGCTGAGCGACCCAGATTTTAGTGGATCGAGTTATGTAGAGACTACGACACAATGGAAGCATAATGGTGGGACGAATTGGATTGGTGGCCATATGCGTTAGGCTTGGTGTCACTGGTGGGTCTCCAGTGTCCTGGCGTCCTTGTATAAAGTTGTAATAATTAGCTTATGGGTAGTCAGGGTGTCAGTTTTGAAACCCTTATTAATGTATTTAATTCAATGTAAATTTACATTTTAAAATATAGATGTTTTATTTTGAAAGTTTTCATTTATCTTGACAAACGCGTTGTTGGCGAACTTATTTTAAAGGAATTTTTAGAAATGTCTTGTTTAAAAAGAAAAAATTTACCATGAAAATCAGGGTGTTATGTTGTGGTATTAAAATTCGGTTAAAATGAAAATATTATATTTTAAAAATGAATAAAGTAAAACAGAAGAATCACATAAAAGGAATAAAACTATTTCTTAAAAAAAGAAAAATCAAAATAAAAGATATAAGAGATATAACAATAATACATAAGACAAAAGTCAAACAAGTACTATAAATTTAAACATGAAATAAATTGCAATGTACCTAACCAAAAGATAGAAGAAGCTGATTTAACAATTTTTTGTCGTTACTCTTGTCTTATCTGGGTTTATTTCTCTTTCAGATATCTTGTAACTAGATACATAATTAACTTGGTTCTGTTATAACTTTCTTCTTACATGTGCATCAACACATGCAGTCTTTTACTTTTGAGCTTTGACTGGATTGTCAAAGTAGCTCATTTGAGGTTCTGATTTTCCTCAAAGCGTTGACCAAATGATAAGATATTTGAGTATCAAATTATACAATTGATAATTATCTTCCATAAGAGAATTTGATCCTTTTCTAGTTGTACAATCTTATTCAAAATTGTTTTTGTTCATGATACTTGATGTGTTGTTTGATATGAATCAGATCAGATGAAGAGAATTCAACGGCCAGAGGAATAAGCTTTTCAGTTAAATAACACTGCTTTGTTCCAAAAATCAGATAGTCAAATAATTGACTTTGCTTTGTCTGATTTATCCAGCCATCAGATGCATAGTTGGCTTTCATCTTAATTTTAACAGACACAAGTGTGGGTATCCTCCAACATTTGCTTTGATAAAAAACTCCAACCTTCTTCCAACCTTCTTCCACACAAGTGTGACTGAAGTTTTAATAAACTTCTCCCTATTCTTGGTTACCATGATTTTTCACCAACCTTTCTGTTATTAATCTAAATATTCTTTCCATCATCAGATGAATTTCAATTTTATTTTTTAATTCTTCTCACTAGTTAACTTGCTCTTCTTTATTGAAACACTCAAGTTTTGCTTAATTTAACAATGAAGAGTTTCAAAGATACAGACACAAGTTTAATAAAAATTGATTACATGTAAAAAACAATCGAAAACTTTCAAAGTCCATCTATGTAGAAAATAGAAAACATATAGAAAACAATTGAAAAAAATAAAAAAACAATAACCATTCTCAATTTTTTCTAACTACATTGTATACTTATCACATGTTGAAACATTTTCTTAGATAAGCTAAGATAAAATTTCACATACAAAATTGGAGTGGAACTTTTCATTTAGGCACTGTTTGATAACACCAATAAGCTAACTGATAGCTTATTAAACTAGTTTATTTGTTAGATTAAAAGAGATGTGGTTGGTAAATAAGTTTTTCTCACCAGCTTATAGTTTATTCTAAGATGCTATTTCAAGCAGCGTTTGACCTTAAAGCTTTTTAGATTTTCTTCCATTTATATCCTTATTATTTTATTTTTATTATTTTTTTATCCTTATGTAACACAAAATAACTACCCCACTAGTTCACAGCTTCACGTATATCTTTTTCTCGGTGAACAGAGTTGTACTTAGTTTCTTTAATTCCTTATCAAAATAACTATAAAAAAAAATTAATGTTATTCATCTTACAAGAAATTAATTAAAGTATGTATTGTCATATTCATTATTATTTCTTCATCTTTTAATTTATCATTGTGATAAAGTTAAATTCATTTTTTATTCTACTTTATAATGTTTAGACATGTGAGATATGAAAAATGATGTTATTGCATAGATGAGAATATGAGAAGAAGAAAGTAAAAAAAAAATAATAATAAAGTAAAGAAGGAAAATTGATTTAAAAAAGGAAAGTGGAGTAAAACAATACCTAGAAGTGATTGGAAAAAGAATGTCACATTTTTTGTTATTTTCAATTAAATAATTATGTCCTTTTATATTGTTAAAACTTAAATTTATCACAACACTTAAATTTTAATTAATTAGCTTTTCAGCTCTAAGTTATCAGTTATCAGTTACCAGCTAGCTTTTCAGCTATCATCTAACTTATAAGCTTAATTTTACCGAACGGATCCTGAATGAACATATCTATGGTTGTACTCCATTTCAATTCTTCTCTCTGAGTGTTTCAAGAATCTCAATAATAGGATTCTAATATACAGCTCCAAATATAATTGGAGAGTGATTACTCAAATAATAGAAATAAATTTAACACAAATAACCAGATTTTTAAATTGTTTATTATGAGACAAAATTGTCATTAAAAATAGATTATCTATTGATGTATTTTATCTATAACTAGATATTAATTTCACTATATAATAAATTGTTTTTGTCAATCCATGGCTTTGAGAGAAAAATAGATAAAACAAAATTTTGAATTAAAATTCAAAACGATTTGAAAATAAGATTAAACCAAAAATACAATACAAATTAAACCGTCTAACTAATACTTCCAATAGTAAAAGATCTTTACTCTCACACGATAAAGTGCTCAATTATGAAACCGAGTTTTTATACCAATTGAAGGTGCTAGAAACCGAGATCTTGACCATTGAAGGTTCTGAATCCGAGTTCTGATACCAATTGAAGGTTCTGAAACCGAGTTTTGATACCCATTGAAGGTGCTAGAAACCGAGATCTTGACCATTTCAAATGTTTTTTTTAATGATTTGAAAATGTGTTCTTTATCAAAACATTCAACTTTGATTATAAATAATTTTATTTTATACATAAGTAAAGGTTGAACCTTAAAGAACTCATCAAATAAAAGAGAATAGATAGAAGATAGGGACACAAGAATTTTTATACTAGTTCACAACAAATAGTTGCTACATTTTGTCCTCGTTTTACAAAGAATTTTTGCCTCAGTGCAATCGAAGACTTAATCCATTATTAACCCAATAGCATACAAGCATTTTTTACTTTTCCTCTTCAGGCTGTAAGTATTCTTTACTCTGTCTCTTTTGGCTTTGAGTACTCTTTACTCTGCCTCTCCCGATCAAGCAACTAGAAAACTTTATATTCTGGAAATTGTCAATGAAGATTACAAGTATTCGTACACCTCTTCAAGTACCTCTTTTGAAATAAAGAGATGTTACCATTATCGGACTTGAGCACATTGGTTCAAGTATATGTTTGAATTGACACATAATCTTTCTATGGATTTTTGCTCTCGTTGAGAGCATAGTACAATTCATTCCTATATAAATTCAAGTGTATAAAACAACTTGATTGATTTACATCAATTTATAATAATTGATTTACATCAATTTATAATAATTGTCTTTCTTTTGGTATGTTCAAGGCTTTAATAGAATCTTATTTGAACGTTGTCTTTTTCTTTTGATACACAACTCATTTATGAAAATGTTCTTCAATGCATGATTATCTTATCCTTGATATATACTCATTTTAGGATAATTCGTTTTCTTCATGGATGATGAAGATGAACATAATTGTCTTCAGTTTATTTGAATTGTTTCTTTTAAATACTGAATAATATATCCATTGGAAATAGTGCCATAGGAAATCTTGACATGTTACAGTAGTACATTGACTCGTTGAAGGATATGTACTATTCATAGTACTATCCAAGTTATTTTTGTACTATTCAGACAATTGTATTGTACTGATCAGAGATGTACATCGTTTTTATCTTGATGCTTCATGTTCTGGGGCCACGTCAAATGTATTGTTCATTAGACAAACACAAGTCTTTTTCATAGAACTTTTGTCTTCAGACGAACAATAATTCTTTGTTGATTTCAACGTTGACTTGTTGACTTAGAGGCATTGACTTCATCAAATGATAACTTTACAAGAGGGAGCGTTTCTTCAAACAAACGTTCCAAAGTCATTTACTTCTTTAGAGGATTTGACTTTTACTAGAGTATTGACTTTTCGAAAAGCTTCTCAAAGATTTTTCTTCTTCGAGACTTGATTAGAGGATCAACAAAAAAATCTAGACTTAAATTTGACTTTTGTCAAAGAAAAATGATCATAGTGGCCTTCTTTTCCTGTGAACAAAGAAACATTCGTTGTCTGATTTGCTTTGTCTTCTAAGTTTGACTTGGAGTATAGATTATTAGATGCTTATTGAAAAGTTTCTTCATGAATCAATTGTTGTGACCAGATGACGATTCTGTTTATAATATTCTCAAGGACCTTTTTATATATTATGATTTACTCTATTAATAAACATAATTACTTGTTCATTAGGTAATAATATTCTTTGTGTTAATAACACTCAAATTATCATATCTAACTTACTCATAATCCATACTACCTTAAAATATATAGTCATTAATGTAAATATAATCTTCTAACTTAATCTACACACTAGAAAACAGAGTTAAGGGATAATTGTTATGTTGTTTCTATTATCCTCAAAACATCAATTTGAGGATTGTAGCTAACACCATTGTTTCACTAACAGGGCCCATGACGATCCAATAAGCATCTCATAAGCTATGGAATGGGATATTCTAAGTAATGCAAACACGAGTCTAAGAAATAGCATCTATCACGCCTTAACTTCTATAGACATAGGTAATGATCCCTATGTAGAATGTAGTGTTGCCTTCACCATGAATGTCCCAAAAACCTTTATTGTCCTCGTCATGGTACCTGATCTCCAAATCACTCTAGAGTGTCTATCGTTGAATCCTCGGGAAGCGAGGTGGGAAGTAACCTTCCATTTGTGACACAAAAGACATACCATATATACACAAAAACTAGGGACTAAGATTAATTATATGTATAAAAGAGGATATGAGGTGTAAAACATATATAAAACACCATCCTTAAATAGTTTTACCACGCTTTACTATCATAATTTATCATGCACTATTAGCTATATGCAGGTATCGTCCTCTAAACGCTGCTAAAAATATTCTTCCAATTACTGAGACCAAATATCACATAACCATATTGTCACAAATGTCCTCCCAATTATCAAGATCATGCGCCACTTGACTTCACATGGAGGCTAAGTGTTATAAGTCGATTCATGCCGAAGATAGGCACCGACCTTGTATTCAATTAACAATAATCTTCGTCGGGACGTGAACAACGAATCAATTTCGTGCGCCCATACACCTGCAACAGAATTCACCACACAAACACATTTATGGCCACTGTAGTCCTATATACTAACAAATTCACATCTTTCGATTATTCGAGTTCACCATAAACAAGTCACCTAGGTTCAGTGTCAATCACTTCATTCTTATCCTCATTTCATTTTTTATTTCAATACGATCGTCCATTGAATTTTATTTGTTATTCAAGGATGGTTGACCTCCATTTTAATCTAACAGACACACGTGTACAAGTATCACATATAAGACATTTAGAAAATGAAGCAAACAACAATCACAAATAAGTAATCAATCATATCGCAATATAAGTTTAGTAGATCAATCTTATGATAAACTACGAAAGGCCGACATAACCTTGCTAACAACCTCATAAATTATTGACGAGCATTTATTTTCTTTAAGTGTTAATTTTTAGTAGATTTTGGATCACTCACACACTCTCTCTCTCTCTCTATATATATAAGGAGGGATTGAGTTACACAAATGTAATGTTACACTGTACGTTTTAGCCGATACAAATTTTACAAAATTCACAATTGAATTGAAAGTTTATATCATATAGATCTTCCGTATAAAATTTTATAAAAATTTATGTTATTGAATTCCATTCAAATTAATTAACGTTTTATATATATATATAGAGTAAATCTCATGTAAAAGGAGGATTAAGAATACAAACTCTAAGGCTTTGGACCTGGACACAACACATGTCGGCGAGATCTACTTAAGAACAAATTAGATAGATAAACTTTCTCCCTCTAAAATATAATGATTTGTTTCTACGGCCACTCGTATACAATGGTTGAAGGGGATCGATGTCCTGCTCCTGTATATAAAATGCACTTAAAACTTTCAATGATATAATCCTTGAAGAATGTTTCATGGTAGAATAATATCCCAAAACATTTAGATAGGGAGTAAATCTCCGACACTCATGACATGAATGCAAATTATCTTTATATCATTCAGAGTAAAATAAATTTGTTTTTCTTCTATGCCTATATGTATATATACTATATACTGTATCAAAAATCAGTAATTGGAACTACCGAAATTTGAACAACAAATTATTATGGCCACTAAAATGACCACATTTAAATTATATATATAAATATCATAAGTAGAATTGACGCCGTACAAAAAATTACAGACTACAATCAAAATTAACAACAATAAACTAACTTATATGGAATATAATCCTTAATCAAGCTAGATTATTGCCGATACAAAAAAAATTGCAATTTTTTGATTGAAAACCATAAAGAGTAAAAGAGGCGATTGCATTTTATAACCTTGCTTTGAGTAAAAAAATAAAGTTATAACCTTGCTAACTAGCGATCAGGCCTTCCCATCATTGATGTCAAGGCTGGACCCCTGACGGAAACCACCGTAGTTTGCCGAAAAGTCATGCCGGAAAATTGGACCGATGACACTAGAAGGAAAGCTATGGCTGTAAATAGGTATGCATATTGATGATATATGTATATGCATTTCCTTAAAATCACAGTGCCTAAGATATGTAAGAACGCCATCAATTAATATAGTCTTGCACTTTTCTGCGTTATCGCCTTTGTCAAGAACCTAAGCTCAGTTTATATTCTTTTCCTAGAAGAATTAATGTTGCTTTTACCAAGGTGCCCATGTTTTGGTTTTTTATCTATGTCAATATCATTCTGTACTTTACAATTTAATAATAAATATTTTAAATCATAAGCTACGTGTTGTTTTTTAATGATCCATCGTAACAGTTTTATGAAATTATTTTTCAATTTGTTTAAAAAATTAACCATCTGTTCTCTATTATCAGATGATTTTGTTATTTTAACTAATTTGCTCTGGTTGGTTAGTTAATGAAATTTAGTTGAGGTCAAATTTATTGAAAGTACTCAATTTGATCTATATATATTTGATTTTGAATATACTTTACTTATCTCTTAATCGAAAATTAGATTAAAGAGATAATCGAAAATTAGATTAATTGAGTTTCTTTTTAATGCAGTTGGATGGCAAAAAAACAAAAGTTATAAGATGAGTCTCAATAAAAAATAAACTTGATTATGAATCTCGTCAATTGAAAAACTACTGTTTGAAAAAAAAAATTAGAGAAATTAAAAACAAAATATAAGATGTTTATATGGACCAAAAATTTATTTAACTATTTATTATATAGGCTTAATTGCAGTTTTAGTTCCCCTATTTTTATTGATTTATGAAATTGGTCATCTTATTTTAAAAATCGGCAATTTTGGTCCTCTATCTGATTTTTTAACTAAAAAATGATAGCGTGAGATGCTTTAAATAGCGGGACATATGATATGACGATGTAGAATGATTAACACTCATTAAATTGGGATAAAACGTCGTAAAAACTTAGCTTTCTAACTTCAGAAATTTTTCATATTTTTAATTTAACTAATGACATATGAATAATTAATGCATTTAGATGGCTCTATATCATAAAATTGTATGTCATGTCACTAAAAATATGTCAAATCGTTATTTTTTAGTTCAAAAATCTGAGGGAGGGACAAAAAATGTCGACTTTTAAAATAGGGAGAACAATTCCGTGAATTGGTAATAATAGAGGAACCAAAACTGCAATTAAGCCTATTATATATTACATACTACCTCTGTACTTAACTTTAAAATCTGATTGACTAAATCACTTTAAGAAATTCGATAATAATATTAAATTTATTAAGACTTAATATTGTTTATTAAGTTTTCTATTATAATATCTATTGTTTTTTCATGGGATTTTAGTATTTATTGTTGATTACAAAAAAAGATATAAATTAATTAAAGATATTTTAGTAAAGAAATAATTAATGAAGTTAAAAAATTCAAAGAAAATCTTATAAAAAGAAACGAGAAAAATTTATAAGAGGATTTTATATTTAAAGATTTGAAAATATTCGAATTTTAATTTTCACATACAATATATTAAGCACATATTTTGATTTCGATTTGTATATTATCAATATAAATTTTTATTAAATCATTTTTATTACTATTTAATTCATTTTTTACAAAAAAAGAAAAATAAAAGTATCTACTTAGACCATATTTATAACGGGCTATATTAGATACACCTTCATTTATAACTTAATCTCTTTATAGGTCGATTTTATATTGAATATCACATCAATAAAATAAAATAAAACACTTGTTCTTTAAACACTTGCATTATTTTCTTGGATAAAGGTGAACATTTGTTCTTTAAATTTTATTGTTGCCGAAATCGTACTAATTTATATTTTTCTTTACAAAAAGTCATTTCTCTTTTAAGATTATCATATAATTTTGGTCAGAAATACTAATTGAGTAAACTTAATTTTCCTCATCCACCATACTATTAACACAAAATGGCACGAGAACAACATTTTTTTTTATGGAAATAGTGGGTTTGAGCTGAGCCCTAACAACAGCAGAAGGACATGAGCTCAATATTTAAGTATACGAAAAATTAAAATTAAAATGTTCAATCCAAAATATAATAAGCTTTTAATCCTTCAAAAATAAAATAAAATATTTTTGTTAAAAAATATACTCACTCCATCCTACTTAAGGGACTTATTTGCAAAAAAATATTATCTTAAAATAAATAATCATTTTAAATTTCAATTGTTTTTTTCAATCGTATATTTTAATTAAATGTCATGCTCACATCAAGTAAAATTACTTGTAGGACACATGATAGTAAAGTTATTCTTTTATTTTGATTACAAAAAAGTTTTAAGGTGGTTCAGGCTGGTTTTTTAATTAAGTTTAGTTAATTGGTCTTTTTCAAATTTATGGTTTAGTTTATGAAATATTTAATTGATTTGAATTTTTTTATGGAGTACAATTCAATTTATCAATGCGGTCCAATTAATTATATGTTCTGCACAATCCTACTAACATGTGTTCTTAATATTACTTGCTTCATTTACGATTTAATATTTTTTACTATACATTTATGACATTAATAATGCATCAAAATATAATAAGTAAAAGTAGTATTCTCTATTTTATTTTTATAATTTTTTAGTATATATGAAATAATTAAATGAGGCTATTTTTTGATGGCAGAGAGGGAAGGAGTATTAATATTAATAAAATACAAAACGAAGACGAGGAGGGCAAATTGGTAACTGCAAAATGTCTGACTTAGAGGAGGGATAAAACATTGAATTAGTGGGACAGAAGTTTAGAATGAGCACATCATGGAGACATCGGTACCGAAGAAGGAGTTCATGGATCTGAAATTATAACTATTCTTCCTGTCTTCATGGATACTATGTCAAGAAAATGTTGTCACCGTAACATAAGTTAACATATATTTTTTTTTATAACTGTCTGATTTCCAAACTTTAAATACTAGTATTATTTATTTATTTATTATATTCTGTCATAAAAAATATTGTTTATTACAAAAATATTTAAAGTATGTATTTTGGATCTGAATTGACTTTTTTGTTTTATAAATAATTTCTAATCTGCAGGATTAAAATTTAGATGAAGCTCAGATCCACTGCCACAAAAATGAAATTTATCTGCAGTTATTTAGTAGCAATTGACTACTTGCTGCTACTCCATCACTTAAATAAAAAATAATTGTGGCCATTAAATAGTTGCCAAAATTAGGGTTTTATTTTAAATAACTTGATTTTAAATTTTTTTTACTGAACTACCTTTTTCAAAACTATATACTAAAATATTCCATTTTTTTTGGTTAGTTATAAGTCGTTTTGTAAATGGCGATTTCCTTAAAGAAGTCTGAGTTTGCAAATGACGACTTCCTTAAGGAAATTTTTCAAAAAAAAAGTTTTTCAATTTTTTAATTTTTGTTTCATATATATATATATATATAATTAACAAAAAATAAATAAATAAATAAATGATATATATTTTTGTTTATATATATATATATATATAATTTTTCAAATTAACAATATATATATATATATATAATTAATATAATTCATTCATAAAAAAGAACAAAGAAGAGTTTCCACCTATATCCAATGAAGGATATTGGTAGAGTGAAACATTGTATCACTGAAATGTGGAGAATTAAAAAAGATCATACAAATAGTACCCGTATTAGAACTGAAATGGACATTAGAGAAAAAGTGTCAAGAAAATGCGAACTATGTCGGTTAACTGTTCATACTCGAAACTGTTGTCCAAATGTTACAAGCAACTCTAGTCAATGTATTGTGTAGTTTTTTTTATAAATGAACTATATTAATTATATATATATATATTTTGTTAATTATATATATTAAACAAAAATTGAAAAATTGAAAAAAAAAATGAAAAATTCTCTTAAGGAAGCTGCATTTGCAAACTCGAGTTTCGTTAAAGAAGTCGCCATTTGCAAAAGCGACTTATAACTAACTAGAGGATTTTGGTATATAGTTTTAAAAAAGGAGTAGTTCGATAAATGTTTTTCAAAATTAGAGTTGAGAAAAAAAAAACCCAAAATTAGGTTATTAGTCTTGTTTTTCGTTTATTTTATCATCAAAATCCACATCACTCCTCAACCGTTGAATATCCTCGATTATTGTGTCGGTGTGGTGGAGATAACGGTTTTCGTTCTCCGATCGATTGTGCTTTCCTCTAGATGTCTTCCATGGATCCAATCTTCATCTTTTGCTTCAACTTCTCTGTTTCCAGATCTACCTCCTAATCTCATGTATTCGCTCTCTTCGATCTCTTTTAATTATATCAGTTATTTCATTTTGTTTTGGCGATTATTTTAGCAATTTTTTTTATTTCATCAAGAATCACTAGAGTGATTCGTCCATCGCGGAGGTCGAACTTATCCGCGTTTAATAAACATCGCTATTAGATCGACCTCAATTGGCAACTTTGCTGACATATATAGTTTACTTCTATGAACCCTTCTGCATTAATAGATTGTTCAAGACACGATAAATGTTGGTACTGATACTGCAGCAGCTCTTAAGGCTCAGTTATGAATCTTATGCATAGACATGCACCCCATAAGTAATCCAATGAAAAAACTTGAATTTGACAAACTGAGGTTGTTAACTCACTACGCGAAAAAACGCATTTTACAGCGCTTTTTTTAAGCCATTTACAGCGTTTTTTCAAAAAAAAAAAAAGCATTGTAGTATCTAGCGCTGTAAAAAGATACAACAGCGGTTTTTAAAATAAAAAAGCGCTGTAAAATAGGTGGATATATTGCGCGCTTGTTATACTGGTTTCACAGCACATTTTTGAAAAAGCGCTGTAAATCCCTGCTACAAACACCCTTGTTCTTATGCACGTTTTACAGCGCTTTTTCAAAAAAGCGCTGTAATAGGTCATTTAATAGATGCATTATTATGCACCTATTACAGCGTTTTTTCTAAAAATCGCTGTAGTAGGTGCATTCAGTATAGATGCATTATTATGCACCTATTACAACGCTTTTTCACAAAAGCGCTGTAATAGGTGCATTCAATAGATGCATTATTATGCACCTATTACAACGCTTTTACAAAAATGCATTGTAGTAGGTGCATTCAATAGATGCATTATTATGCACCTACTACAGTGCTTTTTCAAAAAAGCGCTGTAATAGGTGCTTGCTAATGCACGTTTTACACCGCTTTTTCAAAAAAACGCTGTAATAGGTACTTTCTTATTTTAGTTTTATTAAAAAACGCTGTAAATGAAATTTTTAAAAACCGCTTTTTGGTTTTTTTATGGCATTTTTTTAGAAAGCGTTGTGTTTTAATTTTTTTTCCAAAATCATTTTCATCTAGAATCAGTTCACAATCAGTTCATCACAATCATTTCACAATCAGTACACAATCAGAACTATATAACTTTATAATTTAACTTTATAACTTTACATATATATTTACACAATCAGTTCACAAAAAATTACAGCAGAACAAAATACATATTCATATACATATTCACATATTCCTTTATGAATCGCAATATATAGTACCCACAATCTATGTTGTTAGTTTGACGAGGGCACTATAAAATAAAACATATAAGTCAATAAATATTTGTGCATTGATTGTAAATGAAATTTTAAAGGCATATATTTCAAACCTTTATTGGAATCTATGTGATGTTATTTGACTTTTGCTTCGACACTGTAGCACCTTTTTGAGCTCGAAAAACTTCTAAAGCATTATCGAATAAATAAATGTGATTATTATAGCATTATTTATATATATATATGTAAGAAATAAATGAATATTACTTACGTGTCGAACATAGTCTTTATATCGGAGTGATTGTTGTAATGGTCGTGCAAGAGATCTAAATAATATATAACTTCAGAGGTCGCATTGATTGCAAATAGCACCCAATGTGCCCTACAACAACAATAATTTTGTTTACACAACTAATAAATTAAGATCTCATAAATTAAAAAAGATATAAATAAAGAATATATAATTACGTACCCTGAATTATATGGTGCAAGGAACAACTTATCCTTCTCTTTATTTCATAATAGGATATCTACAACGTATTTCTTTACATTCACTGAATCGAGCTTAAACATCGAAAGCTTATGCGGAGACAAGAATGAAAATCTATTTGACAATCTGCGCGTGCACACAACCTTCTCACACAAATACCTTCAATGAAAATTTCAAATTAGATTAATTACCAATAAATTAAATTAATTACCAAAAAATGCAATTAAAAGTAATTTTTACCTCTTGTATAAGCTGATAACAGTAGCACTCAGCTCCTTATGGTTGAGAAGTTCATATATGTGCTCTTTTTCAAATAGTTCTTCATACTCATCTCTGAATATAGCTTTATCCATGCTTATGATGCGCGAATCGTTGTTGCTGCCCATATTCGTTTTTGCCTGTATGTCAAGACACGACCCATATCGAGCAAGGTGTGGCTGACTTATTTTAGGAGCAGGAGCAACAACTGATTTTCCCGATCTAGTTTTTGAGCAGCAACTTTGGCAGCTTTATTACACTCCAGCTTTTGAAGTTTGCCAGCTTTATTACCCTCCAATTTTTGAAGTTTGCCGGTTTTATTTTTACCACGAACATCAAGTTGTGGTGCGGCAGCTGGTTTATTCTGGCAGTTGGTTTGCTGTGCGGATGGTTTATTGGATTGAATCTGAAAAAATGAGGCTAATCAGTTTGTTAGTTTATTGAATCTGAAAAAATGACAAACCTTACAGAATAAATGTGACAAACCTTTTCCAGCGATGTGGCTGATTGGTTTCTGGGAATCTTCTTATCATTCCCTTTAGACTTTGTCTGAATCTAAATAAATGTGAAATTAAAGTTAACAGCAGAAAAAAATCAGCAATTAAATATAATCAATCATAATCATATATCGTGCAATTAAATATACATATCAATTAAACATACATTTCAATTAATTAAACATACCTTATCAAAGGCAACAAGATGTTTGGGCCATGCCACGTAACTACCAATTGCTTCGCCCAAATACCTCATATCTGCATCGTTGTCCGGTATAGACAACAGTGCATTTGGTTCCAAAGCAATAACTGGTGATACTTTGACATGGTCCGCAGGGATCGATGTGTTGTGCAATACTTACTCCCAAAGTATTGTACAATGTTCCTTTTCTGACCTTGCGATGAGTAGGGGAGGATAAGTACAGCACGCAAGGAGTGACACCCTAAATCAATGGTTAATACATAAGTATGTGAAACAATTAGGTTGAATGAATTTCTTATTTTATTAAGTAATTAATTACCCCGGGAAGACTTTTGGGACCCATGTTGAAACTCACGTTTTCACTCTCCATTGCTATTTCACGTTGGAGCTGATCCGGAAGTTGCTTGTCTTTATTCTTCACCAAGAGTGCCACTTACTCTGATAGGAATTTGAGCTTCTCTAATACTTCCTCATTAGATGGATTTTGGCGCTTCTGTTGTGAAAAATAGCTTTTAGGAGTTACGCCAAATCATTTCCCCCTCACGCGGCCGGAATATTCAGGAACATTAAACACTTTACCGAGTATGTCCCTGCAACTAGCTTTGTTGTCCTCTTGATTTTCCGAACTTTGTTCGAGATTCTCCTAAAATACACGTAGGATTAAAAAGATAAGTTCAATATCATTTTTAAAATACAATATTAGAAAATATTAAAGTGATAATATACTTATACTAAGTTCTATTACTTTTTGAACATTTTCGTTATCAACAACTCCATCTTTATTTACGCGAGCTTCCTTCCACAAGATATAACGACCCAACGGTTGATCGGATTGGGTGTCTTGTAACTATTCGTTAAGATCATAAACAAAAAATTAGTTAGAAACTATAGTTTACAATGTACCACATTATATAAAAGTGATGTTTAATTATTTACAAGTTTTTGCTCTAGACGTGCATATCCCATACGTGATTTTTTGTATGGATGCGTCGGATTTTTTTGCCCTCTCACGATTTATCGTACTTATACTCTATATATAAAAAGATAACAATCGTGTAAAAATTTAAAATACACTATGAATATGAATAATAAAACACAAATGCTAATAAATTAATCACTTAGAACAAACGCGGGGTTTGAACGTTTTGCTACAAATGCGCTCCATTCCTCATTTGATATATAATGTTTATATATTTTTGGAGCTTCCACATTCATATTTCCATCACGGTCTCTTAGATAGTAGTTTGAGAGGTGAGATCTAAAACCCCGGTGTATTTTCCCAGCAACTCTCAGCACGTAAGTCTTTCTCACCTCGTCAAAATCAAAAGTAGTCTACAAACCAAATAAAGATATTGTTTGAGTAAAGTACTTCAATGGAAAAAATTATAAGTAACAAAAAAGTGGAGTAAAAAAGTTACTTGTATATCAGTCCAGAATACATCTTTTGCATCCTTCAATGCCTTATCTCTCCAATCGTCAATTGTGATGGGGATATTCTGACGAACAACAGCCCCATTATAACTTACAAACATGGAACTGTTGGGGTCAATTGGCTGACCACTCTCATTCCATCCCACCTAATAAACTCATATAGTAAGTACATGCTTTCAAAGAAGATAAAAAAATAAACAGCAAACAAAGTATAGAATACCTCAAATTTTATGCCAGTACTTCTTGCTTTTATGATATTTTGCATGATGGTTGCACCACGTTTGACTTCATTTTCGTAAGTCTTGGTGTTGCCAACTTCTTCATTTTGACAATCTAACTCCTTGTTGGTATCCATTTATCTACAACAAGTTCAACATGCAGTTCAGTATAGCTTCAACAAGTTCAACATGTAGTAGTCTAATTACGTAGCAGTATAAGTTCAACATGCATTTTAGTGAAACAAAAAATTAATAAATAAAATACCTGAATAGTGCGAAGAAATACTTAGGGTTACGGGTTCATAGGGTTCGGTTAGTAACAAAGAAGAACAGCGCAGAAATACGAACGAAGAGGAAACGAGCGTAGCGTTACGGGTTCGCAGAAATACGTAATGAGGGTTTGTAACAAAGATGGTTCGCAATGAGATGAGGAGGAAACAAGCGTATGAAGATACGGTAATGAGGGTTAGTAAAGAGGAGGAAACAAGCGTAGGGTTCGTAGGGTTCGCAACGAGAAGGAGAATGAAGAGAAAACTGAAGATAAACAAGCGTATGAAGTTTACGTAATGAAGAGGAAACTGAAGCGGTTACTGTTATATATAAAACCCTATGACAGCGCTTTTTTGAAAAAGCGCTGTAAAAGACCTCATTATTTTATTTTTTAAAAGCCTATTACAGCGCTTTTTTATAAGCCTTTTAAAGCGCTTGTGAAAAAGCGCCGTAAAAAACCTCCATATTTTATTTTTTTTAAAAGTCTTTTACAGCGCTTTTCCAAAAAGCGCTTTAAAAGACCTCTTTGTTTTATTATGTGCAAGGGCTATGTGACTTCCTTATTTTTTTTAAAGGCTTTTTATAGCGCTTATTAACAAAAGCGCTGTAAAATTACAAAGTTTATGTTCAGTTCAGTTCAAGTTAAATATGTTCATAAAAGATGCTATAACAATAATGAAATCAAAACAAAAAACTACAAAATTTGCATTGCAAACAATGAATGTCTGCCCTCAAAAAATATATGTCAGCAATATAAGTTGTATGAGTTTGCATAAGTAAGAATTAAAATCTTTGTTAAGATTTTGTGTTCTTGAAGCCCCACACTTTGACAAATAATCCCTCTAAATTGTTTCTGGCCAACTATCCTAAAATCATGGATGATCACTAAAATTTCAGCAAGCACAAAGAAAAGTATGACATAATATAAGCCATAAAGATAGAGTACTATAGAAAAGAGAAAATGAGTTGCAAAAAATAAAAAGAGAGAAATATGAAGTAGCTCATTTAATTTTTGTTTTATTTATCCATACAAACCAATGCATTGTGTTCCATATAAGCCTTTTGAAGCAGATGAATAACCATTTTATTTATTCATTGAATCTTTCATACCAAGAATAAATGTGAGCACTTAATTATCATACACTGCAATGAAAAGAACCAAGGACCAAAGCACATAGGAAAATAGAAATTACAAAATTAGATTGATAGTTGAAGCAAATTTGACATTTTTCTTTGCTCCTGTTTATAAAAATATAATTGCCATTCCTTCACAATAGAAGTTAGCATCAAATTTTGAAATATCTTATCTGTTGCTTGTTTTATTATCATGCGTTCCCAATCCATGGTACTTGCTCCTTGAGCAAGCTTCACCTTCATATTTATGTAATGAACTTATTATGATCACGAGCTAAATAAGTAATAAAAAGTAGCAGTGATTTGGGAAGCAATCAACACAAATATATATAAGGGGATAATCACAATAAGATCATCATATTAACACAATTACATCTATTATCTCTTATTTGTATTTGCAAAAGAAATAGTATTAAATACATACATTGAGTTACAAAGACATGTAATTTCTTGAACAATAAGCGATATGATTCTTGGAAGAAGAAAATAAAGTAAAGAATGTCATGGTAATTTCTTAAATAACAAATAATCAGTGTAATTACCACTAAGTACATCAAACAAAGGCTTCTCTAACTTTCAGGCGTAGTGTGTACTGGAAATTAATAACTTTGTATAAAAGAACTGTCAAATGAAATTTTGATTAAAATAAAGTGACATTTCCCAAAAATAAGCAAAACCACAAATGCACCTATTCATGAGGTTCAACAATGTGGGCATCTAGATTACTCCTAATCTTTACTCATTTGAATTTGGTTTCATGTAATTCTTAAGGACATCTCAGTAGAAATCAGCAATGTTCCATTGAGTTGGAGATTTTTCCAACCCATTCTCATCAACTTACTTTTGCCCAATAATCTTCTTATAAAGTCGTACCCATTTCTATGAGGCTCGCTTTAATCGAACACTCTGAGTTCCACCAAGCAGATACTTGATGAAGTCCTTCGCTAGCTTTGCAAGTTCCACGCCATTGATGACATAAATATACTGAAAAAGATGTAGAATGTTATCATATGAGACATGGCATATACATCATTGGCAACATTGTTAATAATTTAATAATTTCTAAAGTAATCTATGACATAACTGTTAAAGTAAAAATGCACATTATAATTTAAATAAAAGTGTATTATACCTCATTATTGTCCGCCATTTCTTTTCCACCGGCTAAACAAACATGGAGAGGTTTCCAAGATTTTAAAACAGACCAACAGACCAACACACGTTCTAAGTCAGATGAAAGTTTTGCTCTTGGGATCAGGAAGATCCTAGGGAGAGGGTTGACATTCACTGACAATCCAAGTGGTGTAGAAAAAAATGAGGTAGCTGGTACTTTTTTCTGACACAAATCCCAAGATTCTTGCAGCAACTTGGATGGTGTTCATCTTTATTAAATAAACCAGGTTATTTATAGAAGCCAAGTTATTCCATTAGCAAGCTGTTAGAGAGGGGAGAAACAAATGGCAGTTAGTTATAGGCAGTTATTTATTTTATTAGCAGTTACTGTTTTTATAATTATTAATTAGTAGTCGTTATTAAGTTAGTTATTTATTGTATGTGAATAAATAACGAACGGAATCCTGTTATTGAGTAAGCAGATAAAACAGAAAAGTTGTATTTGGGAGGGAGAGACCGAGCTCTCGAAAGACCCAAGACTCTCAAATCTTTTGGAGAACACATTGTGTAATTCTATTCTATCATCACTAAAAGTCAATTATTACCATTAAATCTCTATATATGTACTCGTTTCTATCACAAACTATGAAATTCCAAACGTTGCTCTGGCCGATACCATCCCCGAGTGGGATTTGGCTTTCATCCACTAAAAAGTATAAGTCATTATTTTCTCTAAGAACTTCCGATATTTATATTCATATTAAAACCCATTCTATAAATTGAATTTCAAAAGTGGTCCTAATTTCCCCTTGAAATCGGTTTGGCTTTGGTCATAAGTTTTGAAACCCACTTTCACTCACAACTAGTCTTGAAACTTATATCAAACTTCATTCTGTAAAATCAATTAGGTTTTCCTATAGGCTCATTTACTTGTTTTCTACACAAATTCTTAAAATCAGAATATTCTAATATATATTTTTAAACATGAAAAAGTGATTTTTCAACATAACTAGAGCTTAATACAATAGAATCATCTCAGGATAATAACATATAATAACTTCAACATCTAACTCAATTGCATCATCAGTTTTGATCAATAAGGGGACTAAATGTTCACTTGAAAACTGGATTTTTAGATCAGTTTTGTATTTTGTGAAACCTGTTTTGCCCGGTAAAATCTATCTAGCACCGAAACTTCTAGTGTCGAACAAAAAACACAAACGTGTTAATTACATTTAATTAATTCATTTTCTAAAATTATTACCGGTGTCGTCGATGTGTCTCTTCATATGGTAAAACCTAATTTTAATCTTAAAAAACAGGTTTTGGCCATTAGAATCCAATTTTAAATCTTAAAAGGCCAATTTAGAGGTGAAGGTAGTCAAAGATGCCAAGCTTATAGAAAGAAAAAAAAAAGACATCCTTTTACTTACCAACTCATATGAAATGGATCATTCATGACCCATCTTATAGCAACAACCGTATCATTTAAAACAAAGTTCTGAGATGGTGATTCATGTGTGATCCATCATGATCTAAAATTTTTAGTTGCAGTGAAAAGAGTAAAAGTACAAGTACAATTAAAAGGAAGGAAATGAGTGTGTATAAACTATTAAGTATAAACCAATAAGACGAAACTAAAGTTAGTTTAAACTTCCCATATCTATTATAATGTATTAAAATAGAATTTCAAGTCTATTGAATCACACATCATACATTTATGTGTTACATCATAGTATTTGCGCCACATCGTTTATATTCTTATATATCTCTACTATTCATCTCACATCTTCTATTCTTCAATTTAACTTTTGTATCTCACACATCATATACATAAATTAAAAACCCTTTCAAAAAAGCTCATCATAAAAATAATTCTACCATCTTCTCACTCCAATCAACATTTGCGGCTCCTCCAATTCTAACTAAACATATCCTGTAGATTAATTGGCAACAAAATACGTCATATTGACGTTGTCTCATCTTAAATGTTCCAGTAATCATTTGCAAGTATGAATCCATCTCACTAAGCCATATTTGAATCAGATCTCACAAAGCCATATCTGAATCCGATCTCACATAGCCATTTCTGTTCATTTCTTGGAAAATTTGTGTCATCGATATACTTATCTTCGCCTATGTAACTAACTATAAATTTTCCACACAACTAGACAAAACACTTTTATAAATATATATTTATATGTTGTTTTGTGTTTTAAGAAATTTTATCGGTATCAAAAGACAAAAAATTGGAACTGGAGCATCTCGACACATTTCAAAGGTACATACTTTGAGTTTGAAAAATTGAATTTATATGTTAGAAAGAATTTAGTTATTAGATATTCATTCTACTAGATTTTCATGACATCTTTGGTATTCTCTATATATTAGAAAGAATTCAGTTATTCGCAGTTCTCTTTTATTCTATTAGACTTTCATGATATATTTATTATTCTATATAACAATTTGTAGCCTATGTTCTATTAAAAAATTGTAGCTTATGTTCTCAAATAAATATAAAAACTATTTTCATCTACAAAATTGATGCAACATTCAAACATAACCTCTTTCATGTTTAATCGATTCAATATTGGAGGGTTCAAATTCATCTTGCATCTCACTCAACCATGATAAAGTATAAACTTTTAAAATAATGTGATCTTAATTTTTTTAATTTTAATAATTAAATTTAATCAATGACATTTTACTCTTTTATAAATATATATTTATATGTTGTTTTGTGTTCTAAGATATTTTATCGGTATCAAAAGATAAAAAAATTGGAACTAGAGCATCTCGACATAGTTCAAAGGTACATACTTTGAGTTTGAAAAATTGAATTTATATGTCAGAAAGAATTCAGTTATTAGATTTTCATTTTACTAGATTTTCATCATATATTTGGTATTCTCTATATGTCAGAAGTAATTCAGTTATTCGCAGTTCTCTTTCATTCTATTAGATTTTCATGATATATTTGGTATTCTATATAACAATTTGTAGCTTATGTCCTATTAAAAAATTGTAGTTTATGTCCTCAAATAAATATAAAAATTATTTAATTAATAAATGTTAGTAAATTAGTAGTTATATTAGTTTTATCTGATTTTGAACCCAAAACCTCCTGGAAACTATTTAGTGTTCCTCAACAGCCAAGCTATAACTTAATTCAAATATGTATTCATGGTGATTCATTACATATAAATACATATGTTTTCATTGTAGTTCATTCTATATAAATACAAATAAAGTATCGTTTAAATTGCAACAACAAAAAATTAATAATCTTTCAACGAAAATGTTATATCTCTAAAGTTAACAAAAAATTCCGTAAAAAAAAAAAAAGACAAATTGGAACTGAAGTATCTCGACACATTTCAAAGGTATATATTTTGAGTTTGAAAAATTGAATGTTTAAAAAATTGGATTTATATGTAAGAAAGAATTCAAGTATTTACAGTTCTCTTTCATTCTATTAGAATTTCATCACACATTTAGTATTCTCTATATCAATTTGTAGTTTATGTCGTGTTAAAAAAATGTAGCTTATGTCCTCAAATATTTTCATTTACAAATTTGATATGACATTCAAACATGACCCATTTCATGTTTAATCAATTTAATATTAAAGGATCCAAATTCATCACGCATCTCACTCAACCATGATAAAATATAGACTTTTAAAATAATTTGAACTTATTATATTTTTAATTTTAATAAAAAAAAATTGATCAACGAAATTTTACTCTATAATACAAAAGATTGCAATTTTAATTTTTTTTAATAGTTTGATAAAGTTATGTGATAAATAATTTTAATTGAAGTTTACCTTAAACAAAATATTTCAAGTTTCAACAAATAAATACACACTAATACTAAAATTAATTGAAAAATTCAGTTATCCTAAAAGCTACTATTTTACTTTTAGTTTTCCTTCGCAAAAAAATAATAATGATATATTCAATATTATTATTAATAGCTGAAACATATTTTTTTTTTTATAATTAAATTAGTGATTATATTAGTTTTATTAGATTTTGAACTCGAGAAGTTTACCTTAAACAAAATGTTTCACTTTCAACAAATAAATACACACTAATACTAAAATTAATTGAAAAATTCAGTTGTCCTTAAAGCGCTATTATTTTACTTTTAATCTTCCTTCACACAAAAAAATATTGACATATTCAATATCATTATTAATAGCTGAAACATATTTTTTTTATAAGTAAATATTAGTAAATTAGTAGTTATATTAGTTTTATCAGATTTTGGACTCGAAACCTCCTTGTTAAAACTCTTCGGTGTCCCTCACTTAAATTGCACTAACAAAAAGTAAACAAAATGTTACATCTCTAAAAAAAAACATAACTCTAAAAGTCATTACAAATCTTTGGAGCATCATTGTATGAAGATCTTAATGTAAAATATTATGATTGGTTTATCTTTGCTACACAAAATATAAAGTACAAGTTATTTTTTAAAGTGATTGTGTAGGATACATTTAAGAAATCGTACACCTATCATTCAAAAGCAATATCTTTTATTATGTGAATATGACTTCCTCCGCGCACAATTGCAAAGATTAATCTCTCAAACCAAGTTGGAGCACAATAGATGACAAAACTCTCCTTTAAAAGATTTAACATTATTGTATTCTCATAACAAGAAATATATACTATAACACATTTTCATATTTACAATTTAAATAAATTTTATAATAGATTTTAGTTTTTTGATGTGTTAATGCTAACATATGTTGGCAAAGAAAAGCTTACAACTTAATTAATTATATTTAAAAAAGTGTTATTATAATGATTCAATCTTTTACTATTTAATAATTAACTTAATTTTAACAATATAAATAAATAGATTATTCAATCTTAGATGATTTTAGTTCTTTTCTCCCTCTATTTTTTTGTTATCGGTATTTTCATTTTATTAATAATATTTTTAGGGTGCCTAAATATTTATAGGTAAATAGAAGTGTCAATACAATTGAGATGTCAATTAATCACGAGGGTGTCTTTACACTTTCATATTTGCTTTAAAAAAATGTTATTCGATACCGACTCTCTAATTTCAAGTTTACAATACATTTGATTATATCACAATAAGAAACGATATAACATTATTAGTTACAAATGTTTAAAGTTCTTCAACAAAAATAGTTATAATTAATTCTTCAACTAAAATATTGAAGAACAACAATGGTGCAAGTAAACTAAGATTTAAAGTATGAAAATAAATAAATAAATGATGTTTATGAAAAAAAAGTCATTTTAATTTCATGTTGACATATTTAAAATTTGGACATTCTCCTAAATTTTTAAGATTACAAATAATTGTATTGTTAGTTATACAAAACTTTTATTATATCTTTATTTTATCTATTTTTGCAGTGAAAAATAATTATATATTTTAATGAAAAATTTATATATACACATTAAATGGCAATAGACTAGCACAAAGTTAATCTTAAACCACAAAGATTAGATGGACAAGCAAAATATTTATTTATATACATAATAACCATAAAACTAAGAACTCCTCACAAAAGTGTATAGCAAAATACATATTTCCTAAAAGCTTGAATAATTCGGACAAAGATCAGATAGAAAAGCAATTTATATACATAACAATAGCACACTAACAATTCCACAAAAAAAGTAACATAAGAAATGCCAAAATTCATTATTTCCAGAAGAGCTGAACAATTTGACACCAAATTGACTTGAAACATAAATAAAAAAAAATAAAAAAAAGGCCTTTTGAAATTGAGAATGTCTAATATACAAACTTTATTATTCATTAAAATTAATGTGTGGAAAAAGACGGTTATTGAAATCAAAGTGAAATTAGGGTTTAACAAATTCCACTTTGGAAGCAAGAGAGTCATTCACTAATTCCAATGAATCATTTCTTCAAAACATTATGTATTCATGGATGATAGTAAGACATTTACATTAAAATTCGGTGGGAAGACATCTTGGTTTGATTCGTATTTTAGATTCTTACAATCATCCTTTAGAACAAATATAAAAGCATTTGTTAAAGATATTACTGAAAGCCGTAGACCTCCCATTCGTTTGACATCTAAATAAGTTTGGGATTGAGTTAAAGATATACCGAAGATTGAAGTAACAATTGGTGTTGCTTTGAAACCTCATGGTTATAGTCAATTGCAAATTAAACTGAAAAAAACGATGTATTTTTTGGGATTTTCCTTATTGGAAAAATAACTTTCTAAGACATAATCTCGATGTTATGCATATTGAGAAAAACTTTTTTAACAATATATTTAACATTGGGATGAATGTTAAAGGAAAGAGTAAAGACAATGACAAAACTCGAAAAGACTTAGTTTTTTATTGCAAATAAAATGATTTGTTGCTAGTGGAACAACCCAAAGGTAAAACCTTAAAATCACAGGAAAATTACATTTTAACTCCTGATGAAGCAAAAATTGTCTATAGGTGGATAAAAGAACTCAAGATGACAATGATTATTCTTCTAATTTGGCAAGATGTGTTGATGTTGAAAATGGAATGAAAAGTCATGATTGTCACATATTTGTGGAATGTTTACTTCCTATTGCATTTAGTTCTTTGCCTACACATATATTAAATCAACTTGTCAAAGTGAGTCATTTTTTTTTAAAATTGGTTTCTTCAACATTGAGAGAGGATGATATAATCAAAATGGAGAATGATATGTCGTTGATATTGTGCAAATTGGAGAGAATACTCCCTCCTAGATTTTCTAATTCAATGGAGCACTTCCCAGTTCATCTGGCATACAAAGAAAGACATAGAGGACCTATTCAATATAGATTGATATAATCCTTTGAAAGGTAAATTAACTTGTATATATATAGATGAATTTACTATACATTTTAATATATATAATTCATGCATGTAATATATATTTGCAATTAATATAGATTCATGGAATATTCAAAACGATCGGTGAAAAATAAAGCCAAAGGCGAATGATCAATATGTCAATCTTACTTACACCGTCAAATAACTTGTTTTTGTTTAAATTAATTTAGTAGAAATGAAATTGAGTCAGCATCTAAAAGACGTCCATTAGCCTTATCAATATTTGGTCTACTTGGTCGTCATCATGGAAGAGAGTCCACTTATTGGCCAAATGAAAAAGAATTCAAATCATCACACATTTATGTGTTGATCAATTGCAATAAGTACCTTACTTAGAGTAAGTTTAATTGTTGAATTAATTTTTTATTTAACATATATGCACATTTTATTAATTTTATATTATATTAAGAAAATTTTGACTTTTGAGCAAATAAACACATTGAGGGGATTTAGCCCCAGGTCATTTTCGAGGCCTTTGGCCAATTGTTCAATTTTTTTTTTAAATACATGTATTTGTGTGGGCTTTGGCCCTAAATATGACATTCTGACTAGTTTTATACCTAGGGCTTTATGGCTCTTGCTTGACCCTCGGAAGTGGGACTTTTCCTAGGTTTTTTTCACCATTTGATAGGACTTATGGCCCTAGACATTCCTCCTCATTCTTGTAGTGTTGCCGGTGGAGAAGAGGTGTTTGGTGGTGGCATCTTATTATTCTATATGATACTCTCTTTTTTCCTAACCATTATTTCGTGAAGAATGAAGAGGAGATTCTGCTTTGTGTTTTCTCCCACAATATCTTGATTCTGTCACACACGATCTTAGACGTTGCGTTATTTTTTTTTTTCGTTATACAAAGTCACGACGAGTGGATCATGGTGTTATATGAGACCAATAAATTTTATTTATGTATAATTAATCTGTTCACCTTATATTTTCATAATTGGTCTTTTTTTTTTTTAATTTCTATTTTAACTTTTATTTTGTATTCATGGCCTCAAGACAAATAACATTTTAATTACTTACCGCGTAATACTTTGGAGACCAACAATTAAAATGATCGGTGTAATATATACCTAAAATTAGGTTTCTAACTAGAAATATTTTATTTTTATGATTTTGTTATTCTTATTGACTAATCAACTAATTTTATCTTTGTACGAAATCTAAGTCGAGTTAAAAATCAACTAATATGTTCTCCATAAAATAATATATATGTATTTAGGTACCATATATGTAATCAACTTTAATACATTGGAGCACCTAGGTTTTCTGATTCAATGGAGCACCTCCCAGTTTCCATCTGGCATACGAAGCAAGACATGGAGGACCTGTTCAATATAGATTGATAAAACCTTTGTGTAACACCTCAAATTTTATAATAAATTATTTCATTTATCTAATTGGATGTTAAAGAATTAATTATTTATTGCATGTGTTTATAATATGTGTTGATAAATAATTATGATTAATTTTTCTTATATATGTATTTGCTATAGTGTGATAATTTATCATGGGTTGGCTTATTAATTTATTTAAATTATTGATATGGATATTAAGTATATTCATTTTTTTTTAAATATTAATTTTAGATTGTTATTATTTTTAAGTGAAATATGTTATCATTATTGCTAACTTGATATTTAATAATTAAACTTATTTATTTTTATTTTAATGATAGTAAAGTTAATAGAAAAGTTTTGAATCATAATAATAATATAAAATATAAAAATATGGCTGATATAATAGAAATAAATGTAGTGGCTATTGTAAGCCATATCTTGTCCCCACCGCCTAAAACCAATAACCCTACACACTTCAGTAAACCAAATGCACACCACTTTAAAATAAAGAAGAAATTCGCATACTTTATCTCTTTTCTTTGACCGCCGTCTTTGTAACCCAACCACTCGATACAATTTAATTCGTTTATCTTCCATTGTCTACGAATGAATGACCAAAATCCTCCTTCTCCATTCATTATCTTCATTAAAATCACTCTCATTTATATGTCACGTGAACGAGAAATCAAACTGTGACCTATTCCTTTCGGCATCAACATTAACGCGAAGCTTTTCTGGCCTCCGTGGTGGTGCATTGAAACAACGAAAAGCAATTCGAGTTCTCCACATCGAGAGGTTTGTCCTGCATCTCTTCGTTTTTCAGTTTCGCCAACATTCACGAAAACACGACGATAGTGGTGTTACGGTAAATGCTTTGCGACAGCACTCATTGTTCATTTTGTTACGAACCTGTCATAATTTAAATTTCAGTGTTGTTGTTATCTGTAAGCGCCGTTTCGAGTCATTCGTGTCGATAAGGTCCTCCAACCATTAATTTTTTCTTCCTTCCATAATTTCAACTCTGTTTCTGCTCGTAATATCATTTATTAAATATTTGACATTTTTTATCATCATTGCAAATTCTCAACTGCAATTTGGTTATTCTTTGGACCCGCTTTGAAACAACTTATTTCTGGATTGCTTCGACGTTGCTGAAATTTAATGTCTTACCTTACGAGATCGCCAAATGAGGTATGGGGTGAGAGTGAGTTCGAATTCATGAGTGTCACTACGCGAAAAACCGCTTTTTACAGCGTTTTTTTAGGCCATTTACAGCGCTTTTTCAAAAAAATAAGCGTTGTAGTTACTAGCGCGGTAAAAAAAAGTTACAACAGCGTTTTTTAAAATAAAAAAGCGTTGTAAAAAAGGTGGATATATTGCGCGCTTGTTATACTCGTTTTACAGGGTTTTTTTGAAAAAGCGCTATAAATCCCTGTAACAGCACTTTTTAAATCCCTGCAATAACGCTTCATATGCATGCACCTATTACAGCGCTTATGTGAAAAAGCGCTGTAATAGGTGCATTCAATAGATGCATTATTATGCACCTATTACTGCACTTTTTCAAAAAATCGCTGTAATAGGTGCATTCATATAGATGCATTGTTATGCACCTATTACAGCGCTTTTCCAAAAAGCGTTGTAGTAGGTGCATTCAATAGATGCATTATTATGCACCTTTTACAGCGCTTTTTCAAAAAAGCGCTGTAGTAGGTGCATTCTAATGCACGTTTTACAGCGTTTTTTTGAGAAAGCGCTGTAAAAGGTGTTTTTTTTTCTTCTTATTTTAGTTTTATTAAAAATGCTGTAAATTTTAAAAAGCGCTTTTTGGTTTTTTATGGCATTTTTTTAGAAAGCGTTGTCTTTTAATTTTTATTCCAAAATCATTTTCATCCAGAATCAGTTCACAATCATCTCACAAAATCAATACACAACAACAACAGAACTATATATTCACAACAATCAGTTCATATTTACAACTATATAACTTAACATATTTACACAATCAGTTCACAACAACACAGAACTACATGTATACAACAATTCCTTGCACAGAATAGAACTACCATATTCATAACAGCCCAAAACTACATATTGACAACTACTTATTCATATAACTATCAGATTCACTATCATATTTATACAACTACATATTCATATTCACAACTATCAGTTTACAACTACATATTCACAACAGCACAGAACTACCATATCCCTTGCAGCATGCCATTTCCCAGCAAATCAAATAATCTTCATTTCAATCACATACTGACACTAGTCTTCCTTTATTTCTGTTAGATCTTTTTCAGAATATGTTGGACTGGAATTGTCAAAGTACTGTGCGATATAAAAATTGAACATAAATAAGTTAGAATCAAATATATACATAGTTTATATATAAAATAATGTACCGTTTCTGGGATTATAATTTAATTCTTATCAACAATCTCCTTCATGAATCGCAATACATAGTACCCACAGTCGATGTTGTGAGTTTGACGAGAGCACTATAAAATAAAACATATATGTCAATAATTATTTGTGCATTGATTGTAAATGAAATTTTAAAAGCATATATTTCAAACCTTTATTGGAATCCATGTGATGTTATTTGACTTTTGCTTCGACACTGTAGCACTTCTTTGAGCTCGAAAAACTTGTAAAGCATTATCGAATAAATAAATGTGATTATTATAGCACTAACAAACACATTATTTATATATATATGTTAAAAATAAATGAATATTACTTACGTGTCGAACATAGTCTTTATCTCGGGGTGATTGTTGTAATGGCCGTGCAAGGGATCTAGGTAGCATATAACTTCAGAGGTCGCATTGATTGCAAATAGCACCCAATGTGCCATACAACAACAAAAATTTGGTTTACACAACTAATAAATTAAGATCTCATAAATTAAAAAAGATATAAATAAAGAATATAAAATTACGTACCATGAATTATATGGTGCAAGGAACAACTTATCTTTCTGTTTATTTCCTAATAGTATATCTACAATGTACTTCTTTACATTCACTGGATCGTGTTTAAGCATCGAAATCTTATGCGGAGACAATAATGAAAATCTATTTGACAATCTGCGCGTGCACACGAACTTCTCATACAAAAACCTTCAATGAAAATTTCGAATTAGATTAATTACCAATAAATTAAATTAATTACAAATAAATGAAATTAAAAGTAATTTTTACCTCATGTATAAGCTGATGACAGTAGCACTCAGCTCCTTATGGTCAAGAAATTCGTATATGTGCTCTTTTTCAAAAACTTCTTCATACTCATCTCCGAATATAGCTTTATTCATGCTTATTATTCGGGAATCGTTGTCGCTGCCCATTTTTTTTTTTGCTTGTATGTCAAGACACGACCCATATCGAGCAAGTCGTGGCTGACTTATTTTAGGAGCAAGAGTAGCAACTGATTTTACACGATCCAGTTTTTGAGCAGCAACTTTGGCCGCTTTATTACCTTCCAGCTTTTGTAGTTTGCGAGCTTTATCACCCTCCAATTTTTGAAGTTTGCCGGCTTTATTTTTACCACGAACATCCAGTCATGGTGCAGCAGCTGGCTTGCTGGCTTGCTGTGCGAGTGGTTTATTGGATTGAATCTGAAAAAATGAGGTTAATCAGTTTGTTAGTTTATTGAATCTGAAAAAATGAAAAACCTTACAGAATAAATGTGACAAACCTTTTTCGGGAGATGTGACTGTTTCTTTTATGGGAATCTTCTTATCATTCCCTTTAGACTTTGTTTGAATCTAAATAATGTGAAATTAAAGTTAACATCGAAAAAAATTCAGCAATTAAATATAATCAATTAGACATACATTTCAATTAATTAAATATACCTTATCAAGGGCAACAAGATGTTTGGGCCATGCCACGTAACTGCCAATTGCTTCGCCCAAATAATTCAGATCTGCATCGTTGTCCGGTATAGGCAATGGTGCATTTGGTTCCAAAGCAATAACTGGCTATACTTTGACATGGCCCGCAGGGATCGGTGTGTTGTGCAATACTTCGCCCAGAGTATTGCTCAATGTTCCTTTTCCGACCTTCCGATGAGTAGGGGAGGATAAGTACAACATGCATGGAGTGACACCCTAAATCAATGGTTAATACATAAGTATGTGAAACAATTAGCTTGAATGAATTTCTTATTTTATTAAGTAATTAATTATCTCAGGAAGACTTTTGAGACCAACGTTGCTATTCGCGTTTTCACTCTCCATTTGATTTTCACGTTGGAGCTGATCCGCAAGTTGCTTGTCTTTATTCGTCTTCACCAAGAATGCCACTTGCTCTGTTAATACTTTGATCTTGTGAAAAATAGCTTCTAGGAGGTACGCCAAATCCTTTCCCCCTCACGCGGTCGGAATATTCAGGAACATTAAATACTTTACCTAGTATGTCCCTGCAACTAGCCTTGTTGTCCTCTTGATTTTCCGAACTTTGTTCGAGATTCGCCTAAAATATATACACGTAGGATTAAAAAGATTTGTTCAATATCAATTTTAAAATACAATATTAAAAAATATTAAAGTGATATATAAACTTACACAAAGTTCTATTACTTTTTGAACATTTTCATTATCAACTACTTCGTCTTTATTTACGCGAGCTTCCTTCCACAATATATGACGACCCAACGGTTGATCGGATAGGGTGTCTTGTAGCTATTCTCGTTAAGATCATAAACAAAATATTAGTTAGAAAGTATAGTTTATAATGTACCACATTATATAAAAGTGATGTTTAATTACTTACAAGTTTTTGCTCTAGACGTGCATATCCCATACGACATTTCTTGTATAGGTGGGGAATAATTTTTGCCCTCTTGCGATTTGCCTTACTAATATTCTATATATAAAAAATAACAATCTTGTAAAAATTTAAAATATGCTATGAATATGAATAATAAAACACAAATGCTAATAAATTAATCACTTACAACAAACGCGGGGTCCGAACGTTTTTGCTATGAATGCGCTCCATTCCTCATTTGATATATAATGTTTATATATTTTTGGAGCTTCCGCATTCATATTTCCATCTCGGTCTCTTAGATAGCAATTTGAGAGGTGAGATCTAAAATCCCGGTGAATTTTCCCGGCAACTCTCAGCACGTAACTCTTTCTCACCTCGTCAACATCAAAAGCTATCTACAAACCAAATAAAGATATAGTTTGAGTAAAGTACATCAAAGCAATTTGTAAAAAATTATAAGTAAAAAAGTGGAGTAAAAAATTACTTGTATATCAGCCCACAATACATCTTTTGCATCCTTCAATGCCTTATCTCTCCAATCATCTATTGTGATGGAGATATTCTGACGAACAACAGCTCCAATATAACTTACAAACATTGAACTTGGCTGACCACTCTCATTCCATCCCACCTAATAAACTCATATAGTAAGTACCTCAAATTATAAACAGCAAACAAAGTAAACAGCAAACAAAGTATAGTATAAACAGCAAACAAAGTATACCTCAAATTTTTGTCCAGTACTTCTTGCTTTTATAACATTTTGCATTATGGTTGCACCACGTTTGACTTCATTTTCGTAAGTCTTGGTGTTGCCAACTTCTTCATTTTGACATTCTAAATCTTTGTTGGTATCCATTTATCTACAACAAGTTCAACATGCAGTTCAGTATAACTTCAACAAGTTCAACATGCAGTAGTCTAAATACGTAGCAGTATAAGTTCAACATGCATTTTAGTGAAACAAAAAACTAATAAATACAATACCTGAAATAACGCTTTTAATACTTAGGGTTACGAGTTCGTAGGGTTCGCTTAGTAACAAAGAAGAACAAGAACAGCGCAGAAGACGAACGAAGACGAAACAATCGTAGGGTTACGGGGTTCACAGAAATACGTAATAAGGGTTACTAAAAATATATGGTTACGTAATGAGAAGGAGGATGAAGATGAGGAGGAAACAAGTGTATGAAGTTTACGTAATGAGGGTTAGTAATGAGGAGGAAACAAGGGTAGGGTTCGTAGGGTTCGCAATGAGAAGGAGAACGGAGAGGAAACTGAAACACTCGTATGAAGTTTATGTAATGAAGATGAAACTGAAGAGGTTTACTGTTATATATAAAACCCTATTATAGTGCTTTTTTTGAAAAAGCACTGTAATAGGTCTCATTATTTTATTTTTTAAAAGCCTACTACAACGCTTTTTTAGAAGCCTTTTAAAGCGCTTGTGAAAAAGCGCTGTAAAAGACCTCCTTATTTTTATTTTTTTAAAAGCCTTTTATAGCGCTTTCATACAAAGCACTTTAAAAGGCTTCTTTGTTTTATTATATGCAAACGCTATGTGACCCTTTTATAGTGCTTATGCAGAAAACGCTTTAGAAGACCTCCTTATTTTATTTTTTTGAAACCCTATTACAGTGCTTTTTCAAAAGAGCGTTGTAATACGGTTTTATATATAAAATGCCTCTTTGTTTTATCATGTTCAAAGGCTGTGTGACCCTTTTACAGCGCTTATGAAGAAAGCGCTTTAAAAGACCTCCTTATTTTATTTTTTTAAAACCCTATTACAGCGCTTTTTCAAAAGAGCGCTGTAATAGGGTTTTATATACAAAATGCCTCTTTGTTTTATTATGTCCAAGAGTTGTGTGATCTCCTTATTTTATGTTTTTAAAACCCTATTACAACGCTTTTTCAAAAGAGCGTTGTAATAGGGCTGTGTGACTTCATTATTTTAGGATGATCAGTTAAGTTCAAGAAAAATTTCAAATAATTTTGTTTTCTTCCAAATAGTTAAATTATTTTTTTCTTCCAAATTAGTTAAATTATTTTTCTTCCAAATTGTGTTTAATTATTTTTTTTTCTTCCAAATAATACCTTCATATTAGGATGATCACTTCAAGTTCAAGAAAAATTCCCAGTATATGCAGAAAATCAGTATACAATTACATACAATATAAGCAAAAAATTACATACAGTTCAAGCTAAATACCAAAATGCTCAATTCTGGCAGATCAAACAATTAAATTACATGAACTCAATTCAGATTACATGGCTTAAAAACAATTAAACACATTAAGATGCCCTTCTTCTTTTGTTGGTGGGATTCACATTTGTTTGTCCATTAATGATACGAAACGATGGATTAATCCAAATTCCCTCATCATGATCATCTCTAAGATATAAACCATTATCAGTTGAATCAATTTCATGTGGTTGTGATGTTGCAAAGAAAATATCATTACCAACATCTTCATCATTATTGTTATCATCACTTATTTTATTGGTCGATAGGACAACAAACCATCTATCATCAGCAGGATCAGTGACATAAAACACTTGTTGAGCTTGCGACGCTAAAATAAAAGGCTCATCCTTGTATCCCACACTATTAAAATCGACAAGCAAGAACCCTGACTCATCAATCCAAACGCCATTATTATTATCGACCCACTTGCAACCAAATATGGGAACACGAAACATTGTGTAGTCTAGCTCCCATATGCGCTCGATAACCCCAAAATATGATAGATTTGCATATACTGGGTTCTTATCTTTTGCACTTGAGATATGCATTGCTTCAGCTACGAGAGTGACTCCGCTATTTTGCATAGTGGTTTGATCATCTTGTTCTTTGGTATAAAATGTGTAGCCGTTAATTACATAACCGGTGTAAGAAAAGACATGTAAACTCGTACCATTTGCTAGCCACCTCAATCTCTGTGAAATTGATCCGGGGTCTACATCAAACTTTGACTTTATGTGATTTTTTAATCATGTTATGAAACTTCGATTGTGCTCTCGAGTTATCCAATTTTGATTCCTATTCATGTTCAAACTAGATATCTGATCCATGTGTATTGTAACTTACGGTTGAACCTCATCATCATTGTGCAGAACATACAGTTGTGCCTGCTCCCATTTTGTCCTTCATATAGTCATTAGTCTCTTTCCAATTATCCCTTCTCTTGATAATGTTCCCAAATGACGAGACATGGGAAGCCCTATGGATTCAACATTGGACAGATATTCAATACAAAATTCAGTAGCTTATTCGACAATGTACCGTTCAGCAATACAACCTTCTGGTCGACTTCTACTTTTTACGTACCCTTTTAATATTTTCATATATCGTTATATAGGGTACATCCATCTCATATAAGCTGGCCCACAAAGTTGTGTCTCCTTAACAAGATGAACAGTAAGGTGAACCATTGTATCAAAAAACGAGGGTGGGAAATACATTTCAAGCTCACACAAAGTAACAACAATTTCCATATGCAATGTCGGTAATTTCTGAGGATCAATCACTTTACTACAAATTTCCCTGAAGAAGAAACATAATTTAGTTATGGCTCGGCGAACTTTTTCAGGTAAAATTGAGCGTATACTTATTGGTAGCAAATGCTCCATTAGAATATGACAATCATGGGTCTTCGAACTTTTTAACTTGAGGTCTTTCATACAAACTAAAGTTTTAATGTTTGAAGAGTATCCTTCTGGAACTTTAACTTCGTGTAGAAATTTACACAAAACAATTTTTTCCTTTCTAGATAGAGTATGAGCGGCTGGAGGTAGATATGTGCGATTTCCTTTCTTTACGGGACCCAATTCATTTCTTATTCCCATATCGACCAAGTCCAATCTTGCATTGATGCCATCCTTAGACTTTCCTGGTACATTGAGTAACGTACCAATAACACTGTCAAATAAATTTTTCTCAATATGCATCACATCGAGAAAATGTCTTACATACAATGACTTCCAATATGGCAATTCAAAGAAAATTGACTTTTTCTTCCACCCAGTTTTGACCAGCTCTCCCGCAAAAGGTTTGCCAAATTTATTGGTCAAACCTTGTACTTTCTCAAGTATTTGATATCCAGTCGATGTTACAGGAGCTCTATCTTCCTCTGATTTTCCATTGAATGCATTTCTCCACCCACGATACTGATGACTATAAGGTAAAAATCTACGATGTCCAAAAAATACATTCTTCTTACAATGTTTCAACCGCATCCAATTTGTACTCTCTTCACATATAGGACATGCACACTGACCTTTAATGCTATATCATGATAAATTACCATATGCTGGAAAATCATTAATTGTGTTGAACAACATAGCCCTCAAATTGAAACATTCATTCTTATACCCATCATAAACTTCCACACCTATCTCCGACATAATTTTTAAATCTTTAATTAAAGGAGCCAAGTATACGTCAATATCATTCACCGGTTGTTTGGGTCCAGAAATTAACAGAGACAACATCATAAACTTACGCTTCATACATAACCATGGAGGTAGGTTATAAATCAACAAAGTCACATGCCACGTGCTGTGTGAGATGCTTTGAAGACCATGTGGATTCATTCTATCAGTAGAAAGTGCAAGGCGTAGATTTCTTGAATCTATCCCGAATTCAGGATACTCGTGATCAATTTTTGCCCATTGCGGAGAATCTGCAGGGTGTCGAAACTTTCCATCTCTAATTCTTTCATCTGCATGCCATGTCAAGTGTTTTGAATCTTCTTCACTACGATACATGCGCATAAATCTTGGTATTATAAGAAAATACCACACGACTTTTGCTGGAGTAGATTCTTTCTTCTTATATCGAGAGACATTTCATTTCGGACACGCCTTTAGTAATTCATATTCATTTCGAAATAAAATGCAATCGTTAGGACACGCATGAATCCTTTCGTATCTCATACCAATAGAGCACAAAATTCGTTTAGCCTCTTAGGTTCAACTGGAAAGTTCATTATCATCTGACAACATATCTTTTAAGAGTGTTAGTAATTCTGTGAAGCTTTTATCAAACCATTCATTACTCGCTTTTAAGTTGTACAACTTTAATATCGCCGAAAGTCTTGCGAATTTAGTACAACCATTATATAATGGTTTCTCTGCATCACTCAACAAGCTCTCAAACATTTTAGGACAATCACGTAGATCTTCTTCAACTGCTTTTGCAATCTCCTCAACTCGGTCCGGCTCATATGTACCTGTGTCGAAATCAGTTGAAGCATATGTATCTGTGCGTGTATTTCCATTTATTTTCTCACCATGTCTTATCCAACATGTATAGCTTTGATCAATTCCATACCATACTAAATGTCATTCCAATTCATCTGCTCTAACGCGTTTTCCAAAACAACATTTTAAACAAGGACAAACGACTCTATTTGGATCTTTTGCATTCATCACTGCAAACTCAACAAACTCCTTCACTCCATTTTCATACTCTTTTGTCAATCGATTGGCAGACATCCATTTCTGGTCCATTTTATATGACCTATATATATAAATGCAGTTACACAAATAATAAGCATGATTTCAAGTCTGATATATATGACCTATATATAGTACGCATATCTAATATTGGTCCAAGATTGATTTCAAAACAGAACATATATATCATGAGAACATATCTAATATCATGTAACAATTTCAAAACAGAACATATCTAATATGTAACAATTTATCAGTTTTAATTAGTGACAACAACAAATAAATAAAATACAGTACCTGAGACAATGTTGATCAATTTGTTCTAAAGGAGGAGCAATGTAGATCAATTTGTAGATGGGCGCACAGTAGATGAAAGGAGGGTTTGCAGGGTAGAGGAGATGAGGGTTCGTAGGGTTAGGACAACGTATTAAATTTGCTTTAAATTTGTTTTTATTTATTTAGAGTGGATGTTTTTTATTTAAAATGAATAATTTTACAGCGCTTGTACAATAAGCGCTCTAATAGGTCATTTAAAAGGGCAAGCCTTTTACAGCGCTTGTATAAAAAGCACTGTAATAGGTCATTTGATTATGTGAAAGCACAAGGCTTTTACAGCGCTTTAAAAGCTATGTAACATAAGGTGGGAGCGCTACATTTTACAGCGTTTTTGTTTAAAGCGCTCAAAAGGCGCTGTAAAAGGCTATGTGAGAGCGCTTCAATTTACAGCGCTTTTTAAGAAAGCGCTGTAAAAGAGTTGTAAATATTATGTGCAAGCGTATGTGACCCTATATGACTCTACAACAGCGTTTTTTTCACAGCGCTTGTCAAAAAAGCGTTGTTGTATCCTCCATAATTTTTAAAAAATTATACAACAGCGCTTGTACTTAATAAGTCTTGTGAAAGACGCGCTATAAAATGTCATTTTTGGCGTAGTGTGTAAATTAAGTGATGAACGGGAATACCGTGTTTCCCATAACTCATTCGGGGCTCGCTACGTTCGGCTGAAGCCCTTTGAGTAATAATTGACTAATGAGAAAACTTGAATTTGGTGAGGTTAAAATACGAGTTAGAAACTTTTATGGGGTGTTGTTTGATTTGATTTTAAAGATCGTGTGGTAGTTGAATTATTGTAGAATTGTGTATTTGACGTATTCTGTGTTTTGTCTGTATCCACCCTTGATATTGTTATATGATATAAAATGTGATGAATTGTTATTATTTGCATTTCAATTGACGTGGTGTGTGTGAATGATTTAGTATTATTATCTGTGAGTGAAAGTCCTATATTGTTGGAGCTTGTGCATTATGAGGATAAATTTTGAATGTAATATGTGACTATGAAAATATGCATTGACGATATGTACTTGTTGACTTAGGATGTTACCACCTTGATGAATATCATGAAATGCATATTGTGTTTAATTGAATAGTGATGAATCCGACCTGTGCCAATGATGGTTTTCTTAATGGAGTGAGTAGCCTAGGCCAACGAGGGGGATAATCTGGATGTTATTTGTTTGAAGTGGGGATTATCTTGTCATCATATAGGTAGGGTATGACAAGCCTATTTCGGGGAAGTACAACTGAATTAAGCCTAATCGTGGCGGTCTACTGTTGAGCCTTAAGGCAAGATTGTTAGATCTTGGAGGTATTCGAGTGGGGAATTCCTAGGTGACTTGGAGGTAGCACTCCAAATGTCGGGAGCTACCACATAACACACGTTTACCTCGATTGTCGCGTATATGTGTCTCGGGTTGAGTTGAGGGAATCTATGAGGACAGTGCCAATTTGAATTGTCCGCCCACCTGCGTGGTGGCATAGTATCAAGCCTCCTAACCAAGTACTTCAGAGTTAGAATGGTACCAAAGAAAGAGGAGGAGTCTAGAGTATAAGAGCATGCATAACATTACTTGATTTGTGTGTTTACTTACTTGATGTTGTGGACCGTATCAATGTTTTATCTTGATTATTCTTGTTGATTGTGATTTGATATGATGCAGTGTTTAATATATTTTACGTGTTCTTCTCAACTATTTTATACTATTACATGTTTTTGAAGCTCACCCCTCGTTGCTTGTGTTTGGCGCTTACGAGAGCACAATTATTTCAGGTTACCGGTTGGTGATCCACGCTCACATAGGTGATATTGGGTGGGAGTAATTTTTTGTATTTTGTTGAGTTATGAACTAATTTAGATTTTTGTAAATTCGATCGATCAATTGTGTTATTTTTATCTTTTATTCGGAGGTAGAAATTAATTGTCTCTAAGTTTAGAACGTGTTTTTATGTTAGAAATATTTATTTAATAAACCTCAACTATATTCGATATTAAAGGATTTTTAATTAAAAATTTTTATGCAAGCATTTTGTGTAAGTGTGAGTGTGACGTCCTGAACCTTATAGTTTAAAAGAAAATTTTTATACTCTATTTTGGAACCGCTGCAAATCTCTTTCAAAACTTATGTATTTTACTTTCTATTTCAATTTGGGTTTAGGGTGTCACACTTTGAAAGGTAAATTAACTTGTATATATATAGATGAATTTAATGTACATTTTAATATATATAATTCATGCATGTAATATATATTTGTGATTTATATAGATTCATGGATTATTCAAAACGATTAGTGAAAAATAAAGCCAAAGGCGAATGATCAATATGTCAATCTTACTTACACCGTCAAACAACTTGTTTTTGTTTAAATTAATTTAGTACAAATGAAATTGAGTCAGCATGTAAAAGACGCCCATTAGCCTTATCAATATTTGGTCTACTTGGTCGTCATCATGGAAGAGAGTCCACTTATTGGCCAAATGAAAAAGAATTCAAATCATCACACATTTATGTGTTGATCAGTTGCACATAAGTACCTTAGAGTAAATTTAATTGTTGAATTATTTTTTTATTTAACATATATGCACATTTTTTTAATTTTATATTATATTAAACACTTGTTTTTATTATATTAAGAAAATTTTGACTTTTGAGCAAATAAACACATTGAGGGGATTTAGCCCTAGGTCATTTTCGAGGGCTTTGGCCAATTGTTCATTTTTTTTTTAAATACATGTATTTGTGTGGGCTTTGGCCCTAAATATGACACTATGACTAGTTTTGTACCTAGGGCTTTATGGCTTTCGCTTGATCCTCGGAATGGGACTTTTCCTAGGGTTTTTTCACCATTTGCTAGGACTTATGGCCCTAGACATTCCTCCTCATTCTTGTAGTGTTGCTTGTGGAGAAGAGGTGTTTGGTGGTGGCATGTTATTATTCTACATGATACTCTCTTTTTTCTTAACCATTATTTCGTAAAGAATGAAGAGGAGATTCCGCGTTGTGCTTTCTCCCACAATATCTTGATTTTGTCACACACGATCTTAGACGATGCGTTATTTTTTTTGTTTTTTCCGTTATACAAAGTCACAACGGATCACGATGTTAAGTGTGAGGTGTACCATACACTTGTTTCATTTTAATTGAAAAATAGTAGTAATAGGATCTAAGGAACCGTTATGTAAGTTTTGCCCTTAATTATATGAGACCAATAAATTTTATTTATGTATAATTAATTTGTTCACCTTATATTTTCATAATTGGTCATTTTTTTTATTTATTTCTATTTTAACTTTTATTTTGTATTCACGGCCTCAAGACAAATAACATTTTAATTACTTACCGCGTAATACTTTGGAGACCAACAATTAAAATGATCGGTGTAATATATACCTAAAATTAGGTTTCTAACTAGAAATATTTTATTTTTATGATTTTGTTATTCTTATTTACTAATCAGCTAATTTTATCTTTATACGAATAAGTCGAGTTAAAATCAACTAATATATATGTTCTCCATAAAATAATATATGTATTTAGGTACAATATATAAATTCAACTTTAAATAGAAAATTTATTAACATCTAAGATTAACGATTTTTTTTTATTTCCAATAAGACAATGAATCAATCTATTCAAATTAAATGTTCATTTCTTTTAAGCGAAGTATATAATTTTTCATATAAACTAACATTGTTTTTATAGGATTTTCTGAACTACCTACAGATTTTATAGATTACTATTTGAATCAACTAAACAAAAAAATTAGACTTGTTGGGAGATGAGTGACTTCATACTTTAAATATATATTTTAAGGTAAATCTATTTTGATGCATATGTATTTTTGCTAGTAGTTCTCTAAATGTTTATCTTGCGGCAAAGGTGAACCACTGAAGCACAAATCTAAGGGAGGCTAGAGCGCTCGGTAATAATATTTATCTCATTTTATTCTTTATGCTCTCTTGTTCAGTATAATTGTATTCTGTCCGTGGACCGCTCAAATTGACCTTTGAAGAAACTCAAACCCTCCATTTAAATAAACAAACTTCTTAATTTGATGAAACGTGAAGAAGTACTAATTAACAAAAGTTTCAACGTGATAAAAGAGTCTCTCAAGTTGATGCAATGATTCCTCCTATTGTTGTCGTATTTTTTCTTGGTTAATTTCGTCAAGAATCAAAATTACTGCCACGATGAATGCGTAGTCAATGTTGGGATAAACTCTAACTGTCAGATTATCTTTCCCAAACGCAACGCTTTCAACAATCTCCTTCTTATGCATCTGTAAAACCAATAACGACCAAGTTGTAGTTGCAGTTAGAATTTAAAAAAAAAAAAAAAAAAGAAAACAAAGAACGATACATTTTAAGGTAAAGTTAAATGAACATAACTACATAGATTTATTATCAAATAACTATTCAATCAATGATTTATTATGTTTGTTATTAGTATAATGTTTATATTGACGGTGTATGATTTGCGTTTTTTTAAAAAGCAACTTTATTATTAAAAATATATCATGAGTGAATCATTGTATTGATAATCAAAGAATTAGGCAATATATCCCAAATTTATGAAATAAAAAATTAATTAGTCATTAAAATTAATCATCTTCAATTAATTTAGGTAGAAACCATTTCCACAACTTTAATATATTCAACTAATTAGTTCAGCACAAGAGATGCTTAGCTAGTTGACAATTGTTTAAGATCATGATGAATTGGTGGACACTTTTTTAAATTCAAAGATTAATTTATTTATCATTTTATTGTTCATTCAATTGTGTTACAATATATCAAAGACAGAAATGATGATTCACCACAAAGATATATCAAAAATCTAAAATAGCAAAAAGAAAGGGTCACCTGAGCAACAATGTTGTGGGATTCGCCCGCATAAACAACACAAGATCGCTCAAACCAACTTCCTTTGACTTTAAAATCACAAATTTCTTCTTTGGTATTACTAGCTAAGAACACATCTAATTTTGTCTTTAGTTGAAACATGGTTGATCGCTTTACACTAAATATCAAATCTTTTAGCTCCGTGTTTTCACCTCGAAATGCTTCCCATCGATCATGTCCCGTCATTACCTATATGAATAAAGTTTGGAATTTAGATATTTCTTTTTTACTTCATCTTTTTCTTTTATGTTGTGAAAACTATAGGTACAAAAATAATGTTTACTCAATTTTACTTTTTGAATATAAGTTCACAAAAATTACTTATTCTTTATAATTCAAGACATTTTATAGGTATAAAGTATCCATCCTTTAAGTGATTGTTAATCTCAGTCATCTTAATTCTTAAAAAACTACATAATTTATCAATGAATCAAAACATAATTTATTGTAGAAATTATAAATTCCATAGCTCAAATACATCAAATCATTCAAAACTTAATCAGAACAAAAAATTGAAGGAAAATAAATAAATTGCTAATTCAATCCTTGAAATTTTAAAAGTTATAAATTTAGTCAAAAAATTATTGATAAATCTAGTACCATATTTTTTCAAAGAATCTAATTTAAAAATAATTTGAATAATCTATAAAATTATTTAACGGAGACTAATGTGATTAAAAATTAGCCAAAAAGATATCAAAATTGACAGCACCATAAAAAAGAATACCTTCCGTTGTAGTGTCAAGACGACGGATTTTCCAGCGGCGTCAAGTAAGCGACGGTGATCATAGAGGGAAATGAGAGAGGCCGCCTTAAGATTAAAAAAGATTTTGCCATTAATGTCTGTGACTGTGAAGTTATCAGTTAATGTCGTCACCTTTCTCACAATCGCTAGGTCAACAAAATGTGGAGTGCGATACTGAGGGCCGATGATATTGATACTGCTCTGATGTCTCTTTTGCATGATTCTTGAAGGTAAGGGAGATATTGGTTAGTATGTGAAAGTGAAAGCTAGCGCTATGCATATGTATACAATGCTAAAATTTGTTATATATTTCTTTATTTGTTTGTGTTTGCATGCGTGTTGACAAGGGTATATATGAAATGGTCAATGGCTAAGTTTAAAGGTGGCTGGCTTTGAAGAAAACTGATAATTGTTGAACGTTGAAAATCTTTTTAAATATATATATTTGTGGACGTTTTTAAATTATAGGAGGTATGTAATATAATGATACTTTATTTAACAAACAACGGGACATGTATCTGTTATGATTTGTTCAACACTTCATTTACTTTTATATTTCTTTTTCTTTCATATTATCAACATAACTATTACATCAATTTTTTTATGTTTTTATCTCTCAAGGTTTATATGCTGGTAAGGGCACACCAAACATTTTTCTTTGACAAATGATGATTATAATATGTTTTTTTAGTGAAAAACAAATATCTCGATAAAACTTTACCACAATAAAATCTGATAAAAGTAAAAAATGTGTAGTTTGGGCTAGACAAAAAATAACTAATGAAATAGAAGTTGGAATGTCTACATCTATTTTAGAAAAATCCTGTTGAATATAAGAGGGAACTAATTCCACCAAAGAAAATCATCTATTCCAAAAGTTGCATTCACAAATTACAATCAACATGAGTAATCCCCCCTCTAAAGATATGAGTCACTCTAAAATGTAATCCTTTAATGAATTGTAGAAAATTGAACCAATGATCTTAAGCATCCAAGGCACAATTTTAAAATTTAAGATGGCTTGAATTATCAACAGAGTCATGCTCTAGACAAAAAATCAAGCCATCCTTTAGAATGAGCAATTTCCACAACAGGCATTACAGTAGTCAGCTCTGTACATAGAGAGTTGGACATACTTATGTTCTAGGCGAATATGGTGCAACTGTTTCATATATAATTTATGTTCTAGGCGAATATAACTTCATGCAGTTTATAAAACTTATTAAACAAACTAGAATCATACTCGATTCCTCTATCATTACGAAACCTCTTAATCTTTCTACTAAATTGATTTTTAATTTCAGTTACAACGATCCTAAACATGCCAAACACTTCACTTTTATTTTCATTAGATATACAAAAGTATAGTCAGAACAATCGTAAATAAAAGTGATAAAATAACAATTCTTAAAGTCCCATCAAGTTCACATTTATCATATTGTATTAAATCTAAAGACTCAGATTCTCTGACTACTGGTTTTGTGAACTCTTTGTTATTTTAGCTTGACTATAAAAATTACATTTTTCAAAATTATTTAAAGATAACTTTAATTTGGAATTAAACCTAAGTTACTCAAGTTTGAAATCACACGTTTATTCAAATGACAAAATATAAAAATCACACAACATGTAAGCAGATAGAGACATTTTATTAATTTTAACATTCAATTTAAACATGCCACCAGTCGTGTACCATTTTCCAACAAAAATATCATATTTAGAAATGATGTACAAATTTGCCCCTATAGAGTAAGTAAACCATGCCTTATTCGGAAGAAAATCATAAACAATATTTTTTTTCCTATCTCTAGAGGCAGGTCATCAAACTGTCTATATTTTGTTTTATGCTTGAGAGAATTTTTGAAATCCTTCCAAGCAAGGACAGTTTGTCAATAATAACAGCAATTTGAAATTGTTCATCTAAAGTCATACCTTCAAAGATGATATCATGAGTTATCTTCTCAATTTTACGAGAGTGAGCCTCCACGAATCTATCATCGGTCATCTGATACTTTGATACTTAAGGTAGCAACTCACAACATACTTTTTAGCCTCAGCTTCCTCGGTATCATATTTCTTCTTTAGAGCATTCCAAACATCTCTCGCACTATTGTCGGAACTGTAGTAATCATAAAGATCATCAGCAAGTCCATTAAGAGTGTAATTCTTTCTTTATCCTCCCATTGGTCTAATTCTATAGTTTTCTTATCCTTTTCTGTTTGTTCAGCTGTTTCTATGACAATTGGAATGTCATCTTTTAGAATATTGGCAACCTTTTTCATAGTTAAGAAGAATAACATCTTTATTACCATCATTTGAAGTGACATCCCTCAAATCGAAGCGATTTATTCAAATTAGAAGCAGCGGAACCAGATCCATTAATTTCTTCGGTTAACATGGCATAAAGAAACGTCTTAAAATTGTTGTTTTTTGAGTTTCAAAGAACTGTTACAAAATAAATTTATGTCACCGAAGATATTACTAGGTTGATCGCGCACTAGATCCCTCTCTTTAAAATGTTTCATGGCACAAGATAAAATAGTCAAAAAAAATTGTATCAGAGTTCAATCCAGTCAAAGTCACCCGTAATATGGTATTTTGACCACTCATAAATCAAAATAATTACGACACAAAAACTGCTCTAAAAGGACAGTGGTATTAAGACCACTCAAAAATCGAAGGGATTACAACACAAAACCGCTCTAAAGATCGAAGGAACTATAGTACAAAACCTCTCTAAAATGACAATGGTATTAGGACCATTTAAAAATTGAAGGGACAGAAAGAAAATAGAGAAGTGACTTGGGAGTGAGGAGAAGAAGGAGAAAATAAAAGGTTGGGAATTGCATCCAACTTTGGTGTGCTTTTCACAAGAGTTTGATACTCTTTATATAGTGATGGAAACAAATCCACATAAGTTAAATAAGAGGTCTTTGAGTCAAAGGATCAATAAGAGTCTTTAGTCAAAGGTAGATGATGATTGTGGTGTTCTTTTCCTTTGTGATTAGAGAGTCCACCATTGACTTGTATTTCCTTTGTCTTTAACGTTTTGACTCGGACTGTAGATTATCATACGCTTTGTTGTAATGCTTCTTATTGCTATATCATATCTTACTCTATTAGTAAATATAATTGTTTGTTTATTAGGTGATAGTAATCTTTGTGTTAAAAATACTTAGATTGTTATCTCTAACACATAATTTATTCTAACATAAAATAGATAGTCATTAATATAAATATTTATCTTCTAATTTAATATTCACAATTAACAAATATAGTTAGGGGATATCTGTTTTTGTTTGTTTGTTTTCTTATCATCAAAATATCAACTAGAGGATTGTAGCTAAAAACCACTTTTGCACCAAAATATATGTCATCAATTTGGAGATCAATCTACAAAACACTTTGCATGTTTGTTTTTACAAGTGGGCCTTTAATCTTTGTCTTTAAAATGCTCATTAATTTTTGGGTGGTCCGTCGCGAATTTTTTCATGCATTTAGTCTTTTCAAACTGATTCATTTTGTCTCTTGTCTTTTAATAAAACAACCAAAATGTTCTTTAAACATTCTTTCATCAATTTCTTGTTTGACATTTCTTTTTGGATTCTTCCAAATTACTTATTTTTGGGTATTTTTGTCTTAGGGTGTACATGAGATGGTTCAGAATTGATGATGGTATCATTCTTGATAAATTGAAAATGACCACTTGATCTTACATGGATATACATGATTTCAAATTATGTTTGATTTTCTGCCTTAATTATTACACTAAAAAACACAAATTAATAAATGAAAAGATTAAAATCATAATTATCAAATATAATTCAATGTTTTATTATCTTCAAAAATTAATTTATGATTTGGCCCAAAAATTCTCCCTATTTTTTATGATAACAAACATGTTAATTAGATTTTGAATTCTGATTTGATAAACTTGATAATAATGGAAGTATTTTGGTCAAAAGCTCCCCCTCAATTTTAGCATATAATATCACATTTTAATAATTGAAACAAATGCAAAGAAAATTTTGAACCAAAATATCATATTTCTTTCAGTAATCTAAAAGACGTAACAACTAGAATAATCTAATTACTTCTCCCCTTTTGCCATATTAAGAAGTGGAGGGAGCATAAAAAGATTTAGAGACAAAAAGACCTTTGAAAGGTCATTGATGTAGACGGACTCATCAAAAGAAAATGAGGTAGAAGACCTAGGTAGATCACGAAAGATGGGAGGAGGATTTAGAGTTGGTGGTATGACACCAAACTTTGAACATATCTCATTAATGATCCAATTTCTCATAATTGTGTTTTCCACTGTGTTGTAAGTTTGATGATTGTGAATGATTTGCATAGCCTAAAAAGTTCTAGGAATGTCGTTCGCAGTCTTGGCCATGTTTGTCTCAATCTTATACCTTTTCGGAAGCGTAACATATTCAAAATTTCCCTTATTAGAACGATTTGGAACAAAAGGTGGAGTAGCGGATGGACAAAAAGATTCCAAGGCTCCAAAGTAGGACCAATAGTAGGAAGTATAACAGACTGAGTTTGATTTTGTGGAAATAAGGAATGGAAGAATTTGTAGCTTCCAGTAAAGTATTTGTTTAAGCCAAACAATGAAGATAAGCTATCTTGGGCAGTGACCGAAATATGAGACAGTGAAGATAAGTATTTGTTCATACCTAGTTTGTTTGGATGATTGACTATGGGTGAACTAACTTCGTGGGAAACCCATTAAAGAGCTTGGTGTAGGAGTGTAACTGCAACTAGCTCAGACTCAATAGGAATGTCTTGATCAACCATGTCATTCATTTGAAAATCATCAATTGGCTCTTGATTAGTGGTGTCAAGAATGTTCTCTTGTTGTGGTGAACATTCTAGAATGGATTCCATATTGAAATTTTGAACTTTCTTATACAAATCAGCTCTCTTCTCAGACCTCTTTTTCTTTGCAACTCCAGGATCAGGCTGAGGAGTAATATTTAGAAGAGGATAAGGTGATTTTCTTAGTGGACGAGATATGATAGGATCCTGCTTCATGTGGCAATGATTTTTGGGAGTGAACTTGGATATTTTAAAGATTAGTTCTTCATCATCCCGAGGGACTTTGAAGTGCCTAAAAATCTTTGTGAGCATTATCTCATATGGAACAATGAGCTTTTTGTAGTCTCTCATGGTGCAATCAATCACATTTTTTATGATGACATATGGAAGATTAAGTTTCTTCTTGTGAAGCAAATGATAAATGATCATTGCATCATTCTCAAGAATATTTTCATGACTTCCACAATGTGCTAGGATGAAATATTGGCTAATACTATTGAATATTTTGGGAAGAGGTATAAGATTAGCAGACACAGTTTTTTGAATTATGAAAGAAAAGTTCATTGAACACTTTATCCTTTTGTATGTTCAGGGAATCATACCATTGCTTTCCAAAGATGGTAGAGCCTTCAATAGGTATTTCAAGGATGTTGGCAAGGACTTCAGGTGTGAGTTTAATCTCAATACCTTTGATTTTTGAGACAATGAGTGATTTGTCTTCAAAACCTCAGTTTTAAAGTAGAAGCCTCTAACATATTTGGGGTAGTGGCTTTCTCTGATTTGAAATAATTTGATCTAGTCAAGAGCATTAGTGTAATTCTAAATGAATACACTTTCAAGTTTAAGATTTTCAAAGTTAAAAGTATTCCAACAACAACAGGTCTTTCAGCCTATTTTCCATTGAACATTAGTTCTAGTTCAGTGTGAAAAATAGGGGGGAAGGGTATTTCTTGTTTGAACAAGGAAAGTTTTTTGGGAGGTATGGTCTTTATGGCTTTGGTTTAGGAAGGAGAACAATCTAGTTCGTTTGACTTTGGAAGATAACATTTTGGTTCTTTGAATTTCCCTTGTCAGGTTTAGAGGATGGTTAGGTTGGCATTTTAGAAGTTGTTTTTGGAGTGTTTTTTTCATCATGGTTTGATGATAGACTTTTTGGATGTTGGCTTTGGATTTTAAGTGGGGGTTTTGCTTGAGTCAGGTTGTTTTTGATGTTTGAATGAGTGATGTATTTGGTTGAGGTTCAAAAGGTTTAGGTGTTGGTTTAGATGGTTTTAGTGAAAGTTTAGATGGTTCTAATGGAGGTTTAGAGGACTTGGTTTGAGAAAATAAAGGTGGAATAGTTTTAGGTTGCTTAGGTGGAGATGTTTTTCTCTATCAGATTGATCAGCAATAATGTGCACAATTGTGTCAACACTTTTGGCTTTTTTTTAGGTTCCTATTGCAAACATGATTATCAGGGACCTCCTAGTTTGAGTTGGATTTTCTAATTTTTCCTTTTTTGGCTTAGGTGAGGTGGAGCTTGTGTTATGGGTGGAAAGTTGCATTGTAATAGTGGTGGAAGCACAATTGAGATGGAGGCAATGGCTACAGGTAATGGAGTTTTTTCAGGTAAAGTGGAGAGTTCAACAGAGAAGATTCTTTCCGATGATGATGTTCAAAGTGGATTAGGACGAGGAGGTGGAAAATGAGACCTTGGTGGAGATGGAGGCTTGGACTTTGATGTAGCTTTCTTTCTAGATATGTTTTAGTGAATCAATTAAACAGTGGGGGATGGAGCAAAAGAGGGTGTGAAAAAAAAAAAAGGAAAGAGAAAAAAAGTTAAGTGTTGAGAGAAGAACAAAAATCTGACTTGAGAGATTGGGAAAGGAAGTAGAAGAAGGGAAATGACAAAGTGGGTGTTGATTTTATTGATGAACATTGAAAAGATGAAAAGTAGATAATGATCATACCCTAGGCTACTTCCGAAGTAGCCGTTTTTTACTTGAAAATTGGAGAAATCATTTGACTTTTAACCAAAACCTCTTGAATTAAATGCATTAATTCAAAAATTTGAATTGTTTGAAGAAGTAAAACAAAAAGAATTTCATAAAGAGTAAGAAACATTGGATCAAAGGGAGAACGTTCTCCTTGTTGACCACCAGAACATTATAGTCAAATTTTGTGTAAATAAATGTTTTGATTTTTTATAATTTTCAATTTTTCTCTAATAAAATCAAAATGATCTTCCATTAGGGGTTTTGTAAATATATTAGCAAGTTGATTTTTCAATACCAACGAAAATTAATTCGATATCATTTTTGTTAACATTATCCTTAACGAAATGATACTTAATTTCAAAGTGTTTGATCTTGAATGCAGAATGAAATTTTTTGACCAATTAATTGCACTTGTGTTGTCAAAATAAATTGAAACATTTGAATGTCATATAGAGAAATCATTAAGTTGGTTTAAATCCATAGAATTTGTGAGTAACAATTTACATTTGGGACATATTCAACTCTACTTGTCGATAGAGCAAAATTGTGTTTTGTTTTTTACATGACCAACTTATAAGAGTTTCTCCAAAAAATTGGCATACACCACTTATTCATATGTTAGCATCACAATAAGCTACAAAATCAAAATTTGAACCCTTGCTATACCAAAAGCTAAGATAAGTAGAACGAACAAGAAATCTAAAAATTCATCTTACTATAGTTAAATGAGATTCTCTAGCTGAAAATTGAAATCTTGTACACTATCATTCCTCTATATTCCTTTTTAGAAATATTGTTTTCCTTTTTAAATGTCTGTCCAAATTTGAAGATGGATGCATGAGAGTTGCCATAATTTTGGTTTCATTCATTTTGTATTTTTTGAAAAGATCTTTGATATAATTTTCTTAATTTTAAAAATTCAATTTTATGTTACTTCATTTGCAAGCCAAGAAAAAAATCTCAATTCTCCTATCATATTCGTTTCAAACCATGTTGCATTAGACTTGAAAATTCTTCAAACATTTTTTTATTTGTTAAGCCAAAGATAATAAATATCATCAACATACATTTGAACAATTAATAAATCAAATTTATTAATTTTTCTAAAAAATTTAGTATCAATATTTCCTCTAGAAAAACTATTTTTTTATCAAGAATGAACTCATCCTATCATACCAAGCTCGAGGAGTTTGTCTAAGTCTATATCAGACTTTGATGATTTAAGGACATGATTTGGTTTCTTTTTATCTTCAAAATCAGGAGGTTGATGAACATAAACTTATTCATTTAAAAATGCACTCTTAATATCCATTGGGAAAAGTTTAATGAGTTTATGAGATGCATATGCAAGTAGAATTCTTATTGCTTCTAACCTTGCAACTGGAGCAAATGTTTCATCATAGTCAATAGCTTTGAGCTACAAGTCTTGCTTTGTTTTGAATTACTTTTTTTTCTTCATTTAAGTTGTTCCTTGTTCCAATTATAATTTGTTTTTGAGGTTTTTAAACAAGTGACCAAACTTTATTTGTCTCAAATTGAGAAAGTTCTTCCTCCATTGCTTCAACCCATGAGTCATCAACTATGACGCCATTTATGGACTTAGGTTCAATCTGTGAGATTATTGCCTCGTTAATGTGGCCTTCTTTGAAGGTTATTCTTGTTCTTATGTCATATGTTGTACACAATTGATTTTGAGGATGATCACCCACAATTCGCCAACTTTTGGAGGTGTTTGAATTGCATATTGATGATCAATCTCATCATTTAGAAGAACAATATGTTGATGTTGTTGGGCTTATTCCTCATCATTATTCTTTTAAGTGTCAAGATCATCTCTTCATGCTCATTTTATTTGGTAACTCCTTATTGGTCACCTTCACGAAGTTATGAGTGTTAAAGGCTTGAGTTCACGTTTACACTCAAAGACTTCTTCATGGTCCATATAAGGTTCTACCACATTTTTCCATCACCCAAGTACTCATTATCTAGAATTAACTATCTCAAAGTTAGTTTAGTGTAGAACTCAACCACTCTTTTCAAAACGACTTCCGTTTAGGTACACTGTTGACTCTTCCAAGATTATCTCTACAACTTTCAACCATTAATCTGCTTCCTCTAGGCCAACATTCCCACTGAACTTTGATTAATCACGTCGGTGAGAGTCCACTAATCAGCTAGCTTTTGAAACATTTACTACACTTTATTGTTTTGTTTTGCTTTTCCTAACCAATAATGTGTGTATCATAGGGATTGACAAATCAACTGGCGCCACACCATCGACCAATTATTCGTCCTAGTAGTAGGCTTCTCATGTCAAAAGGAATAACATACGAAAATATCATATATACACATACGAAGTAGAAAACATATACATAGTAAAAAAATTGTACATGTATCAATTGTCATCAACCAAATACAAGCATGCATACCATATATTCATAACACATATTTTCAGCAAAAGTTTCAAATTTGTAATGCAATGCATATATGTCAGTGCACAAGATTCTTGAATATTATACCTCTACAAAGAGGTGTGGACTCACTAACTAAATTGTTCACGAATCCCAGCTGATCCAAATGTAAATTTCCTCCTGGACAAGCATAACTCAATAATCCCTACAAGCATAAGGTGGATTCATTCTCAATAACCACACTCTGTGACCCATCACGATCACCACGTAACTATGATATGCATGAGCATACAATTCCCCATATATGCCAATGCATTTCAATTTTCCATGTAGTACAATATGTGTCAACAATTTTCAATACATATTCATAATGAAATGTGCAAAAAACTTGAATCATGTATCCACATATATAAATAGCAACAAGTATACCAACTTAGAGAAATTCATATGTAACATGTTCATGTAGCACATATCCATATATTTCATAAAGAACAAACATCATCGTTTCACACAAACATGTTAAATACTTAATCTAGAAAGTTAGAAGGCATCCTTACCTCGCAGAAAGAACCAAATCCTTCTACTTCTTTTTTGAGAGACTTAAGTTTTGAAGAAACTTTATGATTTTTGTTGAGAAATTCATTTGGCATATCTATGAGTTCACTACGAGATAAGTCAGAGAAAACCTCAATTTCTTCATCATTAGCTTCAGAGTTAGACTTAAACTCAGTATCTGCCATCAGAGCCATGTTTGCATGCTCTTCTTCTTCATTAGATGATTCATCAGAGTCATCCCAAGTTGCCATAAGATCTTTCTTCTTAATCTTGAAGTCTTTCATGTGGGATTTTCCTTTTTCAATTTTAGGACATTCTAATTTGAAATGACCTAGTTCTTTGCCACAACAGATGAGTTTTCTTTTGTCTGGCTTTTCACTTCCTTATCTGCTATTTTGGGATCGTCTAAAATTGCTTTTGGGAAATGATTTCTTTCTGTTGTTCCACACGTGGTGGATTTTTCTAGAGATAAAGGACAACTTTTCATCATCTCAATCTTCACTTTGATTTTCCCATTTGTTTTCCTCTGAGTCTTTAGCTGCTTGGAGAGCATTAGAATTTGTTTTGTTTCCTTCGGGTTTGAGAGCCAAGGATTTTGACTTCTTCTTGGGCTCATCTTCAACTAGTTCAATCTCATGAGATATGAATGAACTTATTAGCTCTTCCAGAGGCAGTTTATTTAGATCCTTGGCTTCTTGAATAGCTGCTACCTTTAGTCTCCACTTACTAGGAAGACTTCTGAGGATCTTTTTGACGTGGTAGGCAGTAGTGTAGCTCTTCTAGAGAACCTTTAGTCCAGAGACTAGAGTTTGGAATCTAGAAAACAATTTTCCAATGTCTTCATCTTCTTTTTGGACAGCGTCGAGGTTCTTTTTGGACATTTCAGTCGCATCATCTTTTAGAGCTCCGTAGCCATCTTCGACTATAGCCCCCTGTAACTTCTTCACCACAATTATCCATAGGAGTAGCGATGTTTACTCAAACACGGTTAAGTGCACAGCTTTAAGACTGAGCTTTGATACTAATTGTGGAACGAAAATAACACAAGAAAAGGGGGTCTGAATTGTGTTTTTAAATTTTTTTTACGTGCCTATACTAAAGTAAATAAAGTAGTGCAAGGGAACGAAAACAGAGTAGAGAGACACAACGATTTATCTTGGTTCACCACCAGCACACTTGACTTTTTCATAGCATTAACTTTTTCAAAGTGTCGACTTTTTCATAGGATACGTAATAATTCAGAGTCAGATGATCAAATGCTTGATGTGATTATCAAAGACAGAGGTAGTTGCTTTTTTGTCGTGCTAATCAGAAGAACAAGCATATTATTTCTGGTCAGCTTGTGTATCAGAGGTAGAGGAAGATAATCCATGTTAAGTTCGTCAGAGGCAATTTAACTACTGCATTGCTTTGAATTTCTAGCGGCAACTAGGACACAACATTGTTCGCGTATCAGACTTAGAAAAACGAAGCGAGGAGAAGTCGTGTTGTATCTTTGTCTTCTTCCAATTACTAGAGGATACGATGAGTGTTTATCAAACAAATATTTGATCTCGAACCTGCACACTTAATCACAATGTTAGAGCATTTAATTGTTCCCAAAAATGATTTTGTTTTTTTCAAAACAAGTGAGGGGTATATTTCCTCAAATCAACTTGGTTCTAATATGATGCTCCGTGGCTTAAAAATGAACCCAACAAAGTTTATTTTTTGTGACACCATAAACCCCAAAATAATATATATATATAAAAAAAAAACTATACTATATTTTTGTAAACATTCACATCACATTTCTCAAAGTTCACATGAAACACTTTAAAAATCTTCCTCAAATAAAACTGTGCAATCTCAGTAAACTTAATTCAACTATAATTTCTTTTTGTAATTCCAAAAATTTATTAGGACTAATAAGGTTTCATACAAAAACTAGTTTTTAATTAAATGAGTAAAATACAACTTATGAATCTCGTTCTCAGTATCATATATCAAAGTAGGGATTCTCTCAAACTTGAACTTCAAGATTCATTAAACTATAATAATTGCCATTTTGCAACCACATGGACACGCTAGTCAAACACAAACAACAAAGGAGGTGAGAACACGTAAGTAATCTAACAGAGCCATAACCTAACACATCCTAGTATATCGAAACATTCAAGGAAATAATATCATTTTATAACGTCAAAATCACTCTAGAAAAATCAACATATATCATTATAACATCAAATCATCTAAAAGAAATTATTATTGCACTACAGAGTAATCACAAGATAATGTTATGCTGAGCTTAGACTCTACTTCTTCACATTTTGGTACCCTTCTAACTTTGAAGTACTTGGTTAGGAGGCTTGATATTATGCCACCACACAAGTGGACAGACAATTCAAATTGGTCATGTTCTCAACTCAACCTGAGACACATACATGCAACGATCGAGATAAATGTGTCTTGCATGGTAGCTCCTGACATTTGGAGGCTACCTCCAAGTCACCTAGGAATTCCCCACCAGAATACTCCAAAGGTCTAACAATCTTGCCATAAGGCTCAATAGCAGACCTCTGCGATGAAGCTCATTCAGTTGTACTTCCCCAACATCACTTGGCTTGTCAGGCCCTACCATTATGATTACAAGATAATCTTCATGTCAAATACCCCTAATATTTAGTTCCTCCTCTCATTGGCCTAGGCTACTCATTACATTAAGAGCATCATCTTTAGCATGGGCTGGAATTACTATTATTTCATCAACTATATGGTGACTTCAATATCACACAAAGCATTATAGTTTTATTGCCACATCACATAAACTCATAAAGTCAAACATAGGCACAAAATTCATTTAACATCTAATATCCAATATCACACATTCAACAAAATTTGAATCAATCAATACCTTATAAATGTTTTTATTCCACACTTTAATCTCAAAATTCTCATATTTGCACATTAATTAATTTATTACTTAAAGGGTTGCAGTCGTATGTAGCGAGCCCTTGATGAATGATTGAGAAATACAAATTTCTTATTCATCTCACATTGTATTATAATCATGAATTCAAATAATTTCTCACACCTTATCTTATTTCGACGCTTTCATATGTTAATTTAACTACAAAAATGAAAATCTTTCATTCCCTTGACTCGTCATCTTCTAATCGATCTAAAACATGACTTGCTCTTCTATAGATAACTTTCATGTTTTAAAATCATAAAAGTGTTCAGTAGGAAGGGATTGCTCTTCTATGACTCTTGGGGTAAATGGAATCATATTCTTTTTTGATTGATTTACAGTATAAAGAATTTACATAAATAAAAAAACCTTGTAGATGAACCTATTTGTGTTATAGTTTGCTAGTCACAAATCTTGCTGGAAGGTGAAACCTGTTGTGTAATATGTGGTCCTAACATTGTGTTTGATAGTAACTCAGATTTGAAAATTCGGTTATATATGTTTTTAAATCAGAAACTTGTCCTGAAATTCATTTAATTGTTTTTTAGCATAAACTAGTCACATAGCAAAATCCAAGACAATAATATGCATTGAACTCCAAATAAATAATCAATAACTTACATAGGTAGATTAGGCGCGACTAATAACTTATACATTGATTTGAAAGAAATAAGTAAACAGCAACATTTCCAAAGAAAATGAATCCTACCAATTTTATCCTTTATATCTTAGTCCTACAAAATAAATTCTAAACTCATTCAACTTTATGTTCAAATAAATGTCATTCTATCTAGTAAGGAGGAGACCAAAGGTACCAATTTTGTGCATATTAAAGATAACATTCCTCTCTATAATAAAGCACTAAATATCAATTTTAGAATAAAGGAAAAATGGAGAATTCATACCTTATCTATTTTCCTTTTTTATGTCCTAATAAAAACCCTCCATTGTATATGTGCAATTGATTTTTTTACGGTCTTAATTCCTCGGCTTCTACTTCAACTTGTTGTAATGAACAAGTTAATAGTTAATACCATAGTAAGATAAATGATTTTTAGCTCTTTTTCAAATTCTAAAAACATTACAATATTACAGTCAAGGTTAAGAACACAACATTTTAAACAAACAAAGAACAAGCGCACAACATAATATCATAGTCACAACACTACAATATCATAGTCAAGTTTAATCACAGAACAAGTGTTAAAGGAAAAATAAATTCAAAATTAAGAAGTTATACATTGATTTTAAAGAAACAAGTAAACATATTTTCAAAAAAATGAACCCTACCAAAAAATGAAACCTAAATTTCTACTCAAATTGCTTTTGAGGAAAAAACAAATCTCTAAATTTCTATTGAGAAAAGTGAAATCCCTAAATTTATTTTTACAAACTGAAATTCCTATTGAGAAAACAGAAATCCATAAATTTCTTTTCACAAAAATCATAAAATAAGAACAATAAATAACATGCCAAGGATTAATAGATTTGTGGTGAGTTAGGAAAAAACATAGATGATGGTAGCGGTGGTGGGTTTGCGACAACGGGTTGTGAGTGAGGAAGTGATTGAGGACAAATGAGAGGGAGGTGATAGAAACGAGAGGAATCGTGTTAGAAACGAAACAAAACGCGAAGTTATCGGTGCCTGCAACGCTGCCGCCATGAAGGTGCCGCCATACATGAGGATGAGGTGACAGAAAGGAAAAGAGTGAAAAAGAATGAGGGGAGCGAGAGTGTGTGAGAGAGGGAAAAAATAGAGGGTTATTTCATATATTTTACTGGGGAAGAAAGTAATATATTTAAGTTTACCAATAAAAAAATGTAGCGTTGGTCACACCGACGCTAACAAGGTGAATAAAATATATTTAATGTTGCATCGAATAGCCGACGCTAATGATTAATGAAGAAAAAAACAAAAATGATTTAATGTTATAGCATTCGTTGGACTGACGTGAAACTGACGCTAGTAGCATCGGTGTCAGGAACCGATGCTGAATATAGACGCTAAAACTAGATTTTCTAGTAGTGGAACCATTTATCAAATTGGCTCAAATCATCTATTACGTTTACTATATTTGATTATGATTTTAATAATATTAGGAAAACAAAAATAGAATTTGACATGAAATTATTAATATTTTTAAAATTCAATAAAATAATAAAAATATTTTTTTTTTTAATTTATTCTAGTTAACTTATAGGATATTTTATTATTACACGACAATACAAAATAAATAGTGTTTAATTATAGAGATTTTGAATTATAGCGAAATGCACTCGATAGCACGAAGGCTATGAGAATGTTATGTGTAAAAGTAGGATAAATTATAAAATAGGTATGATTTGTTTATATGTTTATAGGCTTAAACGCAGTTTTAGTCCCCTATTTTAATTGATTTACAATTTCGGTCCTTTTATTTCTAATTTCGCAATTTTGGTCCCTCTATTTTAACTGATTCGTGATTTTGGTCCCTCTATTTCTAATTTCGCAATTTTGATCCTCCTATTTTAACTGATTTGTAATTTTAGTCCCTCTGTTTTTTATTTCTCAATTTGGTCCATCTATTTCTTAAAATTGAGACATTTTGTAAATCTAATGAATCACATTTTTTTTCATAAAATTAATGGATTACATTTTAAAAAATATATAACATTAAAAAAATATTAGATATTTATTTAAAAAAATATTTTTTATTATAAAAAAATACTTACAAAATAGTTTTTAATTATTTTATAACTAACTAAATCTAAAAAAGGTTTATTTTTTATTTTTTTTAAACTGATTTCAAAATTTATTATTTTAAAAACTGATTTTAAAAGAATTTTTAATTATTATTGTTATTAATTCAAATATGTTTTTTTAAATAATGATTAATAATTAATAAATTATGATTTTTTTTAAATAATGAAAAAAAATTAAGTTCTATTTTTTATTTAAAAAAATATGTTTTTTTCTTAAGAAAATATCTTATTTTTTTAGTAAAATTCTGTTTTATGATAAAAATAAATTTTTATTTAAATTCTGTTATTTTTAAATATGATAAAAATATAATAAAAATTCTGTTTTATTTTAAAATAATAATTTAATTAATAAAAATAATAATTAAAAATTATTCAAATAAAAGTTTTTAAAATAATAAATTTTGAAATCAGTTTAAAGAAAATAATAAATAAAACTATTTTAAGAATTAATTAGTTTTAAATAATTAAAAACTATTTTTTAAATAGTTTTTTATTATAAAAATTTTTTTAAAAATAAATATCTAATATTTTCTTAATGTTATATATGTTTTTTAAATGTAATGCATTAAATTTTTTTAAAAAAAGTATGTGATCCATTAAATTTGCAAAATGTCTCAATTTTTAGAAATAAAGGGACCAAAATTGAGAAATAAAAATAGAGGGATCAAAATTACGAATCAGTTAAAATAAGGGGTCCAAAATTGCGAAATTAGAAATAGAAGGAACAAAATTATGATCAGTTAAAATAAGGGACCAAAATTGCGAATCAGTTAAAATAGAGGGAGTAAAACTACATTTAAGCCATGTTTATAATAGATATGGAACACGTAGACATTCATGTCCAATTTTCACAATCGTATTACACAAACATTGTACATTTTCACTTTCATATTGGTTAAAATAAATCAACTAAAAGTTAAAGCAAACTCACCTATGATCCAAGGCATGAAAATTGTAGATATGAAAGATTGTTGACATGTATTCTTCAAAAGGAAATGGGTTAAGATAAAAACGCATTAAACACGACAGATAAAAACTGCATGCTGATTCTATGTCCACTTTTGAAATCGTATAGTGAGAACCGTTTCATAGATTAGCATCGCATAGTGGAGCAAATACCACACTAAGGTAAGGTTCATCAAGGAAAAAGAAATTCAAGCCCTAGAACAATAAAATTGAGATTTGATCTTTAATCAACAACAATAATAACAATTGTGAAAAGTTAAAAAAAATGAGATGGAGAAAGGAGATACGAGATAATTTCGTAATGCGTATAGTTTGTTGCTAAATCTTGCAAGTCAATATGAAACACAAAGATTATATCTAAACTCCATGTGCATTGTTAAGATTTATGTAAGCTTCCCTTTGAAGAAGAAATTAGAAAATATGGACGGTGGTGGTATCTTGCAATGTAAATAAAAATTGAAAAGAAGATGTCTATATACGCGGTCATCACAATGTTATTGAAGGCGATCTCAAAATTGGGTCTCTACAATCACAAAACTCTAATATCAAGATTTAAGATTCTAAGATGGGCGGCGGTGCCTGGTAAGCTGCCGCCGCTGTCACATATTCGCAGTTGTGGAAAATTGGGTATTTATTCTAGACATAAGGTGCAAATATAAAATTTTAGGGTGCTCAGCATATAAAATTAAGATATCAATGTAATTTTTTAAATGTTAGAGTATTAAAAAAAATTTGAGGTCTTTCCTAATTGGAGCTCTATACCAATGTTCTGTTTGCACATGTTGATATATATAGTTGGTTGTATATAATAGTCGTAAGCAATTACCAAATGATTCCATTTATTATGGTAGAGTAAATAAGTAATTTTATATTTATTATGTGTTACAATGATTTATTTATTTATTTATTCATTTATTTATTTTACTGCCATTAGTTACTTTAGTTACTGTAGTTACTATGTTATTTTTGTGAATGAATTGGGTTGCCACTTGCCAATGTGTGCAAACTAGCACGTGCCATGTACGGGTAAAGAATTCGTTATTATAAAATTAATTTTATATTTTTTGCATTTATTCCAATATTTAAATAAGTTTTTAATTAATATATATTAATTGTACAAATTTTTTTTACTAAATAGATTCAATTTATTTTTATCAAAATTATAGATAAAATCTTAAACATGATTGGTTTACATGTAGAGACATTAAAATGATTTCACACTGTGCTGCATATTCATAAAATACACAGTATTAATTAAAATTAATTATGTAAATTGAGTATTATTCATTTGATGGAATAATAATGTAGATAATCATTGGAATATAGTAGACTCATATTCTCTTTTATTAAGTATAAGACAACTATATTGTTGTTCTAATATAGTTTTTTTCTTTATAGAGTTCAAATATAAGGTTGAATACTTAAATTCTTTATACAGTAATTTGTATATCTCTATTTTTTTGCAAGCACCAGAAATAGAAAATTTTATTCTATACACCAATATTTATATTTCTACCCTATATTTTAATTAAAAAAAATTAATTTTACCTTTTGTAAGACCCAATACCAATTATCTAGAACTTGGCAATTAGATCCATACACCTTAATATAAACCGAGCAAGTATAATGAAATAATAATTAGAATCACAAAACACAACTGAAAACTACATTCAAAATAGAGTTTACAACTTGTTTTGGTATATTCATAAATTAATATTACACCTTGAACTAATTTAAGTCTTTAAAAAATTTCCATTACATCATATAATTCAAAACATCAGAATCTCAAAACTGATAAGTCTGGACCAATCATCTGGTGTTCAGCCCATATCTTGGTTTCCTCTAGTTGCTAATATAAAAATAAATGGGAGAGATAAAAATATCTCAATGAGCTATGAAAAAAAAGGAATGGGAAGTTTGAAAATATTTCTTTCATAAATGTGCATAAAAACATGAAAATCTGATGCATCTCAAGTTGAAGCTATCAACTTCAATTTCTTTTTATAAACATAACTGAAATCATTCTTTTGTAATGATCATGAAAAATCTATGCATAACTGAAGTCGCCCAATTATCTCAACGTGGGTAACCAAGATAATTGAGCCTTGAGCAATAAAGGTGGTCTAATCAAACCCCAACTAGCGTTCTGATTGTTCTTCTTTACCTGTTGAACCATGCCTGGAACAACCTGAACTTGCCCACCGTGATATAAGGCCATACACGATTTGATTAATGAGAATGTACTAAACTTGAGATGTTTTGTATGCAATGTCTTTAATATGTCATGTATGCAATGCATCCTTCATTCACAATAATTATAAACAACTTAGCAACATACAAGATCAGTGATGATTAATTCCCAAGTCCCTAATTTGAAGCTAGAATCAGAGGCAACTTAGCTAGAGGAAAAACTTTGAACCAGAATCAACACATTATGGAGTAAAGAGATTAGATGAAGCATGACCAGTGGCAAGCTCTCACCAAAGGAAACATGGTCAAAGAATACATTGACCAGAGCAGCATGGTTAGAGGATATACGGACCAGAGCCAGCATGGTTAGAGGATACATGTATCAAAGGCAACGTGGTCAAAGGATACATGGACCAGAGGAAGAATCAGAGGATACACATCCTAAGTATGAATCAGAGGATACGCGACTAGAGGAAAAATCAGAGGATACACGTCCAGAGGAAGAATAAGAGGATACGCGTCCCGAGGAAGAATCAGAGGATACATGTCCAAAGGAAGAATTGGAGGACACACGTCCAAAGGAAGAATTAGAGGATACGCGTCCAAAGGAAGAATAAGAGGATACGCGTCCTAACCCGTAAAATCCCTAAATAATTTCCAACAAGAAGTAAAGGATTTCAGTGAATAAACTCTCATAACCCTTATGCTAAAATAAGTTAATGTAATTGAACTCACAAATTTCTAAGAATGATTATATTTAACTATAGCTGATTTGAAGGAGATGTCTTCTCTAGCAGCCCTCAGTTTCTTCAATCTATTTGCTTTGTTCCCATTATTGGAGTTCCTCCTAACTGTTATGTATTTCTCATTTAGTACTATTTTTGGTTGATAACTGAAGATTGAGAGATTGAAACATACTTGCAAGGGGTCGAGACAAGTTTGAAGAACTTCAGTTAGCTACTATGTTTGGAAGATTTTGGAAATGAGGAGAAAATTTGATGGATGAAGGGAACGATGAACAATGGTAGTGTTGGGGTTTTCTCCAGAATGTTTTTAGAGAGTGTGACAGGAAAATGAAAGAAATGAAGGTGGAAGATGGGTTAGTACTCGTGAGTGAAGGAGATAGATAGAGAAGTAAAGGTGGCATGCTCTCTCTTTGCCACTTGAACTTGTTAATACTATTACTTTCCTATTCTACCTTTGATCCTAAATTAATATTACTAAGACCACATCATTAACAATTACTAAAATTCTAGAAATTCTAACTAATACATAAATCTTGTAAATAGTTCTAAGGTAGTGAGAGGGTTGTTACATTCTCCCCTGTTAGAAAATTTGTCCTCAAAATTTGAGATACTACCTATTAAAAGAGGTAGTAGGCGTAATCAGTACTTATTTCTAAGGACTGGAAAGAAAATTAAAAGGGAGAGTGAAGAGGACAATAAAGTTTTCTTGTAAAAATCAAGTATGAGAAGAAAGGATCCAGACATGATTTAAAACTGAAAAGATGGACATTGATCAAGCAAACAAGAGATGTTTTCAATGTAACAAGGGGCATTTTAAGGAAATATTATCCTAAGAGGAAATTCAAGGAAAATGATGGTAGAGAGGATTCTGGAAAGTATCAATTGCTTTAGGAGGTTACCTAAATGTTGATGCGCTAATGGCAACTAGATACAATGATATAAAAGGTGCATTATAAGTAGGGTGTCAAAGTTCATGGAGAAAAACTCTATAAGTTACTAGATACAGTGAGGATCATATTCATCTTCAAAATATATTAGATAAATCTTAAGCTTGAGGTGGAACCTGGAAGTGAGAATGAGCCAAGGTCTGATCTAAACCAACTCTTGGGCAGAATCAACTTACAACACATGTCGCAACTGATTTAAATGATAACAATCATGATGATACATATGGGTATTTGCTAACAAGGAATGGAGTTAGAAAACAAATATTTCCACTTCAAGGGTATGTACCCTAGGCTAATGTGATCAGCTATGCATTTCACACTACTAAAGATTTGAATGGTGAGAAACTAAAGAATATCACTGAGTTATTAAATAAAAGAATAATCATAACAGTTTTCCTTCATGGAAATTTGAAGGAGACTTATTCTTATGAGATAGCCGAGTGGTTTTGAAATTAAAGGAAGAGAAATTTGGTGTATAATTTTTGAGACCAGTATAAACTAAGGTAATCACTTAAACAATGGTATTTGAGGTTTGATTTCTTCATATGGAAGTGCAAAACCATTAGAAACAAGGATTATTGTTGTGTATACTTAAGAGATTTGCTTGCAATACCATTGTTTCCCTTATTCAAAATCACATTTGTTATAAATTGGATCAAAAGAATTCTGATCAAAGGGAGAACTATATCAGAGGAAAATTTGGTCTTAGATAATCTGATTAGAAAAAGAAGACCACATCAGTCGAAAATCTAATCAAAGGAAGTATGATCAGAAGAAAATTGCATCATATTAAAATATAATCAACGGTAATCTCATCAGAAGAAGAACTAGATTAGAGGGAGTGTAAATTATAGGTAGCCTGATTAGAAGGAAAAGTTTTATTTGAGGAAGTTCGATTGGAGAAGTATGAATAAAGGAAATCCAGATAAAGGAAATCCTATTTAAAGGAAATTCTTATCAGAGGAAGTCTGACTAGATAAAGTCTTCTTGGAGGGAGTTTGGGTCAAAAATAATATGTTCACAAAAATAAAGTCTTATCTGATAAAGTCTGATTAGAGGAAAGCTGGACCAAATGTAACCTGATTAAAGGATTTTAATAACAGAGGAAAATCTAATAAGAGGAATCCTGATTAGAGGAAGTCTGGGTTAGATGTAATCTGATCAAAGGATTTTAATCTTAGAGGAAATCTAGTTAGAGGAATTCTGATTAGAGGAAGTCTCAATCATATGTAATCTGATCAAAGTAATTCTAGATAAGAGGAAGTCTGATAAGAGGAAGTCTGATAAGATGAAGTCTAACTAGGGAATGTCTATATCCTATGAAAATCTGATCAGTGGTAATCTGATTAGAGGAAGAATCCATATTAGAGGAAGTCTAATCACATAGATCATATTTGATGAAGAACTTAATTAAAGTGAACCTGATCAAAAGGAAAACTATATCAAAATAAATCTGATCATAGAAGAACTGGATTAGAGTAAATCTGATAAGAGGAAACTATAATTTTTTGATTCCTCCCTAACTAACTCTTAGTCCCATTTTCACCCCCTTCATTGGGTTAAAATCTAGCATCCTAATACACTCATACAGATAGTGGATCAGACATGTCCACTTACAGGTCTGATATAATCTAAGCAATCCTAGAATTTAAGTGCTTTAGCTTTTGCATCTTTAGTAGGGTCTAAGAGGTTGTCCAGCAATCCTTCAATCTATAGATAACCATAGTTCCAACACTCTAATAAGCCACTTATAATTCTACCATTCCAAAACCAAAACCTAAGGGAACTAGAACTTTCAATATATACACCAGAATTATCGAATTGTCTCAATTACTAGAAAAAATCTCTACTAATTTCTAACAACATGAACTTGATAAAAGTAATGCCAAGATTTTGCCTAACTTATTAGGCTTACTGCTTATAACTGTTCTGAATGAGTATTCTCCTTGATGTCCATTACTCATTTAGATTGCTTCCTTTGCCCTTCTTACCCTCAAGGGCAATAACTCTTCATTTCTACAACTATACTGGAAATTGGCAGTTTACAGATTCACTTATTTCACCTCTAATTGTACTATAAATCTTAGGAGTTTAAACCTTGTAACTAATAGCATGGTAAGATCTCCTACTTGGATTTCTAGTTCAGGGATACTTCATTTTCAACTAACCTTACACTCCATATAAATCATAGTTATGTGTGCTTAACCTTACTTTTTATTAACCTTCTATTCTATACAATCTATTTCACTTTGCTACACATAAACTATTTGCTTCAAAGGCTTACCTCTATGGCTTTTACGCACAAGCCTAAACTACCTACTGAAAGGTTATGTCACTTTTTAAAATTAGATGTCACTCATCTAATAATAATGCCTATCTCATCCTACTTTCCAAATCTTTTTGTCACAGTTTTGCATATCAAACAAAAAATATTAAGTTGCTCAGACTTAATATTTTTTGAAATGATACTTGGAACATATAAACAAAAGAGAAGTACCATAAATTTAACCCTCTACCTACCGTCCAATTGGATCAAGAGGCTCTAATACAAAAATATAAGACTGAATATTAATTATCTAGAACTTGACAATTGGATTCATACACCTTAATAAAAACAGAAGCAACTATAATGAAATAATAATTAGAATCACAAAACACAACTGAAAACTACATTCAAAATATAGTTTCAACTTGTTTTGGTAGATTCATAAATTAATAATACAACTTGAACTAATTTAAGTCTTTAACAAATTTTCATTACATCATATATTTCAAAACATCATAATTTTAAAACTGATAAGTCTGGATCAATCCTCTGGTACTCAGCCTGTATCTTGGTTTCCTCTAGCTGCTAATATAAAAATAAAGGAATGAGATAAAAATATCTCAAAGAGCTCTGAAAATAAAGGGAGGAGTGGTTTGAAAATATTTATTTCATAAATATGCATAAAAACATGAAATTCTGATGCATCTCAAGTTGAAGCTCTCAAGTTCAATTTCTTTTTATAAAACTTAACTGAAATCATTATTTTATAATGATCATGAAAAAACTATGCATGAGCTAAAAAATCTTTTCTTTGTAACCAAAGAAAAGTTGCCTAATTATCTCAACGTGGGTAACCAAGATAATTGATTTATGAGCGGTAAAAGTGGTATGGTCAAACTCCAATCAGTGTCTTGATTGTTCTCCTTTACCTGATGAACCATGCCTGGAACAAAATGAACTTCCCCCCCCCGTGATATAAGGCCATGCATGATCTAATTAATGAGAATGTACTGAATTTGAGATTTTGGTATGCGACGTCTTTATTATGTCATGTATGCAATGCATCCTTCATTCACAACACTTATAAGCAACTTAGCAATATACTAGATTAGTGATGATCAATTCCTAAGGCCCTAATTTGATGTTGGAACCAGAGGCAACTTAGCCAAAGGCTGAACTATGAACCTGAGGCACCGCATTGTGGAGTAAATAGATTAGAGGCAACATGAATAGCGATAAGCTCTCAACAAAGGCAGCATGGTCAAAGAATACATGGACCAGAGACAACATGGTTAGATGATACATGTACTAGAAGAAATGTGGTCAGATGATGCATGGACCAGAGACAACGTGGTCAGAGGATGCATGGACCAGTGACATCATGGTCAAATGATGCATAGACCAAATGCAGCGTGGTCAGAGGATGCATGGACTAAAGGCAACATGGTTAAAGGATACATGGACCGGAGGAAGAATCATAGGATACGCGTCTAGAGGAAGAATGAGAGGATATACATCTAGAGGCAACTTAATCAGAGGTACTTGGATTAGAGGCAGCATAATGATAGGCAAACTCTGATCAATGGCAGCATGATCAGAAGAGGCTATGTTTGGGAGCATTTCACCAGAGGCAATACATGGACCATAGGCAGCATGGTTAAAGGATAAATGTACTAGAGGAAACGTGGTCAGATGATGCATGGACCAGAGACAACGTGGTCATATGATGCATGGACCAGAGACATCGTGGTCATAGGATGCATAGACCAAAGGCAGCGTGATCAGAGGATGCATGGACCAGAGGCAACATGGTTAAAGGATACATGGATCGGAGGAAGAATTATAGGATACGCGTCTAGAGGAAGAATCAAAGGATACGCATCTACAAGCAACTTAATCAGAGGTACTTGGATTAGAGGCAGCATAATGATAGGCAAACTTTGATCAAAAGGCAGCATGATCAGAAGAGGCTATGTTTAGGAGCATTTCACCAAAGGCAATATACTCAGTATATAAAGAATAGAAATCAAAGGGAGAAAGAGATACAATCATCAGAGGCAAAACACTTAGAAAACAACATCTGAGGCATAAGAATAGAGGAGAAATATCAGAGACAAAAGTAAGGTAAATTTACCGGGGGTAACAATAAGGGAAATTTACCAAAGGCAAAAGTCCAAGTTATGAATGACACCCAGAGGAAAAATTTTAGAGGCAATAGTAGAAAAACGTCCAAGGCGCGTGCATTTACCTACTTCGAATTACAGTTCTTTTCTCAAAATTATGAGATTTCCTAATTTACTAACACAACAATCAAGCAACAAGCAAACAACAACATGCATGACAATTTAAAATTATTTGGGTGCAGATTCAAAACATATGATAAAAATTCTATTTCTCTCACACATCTATGTTCTTCTAGCCCGTAAAATCCCTAAAATAATTTCTTACAAGAAGTTAAGGATTTCAGTGAATAAACTCTCATAACCCTCATGCTAAAATAAGTTAATGTAATTGAACTCACAGTTTTCTAAGATGAATTCTATTTGATTAGAGCTGATTTAAAGCAGATGTCTACTCTAGCAGCCCACAATTTATTCAGTCTTTGTGCTCTATTACCGTTATTGGAGTTCGTCTTACTTGTTCTTTATTTCTCTTTTAGTATTGTTTTTGGTTGACGATTGAAGATTGAGAGATGGAATTATACATGCAAAGGGTCGGGACAAGTTTGGAGAACTTAAGTGAGCTATTGTGTTTGGAAGATTTTGGAGAGGAAGAGATATTTGATGGATGAAGGGGACAATGAACAGTGGCACTGTTGAGGTTTTCTCCAGAATATTTTGAGAGTGTGTGACAGGAAAATGAAAGAAATGAACGTGGAAGATGGGTTACTACCCGACCACATCATTAACAATTACTAAAATTCTAGAAATTCTAACTAATACGTAAATCTTATAAATATTTCTAAGGTAGTGTGAGGGTTGTTAACCCCTTTTTTTAAAAAAATTCAAACAAACTTTATATCTTGTGTTAAAAAATTCAAACAAACAAACTCTAGAAAAAATTGTGTTCTAAAAAACTTGAAAAAAGTTTTTTGAAAAATAAATTTCGAATTTCAAAAACACAATTGTGTACTAAAACTTTCAAGTTTTCCAGTACATAGAGTTCGAATTGAAATGCATTTATATTCCATAAAACTTAAAAAAAAAAAAATTGGAACATAATGTTTTCTAGAAAACTTGAAAAAAATTCTGGTACAAAAAATTTGAAATTTTTGAAACACAATTGAGTTCCGGAAACTTTTTTTATGTTTTCTAGAACTCAAGTTGAATTTAATGAGGTACAATTTTTTTTTTTAAAATGTAAAGTATAAAATAGATAGTTTGCATAAAATGTGAAGTAGGATTACAAAAGTGGGATATAGGGTATAATTTTTGGAAACTAATTATATTTTTTTTAAATACAAATAAATTTAAAAATAAATTCAATGAATGAAAATATAAAAAATAAATAAATTTTACTGAGTGGAAAAAAATTGAACACATTTGTATGAAAATTAATGTAACGAAACATAAATTTTTTAAAATAAAAAAAATGGAAAAAGTTTTAAAACAATAACTGGAACATATACATGGGTTTAAAAATTTAAAAATAAAAATATTTTTATTATATATATAATAATATTTATAAATTGTAATTTAATTGCAACAAATAACAATTCAAAATCGTTAAATTAATTTATTTGAAATTTATTTAAAAACTGAATTGAATTTTTTTTCTTATGGATTATATGTTGTATAAATATATTTGAAATTGGAATAGATTATGTAATAGATTATGTGGCCTTTTTTTTAATTAAATATAAAGAAAATGTATAATTGGTTCTAATAAATGGTTTTTTGTCGGAGTTTTAATATTATACGATTTAAAAGTCTTTTACATCGTTATCTTTCTGTTTCTTATTGTTATTTTTTGAAATGAATCTCTATGTTTATCGATTATATCTTGTTCTTCCTATTTTCTACGTCATTTAATTATTCATTAAAATTTATAATTATATCTTGTAATAGATTATAAAGATATAATAATTTAAGTTCTCATTTAATTATTCATTTAATTCTTTTATTTTATTAAATTTTCTAAATGTTGCCTATTTTTTTTTTTAAATTTAATGTTCAAATGGTGATATATATTATTTGTAAGAATGCTTGAGAGATCTTGGATTAAATCTTAATAATCTTAATCATGTTTGTTTTACGGTAAACATTGTAAATAGGTCAAGTCGATACATGACGCGTTAATGCTAATTGGTTTGATAATATCATGGTTGGTTGAAAATCAAACATTTTCATTATTACTTCTGATCCATATAAGAAGGAAAAAAATCACTAAATTCAATAAAAAAATAAGTTTATCCAAACCCTAATTGGTTTGATAATATCATTATAATTTTTATAATTTATTTCAAATTAATTCAAAAAACAATTTTATTCAAAACATAGTCTTATGCTCCCTCTAGAAGAAAAAAAATTAAAAGTGCATTTTTTTTTATTAAAATATCTTTATGCATTAAACTACATATACATATTTATATGATATATGAATGTGAGACAATAAGAGTATAAAAAAATTATATTTATAAAAAAAAATAACTATAACTTTTTTTATTTTTTTTATTTTGTTGAATGTATTTTTCATTTATTGATATTTCAATTAATTTTTTAAGACAACTTATTTGTATTTGATGAAATTTATGTCGTATTGGATCACATGAAATTTCTAGTTTAATAACATTAATATTTACCAATGGAGATTATTATAAGAGAAATAACATATTAAAATATCAATCTTAAAAATAAAACATGTAATAATATATTTTAAATTCAAAATTTAATTTTTAAATTAATTTTTATTAAAATAACTTATATTTGAATTTGAATAGGAATCGAAATTGAGAAAGATTATTAATAGGCATTTATGATATTTTAAATAACATTAATTGGGTTAAAGAATAGAATTCGTTGTTTCTTTAATGAGTTATTGTTGATGCATGATAGTTGTACTCTTAGTTTACTATTTGGGCATGTCAATATGATTGTAAAAAATGTATAGAAACATAGTACATTTTTCATTTTTTAGACTTTGCCCTTTCGGTAGGTGATTAATATTAGAACATTTTGCATATAGATTTGTAACTCTTCTTTTTGGGTGATCTCTACTATCTCTCATAATAGTATAAATTTCTATAAAGTAAAAAAAAAAAAATCATAAAGATTCAAACAAAATAAATGGCATTCATTTAAATAAATTTTTTAAAATCTAATAAAGTATGGAGCCCGTGCCAAGCACGGGTGAGGAAATTCTTTACATAAATTTTATTGGATTATTTTTTAAAATTATTTTAATTAAGTTTGAATCATTCCAATTTTTTATAAATATGATTACATAGTCATTGATATCATATTTTTTGAGTCAATGATATTTACCAATTTAATCTGTATATAAATAAACATATAGATTGTAATATATTATATAATTTATTTTGGAAAATATTGGTTTTATATCACATAAAAACATAAATTATAGTAAGTTTTTTGACTGCTTCTCAAAAATAATGAAGTTGTTTTTTTGTCGACCAAATACATAAGCAATTGGGTCCTATGCAAATTCTTAAATAAAATTACCTAACAACCCATTATAGAGAATAAACAATAGACTTTATGTAATGACTTGTTTCAATAGATTTTGGATCTCTAATTACTTGTGAGCACCATTCGATCTTCATTCCAAATTATACTCATTCAATTTAATGGCGAACTGAAACCAATTCTCGAAAATTTAATCTATTATTATAAACATCAATATAAAAAAACGAAATACACATAGTTTTTAATTTTTAAATGTAGATCTTGTCAATCTATTTGAATTAATAACAACAATTATAATTTATATTTCATTTTACAAAAGAAGTTTTCCCAATTTGAGAGACCAATATGCCCAAATCTAATATATCCAACTGAATTGTAAAAATCGACAATGGTCATTAACTTGTGTGAGATAAATACTTAGTCTCCGCATAAATAACTTAGTCTCCCCACTCCCACCGTTGTTCAAAATTATTTTCTTCTTCAGTTTTTTTTATCTAAATAAGTAGTTACCACACAAGTTTAGGTTTTTTTTTCTTCTTGTGTGTTTCATATGTGATTTCTTCATTTGAGTCTGACTCTGTTTTGTTTGTCATCTTAATGTGGCGTTATTTAGTTTTTCATCTTGTTGCGGTGTTCGTTTGGTTCAGATTGACAAATCAACTTCGATCAAGGGTATTCAATCAATAACTTTGGCGTCTAAATCACTACGGCTTTAGAAACATTTGTATTTTGAACACCTCATTTAGGGAATAAATACTCTTATAGTTATGGGCCATAACTCATTTGGACAGATTACAGCAATGGTGAAGGTCAGATCAGTAGAAACATCAAAATCATTTACGATTACTGATAACCTATTTTTTAACTAGATTAGTTTTAATTGACATCGATAAAGGGAATTGTGAAAACATGCAGTTTTTACGGGAAAAAATATATTCTATCTTTTTTATTTTGAATTTGAATGATATTGAAAAAATATGAAGAGAAAATGAGATATTGAAAAAATGTAATAAGTTCATATTTTATATATTATACACTACTATAAGATAGTTGAATATAAACAAATATAGTATCTTAAATGAGTATAGGTAAATTAAATTTTTGGATAAATTTAAATGGTCAAACACATGTTATGTTATTTTCTGCAAAAAAAATTTGTGGGAGTTTTTTTAAAATGTGATTTTTGATAAATTTGATTTATTTAGCATTTTTTTGATCATATTATAACATAGTCATTGACATTATATTTTAATATTACATGTACATAAAATAATATTTGATTAAATATCATAGTATTTGTAATTTTATATTCAAAGAGTGAGTGATCCTTAATTTTATCCAAAAAAGGCAAATAATGAATAGCAAACTATAACCAAATTCGGAAATTTAATTTATTATTATAACCATTCTTACAATTTTCTAGTATATTTTACAATTGGACTAAAAATAGCATCCTAATAAGCATAACCTATAATCTATTTGGTGATTGCCAAGTTTAAAAAACTAATAGGCCCAAACAAAATATCAAAGTAGCCAAGGTCTGAGCATAAAATATGAGACCTCTTTTTTGACCTAGGAAAATAGGCACAAATCCAAAAATCTAATCAATCAAGTACGATGTTCATTGAACATTTCTCTATTAGTGTGAATCATTTTGTTCAAATGACTACATATAACTCATCGCAAATTGTGGCAGTTAAAGGTGCAAACACGAGAATGGGAGTTGAATTGTGTTTGACAATGTTGATAACTTTTTGCTAATTTGATGAAGGTTGGTTGGTTTTTATGAATTACTTAGATAAGAAGCAATCGGATTCAACAACAGCAAACAATGAAAGCATACATATTTGCCACATATATTTATCCTGGTTCACCACTAACTTGGCTACATCCAGTCCCCCTATTTAGAAGGCTTTAATCCACTAATTCAAATACCTTGAATTACAAAGCACCTGACCCTCGAAGCCAGTCTTCCCAAACAGCCTGACAACCCCAGACTTTTGAGGAACTAACCACCTTGACCTTACAAGCCAAGTCTTCTCCTAACAACCTGACAACCCCAGATTGAAGAAGGAACTAAACCACTATCGGGTTGAATACAAAAGATGGGAACTTGAGTAGTTGCTTCTAAAAAAATTGATGATAATAATAACTCTCACACTCTAAGAAAAGAACACTCAAAAAATATTTTTAACTTGAACAAGTGTTTCTCTCTTTGAACTCTAAGATGAATTTGGAATCTTGAGCTTGAGTTCTCCTACTCTTTTCTACTTTTTGATGCTTTTCTTCTTCAGCCTTGAGTATCTATTTATAGTTAAAATTTGGGCTTCAATTTAGTACTTGTTTAATTCTGAATGGTATCTTGTTCAAATTGAGTTTGTAAATTATTCAGATTGATTCTATTCATATTTTGTTGTAGATAAATCTTGATCAAATCTTCTTCAAATCTTGATTAAATATTTTTCAAATCTTGATCAAATATTCTTCAAATCTTGATCAAATCTTTTTAAAATCTTAATTACATATTCTTTAAATCTTGATCAAATCTTCTTCAAATCTTGATCAAATCTTCTTCAAATATTCTTCAAATCTTGACCATATCTTCTTTTTAACTTGATCAAAGATTTTTATTCAATTATAAAAATGAATCAAATCTTATTTTAGATTTTCTTCAATTATAAATTTGAATCAAATCTTATTTTAGATTTTCTTCAATTATAAATTTGAATTAAATCTTATTTTAGATTTTCTTCAATTATAAATTTGAATCAAATCTTATTTTAGATTTTCTTTAAATACATGAATCTTCTTTCATACTCTTTGAAGTCAAATATATTGTTCTCATAAAATACTTTTGTTATCATCAAAACTCTAATTATAAAATCAACTTGGTTCCAACAACGGTGACGGATACATATTTTCTAATGTATAGCTTGTGCCAAGGCGACTAAGAGATGGTCGCAAACATCAAATTAATTGATATATATTGATTATATAATTCTTAGTTTTATTAGTTTTTAATTGATATGAAATATTGATTTACTATAAAGATAAATATTTTAACTTGCAAATTGTTAAGTAACAAATTATTCTAACACAAATAATTCAAAGAAGTGCATTGTGAAATCAACAACATATTATTGTGAAAATTATTATTTCATAATTTAAAAGGATTTTAAATTGATATGTGCGGTCGAGTATAAGTATAGAGTAACGTGTAGATGATTTGACATATAACTAATTAAAAGAGGAGATGTCAGGTTCATTGAATTTTGAACATGGTTAGACGTGCAAATTTTTTTTAACTCTCTCTACCAATTATGGGTTGATGCGAGTGATAAGCGACTCGAGATCCTTATGCAACTGATTATGGTTCAATCTATGAATCATGTGTGGAGAAAATCTAGTTGGGAGAAGAAATTAACCACCGCTAAATAACGGTGTATGTTTCGTATCTAAAATTGATTATATAATAAAAACTCCCAAAAACAAAATAGGGTAATGATGATGAAAAAAACACACCAATTGTGGTTTCTCTCACATTCACAACGACTTAGATTCATATTCTCTATCCTCCCCTAATCTAATTTATTTTTCATAAAAAATAATGATTAAAAAATTATATTTTTTTGGCTCCTTTATCTAGTACATATGATCATTTGTGTATTAACTATTTATGTACAATGTAATCTTATACTTCAACTTGTTTGATGCTAATGTACATAAGATTTCAATATTTTTTTCTTTACACGTGATTTTTCATTTAACGTTTATTGATCTAGTTTTGTTTGGACCATATGTTTCTCTCGTGTTAGGTAGACTTAGGATAATTTACTTCATTATTGAAAAATAACGTTAGTTGCAACATTTACATAACTCGTAATGTCAAACAAAAAAAGGAAATAGTAAGAAATTGTAGTAGTACCATGAAACTTTTTTACCATTATTTATATCAGTGGAATATGTGAGCCGAATTTAATAGATACATATTAGCAAATTTAATAAGAGTATTAACAGATGGAACATAATAATTGAATTATAATAAAACTATTAAAATCAACCTTATGATGACTACCAAATATACATTAAGCTTTTGTAATATATTTACCTTGAGCAAGACAATATGTATCAAATATTTTTGCTAGCATGCGATGAAGACCCATCAACACTCCTTACATGTCTCATCCACTTATCACTTATCACTTTATACATAAAAAGTAATATATTCTAAATTAATTTTCTATCAATCTTAATGAAAACATATGCAAAATGAAATTACTATTAAAATTATAAAACTGCTAATATATTGTCGGTGTTTGTGAAGCTTCTCCTCCTTCATTGTTGTTCAATCTGAAACATTCAACCTTGATTTTTCATGTCACCTATCTATCCCTTTTGATGTAGTAGTGCCCTATGAATTCTACACTAAATTAACATCAATTCTATTACATAAAAGCTCTTAAATCTTCAAATGTCTCTCCAAATAATGACGTGTACCATTCCTTTTTTATGACCAACTATCATGTCAATTTCAATTTTTAACACTGCTCCAAATACTCATGTTAAATAACATGTGACGAACACAATATTTTTAAAATTTAAATTCAAATAAAGAGTAAATAAAATTTACATATAATTATTACTACAATCAATCAATATTTAATGTGATTAATGTAATGTACAACTTTTGAAATTAAATAAAATTATATGTATATATATATATATATATATATATATATATATGTTAAATATTAAATATACCCTATAAAATGCTTGTGTTTGATTTTTATTTATTTATTTATTTATTTTTAATTAAAAAAAGTGTAGTGTAACACCCCGATTTTTAGCAGCGCGAGTGTATATTTTTTTTTTAAAAAAATTTGATAAAATACCAAGTCGTAACACAAACGACAAAAGTCATAATTAATTACATCATAATTATAACAAATTAAAAAGGTTTTTGAGACGATAATCCAAAATATCCAAATATAAAATACACCGACTAAAATAGTTTGTTTCAAATACATAAGTTCCCTTTGCGACGACAACCTTGAAATAAGAAAGGAAAAATAAATAAGATTCTTAAATAAAACCCTAAGCTGATCATTAATCTAATTGAGGGTGAATGGGTAATGAGAATCCACAAGCGGCATCAAGTCCCAACGCTTTCGAACACAACTCCAAACTCATCGCTATGCCACGCCTTCGATGTCGTTGCAATTCCAGCACGACTCACAACCTTAACCCCCTGAGGCGTAAGCCCGATCCACAATAATGTAAAGGGTCATCAACCGAAATTAACAAATAACATTTAGCACTTAAATTTAAATGCACAAAAGTACCTTTCATCTTAGCATACTCCTTGAAAGGATTTTCATATGTCAAAGATGCATAAACAATGTTGAAAAATGAAGTTTTTAACAAAACTGCACTGTCATATTCGAATACAGCATCCTTGTATTCGAATACAGTGCTAATTCATATGTCAGTGGCAAAATTTATCCTGTCGTATCCGAATACAGTCCTGTCGTATCCGATTACAAGTATTCGAATACAGTCCTGTCGTATTCAAATACAAGTGCGAAATCATAAGTCAGTAGCAAATTCTGTGCTGTCGTATTCGAATACATTCCTGTCGTATTCGAATACAACTGTGAAAAATACAGATTTTCAGTTTTGAAAAACATTTAACACTTACGATACAAAGTCCAATCAATAACACATCGAACATTCATAATATCAATACATATTTACACCAAATTAATCTCCACAAATTCACACCTCAATCACACATCAAACATTCATAACATCAATTATGAACACATAATTACATCAAAACTTAATCAACACAAATTCACACCTCAAAGCAATTACGGCACGATAACAAACAACAACCGAGTATGTATATACAACCATCACAATATATGAAACATGAATCGCGTGCCAACACCCTAATGTAATGCGTATATGCCAATGCACATGATTCCGGAGAACCAAATTACCAAGGTGCCACCTATCACGAGTCCGCACAATTTACTCAAGTGTAGCCTATCATAGGCCTTACACATCAATTCCAAACAAAAACCCTCAGCGAGGGGCGTAAACCATAATTGCACTGCCTATCACAGGCCTAGTACAAATTACCAAGGTGTCACCTATCACAGGCCTTACACTTTAAGTTGAATGCTCGTATGGATAAGATGGACCAACGATCACATGGAACCATCCCGTGGCCCATCACAGACACCACTTAACTTCGTGGCCCATCGCGGTCACCACAAGCTATGAAATGCATGAGTATGCTCTGACTCTTTTCACCACAAACATTACGTAAATGCAGCTATTAAAAGATTCCCCTTTTTTAATACTCATTTGACAAAAATGATTTTTCAAACATTTCATAGAGTACACCCAAAACAGATTTTCCTCAAAACCCACATCAAATTTAATCCACAATTCACATTAATTTCAATTCACAATACATACCAAATTTCATCAATTCATATTCCACAAAATCATGCATGAATCACATTAGTTCCAAACTCCACATATCCAACAATAAATTCCACTAAATTCAACTTCCACAATTTCACCCATAAACACATTAAATTCATTTTTCACAAATCTACACCTCAAACACATCAAATTTATTCTCCACAAAATCACATATAAAGCCCTAAATGCAAGCTAAAAGTTTGGAAGGATCCCTTACCTTCGTTATCGCTTTTACAACCGTTTTCGTTACCGCGATCAAAGACGGCGAAAACTCTCGCTCGCGTCGTCGCTTCAAAAGCTAGGTCACTAGCACCGTAAAGTGGAGAGGAGTAACTTTCCCTCCTGACACTTCTCGAATGGAAGCTTAGATCTAGACAAGAAATGGTGGTTTACGTTTGGTGGTTTTGAAAACCACCCACACGGTTTTCGCGGAACTGAGGAAGAAAGAAAAAAAAAGAATCGCGAGGCAGGAAATGTTTTAGTTTTCTTGCTTCTCTGATTCCTTGCCTTCACACACACACACACACACACATATATATATATATATATATATATATATATATATATATATATATATATATATATATTTAAACCAAACCAACAAATATCCAAATACTCTTACACACATCACTTCACTCACATCTCAAACTATTTTGATAAAAATATCTACTCTCATCGCAACTCAAAATATATATAATAAACATATTACAAACTCTAACAAAATATGCTTTTGGTACTTAATTCACAAAATGAATTAAAATTGGGCTAAATGCCTCAGCAATTCAACACCAAATATACTAAGGTTGCATAAATTAGAGTGTAAAATTAAAGTTCTTACATGTAGAATCATTGAGAGATGTAAATTTTAAAAAAAGTAATGAATAGAGTATTGTGATAAATGAAACTATTGGAAGTTATTTATTACCGGTCGTAAAGTTTTCTTTTCTTTTAGAGCTCAAAACGTAGTGTGACTATCAACATAATTTGTTGCAGCCATAATTAATTGTATTTAGGTGTAATAATGGAGTGTTATTTGAGAATTGTATTAATGGTCAAATACACGTGAGAATGTTATATTTCAAATTTGAATTAGAAAATATATGTCATTTTTTATGGAAAAAAAATTAGAGTTAAATAATTTTTTGGTTATATAAATATTTATATTTTGTTTTTAGTTCCTCTAAAAAATTTCTTCAAACAATGGTCCCTCAAATATTTAGAATGTGTACTATTTACATTTTTGAAAGCATATTTAAAACATTACAAGAATCTCCCCATAAAAATTTATAACTTTTTAACAAAAAATAATTTAAATACGAATTTTTAATGGCCAAAAAGCTTAAAAAATCATTTTTAATTAATCTCTTGTTAAAAAATTTAAAATTTTGTAAAATAAATTTTTTATAATGTCTTGAACATGACTGTTAAATAATCTTTCAAAAATTATAAAGATACACATAAGTTGACTTAAAATAAGGGGCCAAATTTATTGACAACAATTATTTGAGGACCATTGTTTGAAGATAAAAGTTAAAGGAACTAAAAATAAATTATGATATATTTGTAAATATCAAAAACATATTTAACCCCAAAATTTATGGTAGATAATGGTACCTTTAGTTCAAATTGTAGAAAAGACTTTAAAATTTAATGAGCACTAACAAAATGAATTACATTTGTCTCTCTAATAACATGAAAATTAGAGTAAAAATATTTGTGGCCAAGACAATGTTCTTGAAGAATGACTCTTTTGCAGCCATGAGTTGCAATTGGAGCAATTAAATTGAAAAATTACATTTTTCATATCCAATATTTTTCTACAATGCATGTGAAAATAGAATAATTAATATGCTACTGGTTTAAAAAATTACAATGTTTGGTATTCAAGGAGATGCAAAATTTGTCAAAAAAAAAAGTAGGGAGATGCAAAATATAATTTTCAAAATTGTAATTTGTAATTGATAAATCCTAATAATACTATATATAAGAATTCTTATACGCATCAACAAATATATAATGGAATCCTTATTTGTTTGGTTGATTTGAAAAGTCGACAGTGATTATTCTATTATATATTTTATAACGAAAGACAATTGAATGAGATATGCTATTAAGAGGAATACTTGATTGTAGGTGATTGAAGGAGAATGAAAATAATTATTAATTGTAGGGGATTGAATGATATTTTGACGACCGCAAAATCATCTTTAATAGTTGTAAATACAAAGGAAAAGATATGCTCATACACCAATTTAAACCCCAAATTCAAATTTTGAACATACAATCAACATTAATATATTATTTGGTAATAATTAATTGATTTAATGCACAATTGGTAATAATTAATTTGTTTAATGTAAAATAACAAACTTTGTTATGAAATGATCTGATTACAATTTATTAGTTTAATGCACAATATCAAATTTCTTTTTTCATATATTCACATAAGTTTGATACTGTGTTTGAATTTTTTTGTTTGGTTGTATGGTGTGTTTAAATTTTAAAATGCATATTATAATAATTCAATAGAATATGTTATTGACAATAAAATTAGGTTAGACGATTTTGTTGTTGTTGAAATGTTTTGAAATGATTATAATATAATTAATGATTGATTACAAATAATAACGTCATATGTATTATTTTCTTTAAAGATACATACCTTATTTATGATATTAATAGT
>JBBPBQ010020323.1:37240421-37298653 GCA_037974755.1 Cicer yamashitae
AACTTTAATGTATCGTTAGTAAAAAGTTTTAGTAAATCATATCAATCATGTGAGTCACTTTATAAATAATTGTAGCAAAAGTTAAATATTTTTTATGATATAACAGTTGTGATTGATTTATAATGTCAAAACTTTTTACACTAACAATATATAAATTAAATTCATACACTAATATAAAAACTTATAACAAACAGCTGACTAAACAACCCCAAATTATGTATTTAAATATTTTATTTTAAAAAGATAATTTATATATACATATATATATATATATAAATAGTATGTATATATATATTTTAACTAAATTTAATATTTCAAAATAGTAGCTAGCATGTCCTTGAGTTGACATGTATACAATTTTAGTTATAAAATGGGTCTTCTTTTGATATAGTAGAAATTAGTCGTAATATGTGTTAATTTAAGTAATCAATGAATTGCATGAAGGAAATGTTTGTGTTGATTGATCTTCTAAATTGGATGTTTCTCTTAATAACAAATATGAAGAGTTGTTTGTTTGACACACTTTTTATCTAATGTTTGTTTAGAGGGCTCAATGAGAATTCGATTCTTGAGAGCTTAATCTCTAATTGTTATTCTTTGTTATTTATTTTATTTCTCTTTGATAAGAAAAAAATAACCAACATATTACAAATCATGTATTTTTGTCGGTATTACGAATCATGTTTTATCATACAAAATTAAAATTAAAATTGTATTATGTTTTGTATTGCAGTGCACAAATGTCCCTACAATTGACACATGTACAATTTTGGTTATAAAATAGGTTTTATTTTTATATATTATAGATATAAAATTAAAATTGTATTATGTCATCTATTGCGGTGGATTTATTATTCTTTTTTATGATGGTTGTGGTGCAAGAGCGTCCTTACAGTTGACACGTGTACAATTTTAATTATAAAATAGAACTTCTTTTGAATAATCCATCAATTACAAATTCTGATTACAAATCATGTTTTATTATACAAAATCAAAATTGTATTATATCATTTATTGCAATGCATTTATTATTTTTATTCACAACACTTGACATTATTCTTTTTTGTTGCACTTACATTTATTACACTAAAAATGGTTTAAATTCTAATATCATATAATATTTAGATGACCTTTACCTGAAATATCTAAAACATTTATATTTTATAGGTCTATTTTGGTAACAAATTCATTTATATCAATATGTTAATATGTTTTTGGATTGATTGAGATAACTATTGAGGAGACATGACAAACTCAACAAAGTTTGAATTTGTTTGGGTGATATTTTAGTTGGGGCTTCTAGTATTATAATGGTTGTCCATGTATTTTGAAAACTTGAGATGTTCATTACTGTGTTGAAGTATAAAGAAAAGACGTTGAATTGAAAAATAGTTAATGAGAGAAATATATGTTTTTTTCTGGAGTAGAAAAATATATGTTAAGTATCCATCACCATTTCTTTTTACTTAAGTTTCATTATTTGTAAAATTTAAAAAGAAAAAATATCTATTTGCAAACACATTAACACAATGACCTTGATCGTTGGTGCCTATTGCTATTATGTAATGATCCTGTTTTCAAGGTAATTTTCAATTTTCACTAATTACATTTCTGGTTTAATTTGAAAAGATGAAACTGTAATTGAAATTGATCAAATTTTTATAATATAATTATATATTAATGTGCAGAGTTAAAAAAGATATATGAATGTAAAGTCTAAAATTACCATAAAATCATAATATAACTACCAACACTGTTTGCATATATCTGAAAAAACAAAACAAAATTAAATTGAATAATGAAAAGAAGGAATGATTTCCTAACTTCATAATATAATAGATCAGAATCGATAAAAAAAATTAGTATAAAATGCATCATATCTTCTAAAGTTTGTTTAATATATATGTATTTAGTCTAAATATAATCCATATGAATAAGTATATGAAAATATTTAAAACAAAATAGCAATGGTTTGTTATAAAAAGACATATATTGGTTCTGCAGTTGTAAGAATTGAGTGAATTGTAAGATATTCTCTTGAATTATCAACTTACCATACACTCATCATAAATTTTTATGAGTCAAAATATAAAGAACTAAAATAAAGGGAAACTTTAGATACCTAATTTGAACACCGATGAAGACCCTAATATAGTGATCGTTAGCGAACCTGCAAAATTAGATATATGAAATAAATATAAAAATAATAAAATTGATTAAAGAAACTAAAAAAGTTCACAAAGGGAGAGAATGCAACATGTAGAAGAAAAAAGAAAATGTTTAATGAACGAAAAAATCTAAAAGGAAGAAATTTATATAAAAGAATATGTTAATTATTTGTCTTTATATATACAAAGTATTCAAATTATGAGTCGATTTGAAAAACGGGTAGAATATATCTGAAAGATGCTATTTTTATTTGTTACATTCAAAATTTTCAAAAAAAAATGCTTTAAATAGAAGGTTAGTATCACAATAAATGATCAATTTAAGTGCCATGTGCACTAATTTACTTAAAACAAGACAATTGTATATAGTGTAGATAAAAATTTTATATTAATATGTTTCCTTATATTTTTTCAATTGTAATTTGGGATAAAATTAAATCCATTTAATTGTTTTGATGGACAATAAAAACATTATTACATGTTTATAATGCCAAGAGTATTCCTACTGTAAATAAAAAAGCATACATGAGAGGATCACATAATGGTGTGCAAGATTTATTTTGCATTACACTAATAAGTGCCGTATGTACTTTTTTTTTACGTAAAGAAAAGCTCGGTATTTATTTTTTTGACGTAGTTTTTTTTTTTTTTTTTATCTTAGAAGAGATGATAAATTTCACCATAATTAACTCACACAAATGCAAGATTCGAGTTCAAACCCAGAACAAGACTTACAACCTAACAATATCAGCATTTTCCAGTTGAGTTTAAGGACTTTTTCACGTAGATGTTGATCATAGATATTTCTGCTGATTGAATGCGTGCTAAGAGAGTACTATAATTTAATAATTTCTACTGATTTTAAACGATTTCCTCCGCACGGCACATATGAAAATATGGTAATCATAATAACAATTTTGCTACCCACACCCCATTTTTGTTACCCATACCCCTCATTTTTTTATAAAAACAAAATACCTAAAATGCCCTTGCTTATTTATATCATTCTTTAAACCCCATTTGTCTCTTCATCACCATCCTTAACCTCATAACTCACATATCACAACTCATCCATAACTCACCCATCAAAACTCATAATCATTCAAAACTCACATCACTCACTCATAACTTACACCTCATAAGTCTCTTCTTCATATTGTGGTTAAAGTCACCAACAAGGTATGTTTGCTGATCTGCATTTGAGTTCCTTTTTTTCTTCAAAATCTGGGAATTTTACGTGAACTTAGTTCATGTACGTTGTAAATAATTCACTATATGCAAACTTAAATCATGTATCCTTACGTGAACTGAATTCACGTACGTTATTAAAATTAAGAAATCACAGGCAATATGTGAATCCAATTCACATAAGGATATGTGAATTAAGTTTGTGTATTCAATGAAGTTTAAGAATTCACAGGCACTACGTGAATTCAATTAACGTAAAAGTGAGTTCAAGTAGGTTGCGTGAATTCAGATCACGTAAGCGTATGTGAATTCAATTCACGTATAAGTTGTATAATGATGGTGTCGCGTCCGGTTTGTCCGCAAAAAAGGAGTCGCCACCAATTTTATTTTTTTAAACGGAAAATTAGATAAAACCAAAAATAAAATTCTTGAACCAAAAAAACAGATTCGGGAGTCGATTACGAATAAGGAAAGTAATATTACCCACATTGTCCGTTAAAACGGTTACCCTATAATTAATTGTATACAAATTACTTAGTTATTTAATTATTTATTTTACCCCCTAAAAAATAATAAAAAAGAAAATAAATTATTTACAATAATAAAAGAAGAAAAAAAATATTTTTTTTATTAATTTGGTTTGACAAGGGAAAAACCTTGCTCCTACGTCTCCCCAGGTGCATTAGGGAAATCAAAACACACGTAGTTCTTGGGTAGAAAATATTAATGTGTTGCCCGTTTTTTATTATTACTCTATTTTAATTATTTTTTATTATGATAATTATTATATATGTATCCAAAAATAAAAATGTAATAATAATAATAACGAAAAAAAAGAGGTGAGATGCCTGTTCACGGATTGTATCTTTTTATCTTTTGTTTTAAAGTAAAGCAAAATTGAGTTTTGTTAGAAAACAACGCAACAAAAATGTAATAATAATAATAATAATAATAATAATAATAATAATAATAATAATAATAATAATGAAAAAAAGAGGTGAGATGCCTGTTCACGGTGTGTATCTTTTTATTTTTGTTTTAAAGTAAAGAAAAATTGATTTTTATTAGAAAACAACGTAACGCGGCGGTATGTGAACGAAACAGATGGACGCGACGGTGAAGTAGCCTGTTAAAGGATTTGCTCGTGCGTTGTCGAATTTGTCGCGACACAAAGGCCACCAACGATGGGGGTGAGTGATGTGGCATGGTCGGCGAGGATGAATTTCATCCAGCGGTAGCGACCATCAATTCTAATCCTAAGGGAAAAACTATTTATTTGTTGTTATGATTTTTTTTGTTGAGTTATTTGATAAAGACGTGATATGAGTTTTCTGTTATATTACAATAGGGTGAAATTTGTTTTTTTTGTGATTGGTTTATAAACATCAATTAGTTATATTTTTTTAGTATTTTGTGTTGCAAAGAAAACAATTTTATGAACAGACAAGTTTAGAAAAATGAAAGTTTAACATATGAGTTTATTTTTTTGCATAAAACTGAAAAAGAAAAAAAAAAGTTTAAACTACATTTTTTAAAGGGATGCAATACAAAGATTAATAAGAAGAAAATTAGAGAAACAATAAGAAAGTGATACCTTACTACTAAATTGGTTTAGCTAGACTGATTTTCCTAAGATCACATTCTCTGCTCCTCTTTTGCCTATTTTTCTCTCTTCTTTCTTTTTTTCTTTACTCAATAGTGCTCCGCCGATAGTGTTCCCATCTACTTCTACTCTTACTATCGATTATTTATAGGCTTCTCGGGTGTAGGTTACAAAAGTCAAGGGAATAATTGTCAATTGATCACCATTTTATTACTATTAATCTATTTCTTTTCGGTTTCTTTTCATTCAATTGATTATCATTATACCGATTTTTATGACCATCAATCCATTTCTTTTTTTTTTTATTTTTTCGTGCAATTGATCATCATTATACCGATTTTTATGACCATCAATCCATTTCTTTTCGGTTTCTTTTCTTTTTTTTTATTTGTTTATATTTTAGAAAAGAGTATGATTTATATTTTCGGTTTCTTTTCATTTTTATATTTTTGTATTTTTTTATATGACCATTAATCCAATCCTGCTGGATGTTGACATGTAGATCGATACTAGGAAATGTTTTTGCTGTCGTTTGTTTGTCTTTGTAATCTCTTATGTTGTCTTCGTTATATCTCTTTCAAATATGTTTTCTATTGTAATGTACTATCTGAACATGATTCCGTTTTGTTATGCAATATTTTCTTTTATGTTACCTTGTGTGATGCTTTCCCTTTATCAGTATTTATTTGTTTGAATTATATTTTCTATATTTTTCCTTCTTTTTGATCATGTCAAAAGGGGGAGAAAATTTGGTATATTGTTGTTCTTAAAACCTTTTGTAGGTCTTCAACATTTTACCAAAATAATCACATAAACTCAAGTTCAACGAGGGAGTACGCATGATTTATGGAGGAGCAATTTTAACATTTTCAAAAATGTTTAAGTCTCTTCAAACAACAAATTTTTATCATAATCAAAAAGAGGGAGAATGTAAAACACATGTTTTTTATGAAGACAAAGACCAAAGAATGTGATCAAAGTAGCAAGCTCAAAAAGAAGTCCAAATATCAAAGTCAACTATAATCAAACATATTAGATGTTTAATAAATGTAAAGGTACATGATGCAATCAAATATTCCTATATTTCAAAAGTACATGAGCACCATTCATCTTAGCATATGCATAAAAAGGATTTTCATATGTCAAAATGACATAAACAATGTTTAAAAATAAAGTTTTTGACAAAAAGCAATGTCGTATTCGAATACATCATATTGTATTCGAATATAGATGTTAAGTCAGTAGCAAAAACTGAACATCTGTATTCGACTACGAGATGCTGTAGCCGAATACAAGTGCTAAGTCAGTAGCTAAGACTGCACATTTGTATTCGACTACAACCTGATGTAGTCGAATACAAACAACAAGTCAGTGGCAAAATTCACTTAGTTGTATTCGACTACATGGATTTTGTATTCGAATACAACATGAAAATTTTGAATAAATCTGAACGTTATAAGAGGTGTATTCGACTACACACATGTTGAGACAAAATCTCTCTCAAATGATTTTAATGATAACAAAATTGCTTAAGAGATTATGATTGTGATTAATGACTAATCTGTGCTCTTGAGTGGATTTATAGTAGAAAACAGGTTATTAATCATAAAGTCTAAAAGGAAGAAAAACTGATTAAATACCACCATGTTTGTAAACTTGAGGATGGATTGAATCTATGAGAGGATGGCCTCGTAAAAGCATAATATACATCCAGCTAAGTAACCATGATTTTTAATCAGGTTAAGATGTCAAAACTGTAACCAAGAATGACCAAATAAAGCACATTATCTAAAGAGGTCAGAAAGCATATTTGGACTAGTACGAGGATAGGCAGTACTAGGTAGAGGACGACCAGTACTAGGTAAAAGGTTGAACAATTTGTCACATCATTCTCCAAAAGTTGAATTCAACCTAGTATTACAACATTCAGACGGCTGTAGCTCACATAGTCAAAGAAATAGCCTTTTCATGTCTTGAAGAAAGAAAAAAATGAAAAGGACCAAGTACCTAGGAGGTTTGAACCTCAAGGCTAAGGATGGACTATAACTGTTCAAGACAGCTGGATGGCAGTTCTAGTGATATTTAGCTCCATCAACACATACTGTATTCGAATACAACTGGAAACAATGCAATTTTTCAGATCTGAAATGGTTCTAGATCATTGCATTTTTTCATCAAACCTCTAGGAACAATGGCCACTGATTTGAAGTGATGCCTATGGAGTATAAATACCCCATAGTTTCAGATTAATTAACACACAATCCTACTACCAAAATTTGAACAACTTTGAACAATTTTCTGAAATCTTCTCAAAGTTATTTTTCATATTTCAAGTACTTGCAATACATTTTCATATAATTGAGAAAGGTTCTCAAAGCATACTTGAAATAACATTGGATTGATATAATTGTACAACTATTACATTCTTATTCTAAGTTAAAGAACATTTTGTTGGAAAATCACCAAAGTGATTATATTGTTTGTAAAACATAGTAGTACTTTCTTCAAGTAGTCTAATCTAAGATAGTGGTGTGCTATCTTAGAAGCTGTGTTAGAAGTTTGTAGCAGAGATCCTAGGGTGGGATTTGTACATTTTCTGACAATAGTGGGAAAATATCTTGTAGTGTGCAAGAGGACTAGATGTACCCTTGGTCATAAGTGGAACCAGGATAATATTGCTGTGTCCATTAATTTTCTTTCATTTACTTGTTGCCATACACTGTCCTAAAGCAGAAAAATTGATCACTAAATCACTGAAAACAAGAAAATTTCTAAACACCTAATTCACCCCCTCTTAGGTGCACCTCTGTTCTTACAATTGGCATCAGAGCAGGTTCAGGTAACTTACTCCTCGATCCTTACTCTTACTCATGGCTTCCGCACAACCTGTTTTCAGAGATGGTGGTAGTAGCAACAAACCACCTTGCTTCGTTGGAGAACACTATGACTTTTTGAAGATACGCATGCAAGCGTATCTTGAGGCACAAGGAGACGACATATGGGATGTAGTAGAAAATAGTCCCTATATTCCAAAAACGGTCATGAACAATAAAGAAGAAACAAAGATAAAAACCTCATGGACTGACGATGACAAAACAAAAGTGTTATTTGATAAGAAGGCCAAAAACATGCTATAATCAGCACTTGGAATGGATGAATTCTTTCGTGTATCTCACTGCAAAACGGCTAAAGAAATATGGGATACTCTTGTAGTAACTCATGAAGAGACTATAGAGGTAAAACAATCTAAACTCAATACATTATCTCAAGAATATGAATTATTTCGAATGCATCTCGAAGAGTCTATCTTAGACTTACAGAAAAGGTTCTCTCATTTAACCAACCACTTGTCGGCACTTGGAAAAATCTTCAGCAACGATGAATTAAATCTAAAAGTGTTAAGATCATTAACAAGGGCCTGGAAACCAAAAGTGACGGAAATTTCTGAAAAGAAAATCCTATCCAAAATGTCTCTTCCTGCATTGTTCGGAAAACTTCAAGAACACGAAATCGAACTTGGAAGGTTAGAAAAGAATGAAAGTAAAGAAAAGAGGACCAAAAACATTGCTTTAAAAGCTGAATCAAAAGAACAAATCAAAGATGAGAATTCAGATGAAGATGAAAACATCACCTTCCTCGTTAAGAAATTTGGTAAGTTTCTTAAAAATGATAAAACTTTCAAAATGAAAAGTTTCAGAAAGAAGAATACTTCCACTTCAAGCCAAAACTTCACTTGCTTTTGAGTGTGGTAAGCAAGGACACGTATAGGCTGAATGTCCAAATGTTATCAAGAAAAATGCCATAAAAAAGAAAGACTTCAAAATGGCATACATAGCATGGGAAGACAATGAAGTGAGTTCATCTTCGGAAATAGAAAGTGAAGAATGTGCGAATTTTGCATTAATGCCATCGCACCAATCGGACGAAGAAGAAGAGGTTAGTAACAAAGACTCCCCTCATCATAATAAGACTAATAGTGAATTAATTATCGAATATAATGATGCTCAAAATGCCATTAAAGAACTGCTTATGGAATGTAAAAATTTGTTCAAAATAGTGTCAACCCAAAAGAAACAAATTTCAACTCTTCAAGAAAAAGTTGACACTATGGCAAAAGATTCTGAAAAATTAAAACAGCATTTTACATGCAATAAGTGTGATTCTCTCTCTTTCAAAATTGTCCAATTAAATAGAGTAATTGAGTGATACCAAAAGGGACAAATTGGATTGGAAAACGTTTTAAATATGCAAAGATACTCAAATGACAAGAGTGGTCTTGGTTACACAAAATTTGATAAACCAAGTTTGAATAAAACCATTTTTGTTAAAGCGAGTAACCAATCCAACCAAGGAAAGGTTATAATTATGCAAAAAGATCATCATTATAAGGAGAAAATTATTCAAAAGAAATCTCATATACATACTTTTAAAAGTAAATTTACTCCTACATGTTTTTATTGTGGTCTTAATGGTCACACACCTAATGCCTGTCACTTTAGAAACTTTAGTGTTCCTAATGGGCATTACGTGTGGGTCAAGAAAGGTACTAATCCTCAAGGACCCAAAGCACATTGGGTACCTAATAAAACTTGATCCTAATTTTGTAGATATGCACGCAAAGTACCTCAAATATGTGGTACTTGGATAGTGGATGTTCTAAACATATGACGGGTGATAAAACAAAATTTTCAGCTCTAACTCTTGAATCAAAGGGCTATGTGGTCTATGGAGACAACAACAAAAGAAAAAATTTAGGCATTGGAAAAGTTAGTACAGCCCCATCTCCTTCGATTGAAGATGTTCTATATGTTGAAGGTTTAAAACACAATCTCATAAGCATTAGTCAGCTTTGCGACAAACGATACAAAATAGCTTTTAACAAAGATGAATGCATCATCCAAAATGAAGTGTCAAATGAAATTCAGTTTGTTGGTAAGCGCTTCAAAAAGATCTTTATACTTAATCTTGATGATTTATCCTTAAAAGTGAAATGTCTTTTGGTGACTGACAACAATGATGCATGGCTATGGCATAAAAGAATTGCACATATCAATATGGATCATTTAAACAAGTTAGTCAAGCATGACCTTGTTGTAGGCTTACCAAAAATGAAATTTATAAAGGATAAATTGTGTGATGCTTGTCAAAAGGGTAAGCAAACAAAGATTTCTTTTAAACCCAAGAATATTATATCAACCTCAAGACCACTTCAATTAATACATATGGACTTGTTTGGTCCATCAAGAACCAAAAGTCTTGGTGGAAACTCATATGAACTAGTAATTGTTGATGATTACTCAAGGTTCACTTGGACCTTATTTTTGGCAAATAAAAATGAAGCTTTCAAAGCCTTTAAAAACTATGCCAAACTAGTGCACAATGAACAAGTAGCCAAAATTGTATCAATTAGAAGGGATCATGGAGGAGAATTCCAAAATGCCTCTTTTGTAGAATTTTGTGAAGAAAATGGAATCTTCCATAACTTTTCTGCACCAAGAACACCTCAACAAAATGGGGTTGTTGAGAGAAAGAACAGATCCTTGGTAGAACTTGCAAGGACCATGCCAAGCGACTCAAGTCTACCAAAATATTTTTGGGCAGATGCCGTAAACACAACATGTTATGTATCCAACCGGGTAATAATTCGGCCAATTCTAAAGAAAACTCCATATGAACTCTACAAAGGAAGAAAGCCCAAAATCTCTCACTTCCACATTTTTGGATGTAAGTGTTTCATGCTAAACAATGGTAAGGATAACCTTGGAAAATTCGATGAGAAAACCGATGAAGGTATCTTTATTAGTTACTCATTATCTAGTAAAGCTTTTAGAATTTTCAATAAAAGAACTTTGTTAGTCAAAGAATCTATGCATGTATCTTTTGATGAAACTAACCCCTTGAAAGAGGACAAAAATATTTCTTATGATGATGATGATTTTGTAAGTAATGATACAAGCAAAGAAAATCAAGATGATCAACTAATTCAAGAAAATGAAGTCAACGTATAAAAACAAGATGATAATCTTCCCAAGGAATGGAGAACCCATAGAGATCACCCAATTGACAACATTATAGGTGACATCAACAAAGAAGTTACAACAAGGCTCAAACTGCAAGATGTTTGCTTGAATATGGCTTTCGTTTCTCAAATAGAACCCTCCAAGATTGGTGAAGCACTTACAGATGATCAATGGATACTAGCCATGCAAGAAGAACTAAACCAATTTGAAAGAAGCAAAGTATGGGAACTTGTTCCTAATCCTGGAAATAAACACATCATTGGTACCAAATGGGTGTTTAAAAATAAACTAGATGAAAACAGTATAGTTGTTCGAAACAAGGCAAGGTTGGTTGCTCAAGGATACAATCAAGAAGAAGGGATTGACTTTGGTGAAACATTTGCTCCAGTAGCAAGGTTAGAAGCAATTCGGTTATTACTTACTTATGCTTGTTCTATGAATTTTGAACTATTTCAGATGGATCAAAAGTGTTTTTCTCAATGGCTACATTAATGAAGAAGTATATGTCAAACAGCCACCCGACTTTGAAGACTTCAAGAATCCTTCACATATTTTCAAATTAAAGAAAGCTCTCTATGGTCTAAAACAAGCTCCAAGAGCTTGGTATGATAGGTTAAGTACCTTCCTATGTGAACGATGATTTGAAAAGGGCAAAGTTGATAAGACATTATTTATTAAAAGAAATAATGATCACACTTTATTGGTTCAAATCTACGTTGATGATATCATATTTGGATCAACAAACAATGACATATGTGAAGAATTCTCATTAATGATGCAAGGAGAATTTGAAATGTCTTTGATGGGAAAATTAAATTATTTTCTTGGACTTCACATCAAGCAACTCAAGAATGGCATCTTCATAAGTCAAGCAAAGTATTGCAAGGAATTATTAAAAAGGTTTGAGATGGAAAACAGCAAAGAAAGTGCAACTCCTATGGGCTCCGGAACCTATGTAGATAAAGATGCATCTGGTATTTCAATAGACATATCAAAATATCGAGGTATGATTGGATCTCTATTATATCTAACGGCCAGCCGGCCATATATTATGTTTAGCGTCTATTTGTGTGCAAGATTTCAGGCAGATCCTAAAGAATCGCATCTTGTAGCAGTAAAAAGAATTATGAAATATTTGAAAGGAACAACCAATGTAGGCCTATGGTATCCAAAGGGTAGCATATGTAGTCTCGTTGGTTTTTCTGATTCTGATTATGTAGGATGCAAAACGGATCGTAAAAGCACAAGCGGTACTTGCCATATCTTAGGTAATGCATTAGTATCATGGTCCTGTAAAAAGCAAGCTTGTGTTGCCCTAAGCATTGCTGAAGCCGAATACATAGCAGCAGGAAGTTGTTGTGCACAGATTCTCAGGCTCAAAAAACAATTATATGACTATGGACTTGATCTCGGATGCATTCCACTAAGATGTGAGAACACTAGCGCAATAAATATCTCGAAGAATCCAATCATGCACTCTTGGACTAAACACATTGATATACTTCATCACTTTCTGCGAGATCATGTGCTCAAAGGCAATGTCGAAGTAACTTTTGTGGATACACATAATCAATTAGCATACATCTTCACAAAGCCTCTACCTAAGGACTCATTAGAAGATACGAAGAGAACTTGGCATTTTAAATGAAAACGATCTCTAATTGCAAGGTACCTATACTTTGTAAGTCATCTCTCTTCAAGATCTAGAATCTTCTCTTGATAAGTTGTTAGAATTGATTCTTTGATGTTTATCTTTTCTGTGAAAAATTCGTTTTTAAGCAAAAACTCGATATCGTAGCCGAATACACAATATATGTATTCGAATACATGTTTGCAGAAAATCCTGTATTCGAATACAACCTCTGTGTAATCGAATACACGTTTCTAGATTCACCTGTATTCGAATACAACAAATGTGTAGTTGAATACAGATTCGCATTTTTCCTTCATGTATAAAGTTTTTTAGTTTTAGGTTACTTTATGCATTTTCTGTATTCGAATACAGCCGGCATCTTCATCATCCCTTCCAAAATTCTCATCCTCTCTTACTTGCAACAAGTTACCCAATCTCTATCCCAACATACATTGCATCTAAGATCAATCTTAAATCACAACTACCATTTCAAAATCAACTTTCTCAGAACCCAAAACCCCAATTTTTCCCCAAATCCAAAAAACCTCATAATCACCATGGATGCTCGCAAAAGAGGACCAAGAACCAAACATGCAGCAGTGGGTCCTTCAAAGAGGAGGACTAAGAATGATAATGTAGCAGATTTATCTCGCCTACTTCACTAACCGGAAGAAATCGACCGGTTCTGCACCAAATACTCCGACAAAAGGCTCATCACTCCTAAGCTTGGTACTCTTGATTCCTTTTCCACTTTTAAGTTTCCTGAATTACTAAAGGCCCAACATTTAGAGGAATTCATCAGTTATAACGGTCCTATTTATCCTGATCTAGTTAGGGTCTTTTACTGTAATCTCACAAAAGACGGGAATATGTTAATATCTCGGGTAAAAGGCAAATACATTAAGTTATAAACTCAAACCATTGCAGAAATCTTGCAGATTCCTTTTGAAGGTCAGAAGCTTGTACCCTTGACCTCTCTCAACTAAATACCTATGGCAAGCTAAAGCATACTCGAAACATTCCAACAAAGATCAATCAATAGTCATAAGTTGGGATTGTCCCCCATTCTTGCAACATCTAGCAAAATACCCAACCTTTCCACATTTAAGACATATAATTTGTGTTGCAGAACACGATTGATCTCCATGATTGAATCCACACTTTTTACATTTCTTACTCTTACTAGTTGAAGTTTGTCTTTACATGTCCTTTGAAATTGTGGGTAAAGGGTGTAGATTCTTATGAAATTTATTGTCCTTACTATAGAGTTTTTTTTTCCTTTCCACCAGAGATACATTTCTCCATCGGTTTTTCAACTTCCAGCGCATGCATCTTTTCCCCAACCATCCTAGACTTGTTTACCAAAGTGGCGTAATCACATATCCTTAGAATTCCAATTAAAGCTTTGCAACTCAGACTTAAATCCTTACTCAAATTTGATCGCCTTGCACTCGTCTTGAGGATTGTCCCTAAGATAGCAAGAGTATCTTGATATAACTTCAAAATTTGACGACATACTCTACAATTGACATATCTCCACGACGAATAAGAAGATTGTGGGGAATATACTTTTCTAGAAATAACTTTTTAAACCTATCCCAAGTAAAAGAAACGCGTTTTGTCAACAGACCTCCTCTAGTACAATTCAACCAATGCTTAACATCAAACTCTGACGTATATACGGTGAGGTCCACTTTCTGAGTGTCAGAACAATGCATGATTCTAAAGGTCTTCTCTAACTTCGACAATCACTCTTGTGCATCGACTGGATCAGAACTACCTCGAAAAGATGGTTGATTGTTCTTTCGAAATTCAGAAAGTGCAACATATTGAGGGTCTACGACTGTTATCGATCCTACATTGGGTCCTCTCAAATGACAGAGAGTCTTCATCTATTTTCCATGGCTGCAGCTATCAAGCTGAAAGTCTCAACAAGTTCGTCATTCGTCCCACGCTTGTTATAGACCATAAATATGCAGACCACCATTCAACCACTAGGTTGGCCCGACCCAACATCCAACATAATAGCATACAAAATTTATGACAATAACGAGCAATCCTATAAGCCCAAGATTTGATTTTTTTATAAATAAAAATAGAAAATAATAATAAAAATAAAGTAAAGTAAACCCACACAACAGTCCCATCTAGGTTCGAACTGGCTCTGATACCAAAAATGTAACGCCTAGTTACGTGGGTATAAAGATTGAAGTAATAGCAAAAAAAATTTCATATTTATATAAGAGAAAAGGTACTATAATAAATAATGAAGTTCTCGAAAGAAATAATATTGTAAAATCCTTAAAAATAAAACCTTACAGCTGAAAATTCCTTAATAATCAAAATATTCAAATCTGGGCATTTAATAACTAATCCCGAAATAAACTACAATGTAGACACTATGTCTACTAACTCCTGATCTACTAACCTAATCTAAGGAAATTACTCTTCTCAAAGAAAGTATGACTTCTCAACTCTCGATGTCCCTGACGTCTCAGTCTCTGAACACTTTAATGAGATACTAAATCCCAGTGAATAATACACACATTTTAAGAATAGTATTGTTCTCAGCCGACGCGGTAACCGGAAAAATCGATCATGGCACCCGCTTTCTTCCAAAAATATTCTTTAGAAATATATATGATATAACTAAGATTTTTCTATAATAACCAATTACTTCCAATAATTAATAAAAACTCATCAATTAAATTAATGATAATTCACATCTATAATAATCAAATAAATCCAGTATACACATTTGTTCTGTAGAAGATAAATCAATCAATTTAATGATGTTTCATCGTTATAGGGAGATATACTACTTCCGCAAAGTGAGTATTATTTCATCATGTGGAGCACCAGCTCATCCAGTGTGGGGTACAAGACCCATCCACGTGGAGTTTAAACCTCGTCTCATTGTGGAGTTTAAAACTCATCTATATGTGGGGTACAAGACCCATCCATGTGGAGTTTAAACCTCATCTCTTTGTGAAGTTTAAAACTCATCTATATGTGGGGTACAAGACCCATCCGTGTGGAGTTTAAACCTCATCTCTTTGTGAAGTTTAAAATTCATCTATATGTGGGGTACAAGACCCATCCGTGTGGGGTTTAAACCTCATCTCTTTGTGAAGTTTAAAACTCATCTATATGTGGGGTACAAGACCCATCCGTGTGGAGTTTAAACCTCATCTCTTTGTGAAGTTTAAACTCATCCATATGTGGGGTACAAGACCCATCCGTGTGGAGTTTAAACGTCATCTCTTTGTGAAGTTTAAAACTCATCAATATGTGGGGTACAAGACCCATCTCCAGCACACACAATCAAAGTAATTCATATTTTTAACAATATAATCGTAAGATCATATTTATAATATAATATTTCATTTGAATATAATAACAACAATCATTCAGGAAAATATAATAAAACAATCTTTTAATGAATATATATATTTACAATATGATATTTCATTTGAATATATAATAACAACAATCATTCAAGAAAATATAATAAAACGATCTATTAAAGAATATATATATTTATAATATGATATTTTATTTGAATATAATAACAACAATCATTCAGGAAAATATAATAAAACAATCTTTTAAAGAATATATATTTAAAATATGGTATTTTATTTGAATATATAATAACAACAATCATTCAAGAAAATATAATTAAAACGATATATTAAAAAATATATATTTATAATATGATATTTTATTTGAATATATAATAATAACAATCATTAAAGAAAATATTATAAAACAATCTTTTAAAGAATATATATTCAAACAATCATAAAAACAGTAATTCAACAAACAATAGTAAATAAATCGATTCATAATCTATTATAACAGTTCATAAAATCCCAATTTTGATAGAGTTAGATTATCAACAAAATATAATTTTATAAGAAAGTACCATTCAAAATATCTAACTCTTTTTCCATCCCAAATTCTCAAAATAAATGTACCATGAAAGTTTAAAGGGTGTGATTACTCACCTCTTGAAGCGTTCTTTGATAGAAAGGTTCCGTATATGTTAATTGTTATTAGCCGCTATTGCAACCGCAACCGTACTTTTGCTCCTCTTTATTTTGGCATAGTTTTCTCTATTGAGTTTATAATTCAATATTTTTCTTATTTGTATCTATTTATATTTAAACATTTATAAGATAATTTGACTAGGTATCCTATATTTTCCCCACTAATCTCTTGGTTGTTACAAATAAAATGAGTACATATTATTTAGGATGGACTGTTGGTTTGATTTTGTTTGAATCCTTAATAATGTATATAACAAAAGGTTGTTATAATAGCTTTGTTTGTTATTATCTATTTCACAAAAATCTTTAACAAACAAAACAAACTTCCTATTATTATTTATGAGTCTCCAACAAACAAAACAACTTACTAATATTACCTTATTCTTAGCAAATTGGTTATTGATAACAATTAGAGTATTAGTAGTAATAAAAATAATAATAATAATAATAATAATAATAATAATAATAATAATATAACCATAATAATCTATAAATTAGAATATTTCAAAAATTGAAATTTTAATTATTTTTAGTCATTCGATTTAGGATGTTACATTTTCTCCCCTCCTTAAAGAAATTTCGTCCTCGAAATTTACATCAAACTGAATAAAAACAAAGTGACCTAACTCGTGCAAATATAAAGAAGCTCATGTACCTGCATCAGCGAGATTTGGATACTATCATATGACTTCTTCATCTGAATCTGAAATAGTCATATTTGGTGTATAGATCTAGGATTAAAGATTAAATTATCTTTTAATAGGACTGACTCGAAAGCTATCACGTGTGAATTATTTGACACATATGCTCGGGGTTGAGAAACATGAAAGACTTCATGAATATTAGATAAATGTGAAGGAAGAGCTAATTGATAAGCAGCATACCTTATTCTCTTTAGAATTTGAAAATAACCCATGAAACGAGAGTTTTATTTTTGACTTTCATTGACCTTCTCACCCGAGTCTTAGAAGTTTCTCTTAATAATTCATGTGTCCCTTCTTGAAATTCCAATGATTTTCTTCTCTTGTCAACATAAATCTTTTGCCTACTTTGCGTCGTATGCATCATTTCCCTAATCAATTGAATTCTAATTGTGGTCTCTTGCACTAAATCAGGTCTTAACAAATACTTCTCACCAACTTCACACCAACACAAAGGAGATCTACACTTTCTTCCATAAAGAGTCTCATAGGGTTCCATACCAATGCAAGAGTGATAATTGTTGTTATAAGAAAATTCCGATAGAGGTAAATACTTATCCCAACTTCCATCTTCATCTAGAACACAAGCTCTAAGCATATCTTCAAGAGTTTGAATAGTCTTCTCTGATTGACCATCTGTCTATGAATGGTAAGTTGTGCTAAAACTCAGTCTAGTACCAAAAGCTCTCTGAAAGGCTTTCCAAAATCTAGAGGTAAATCGTGGATCCCTATCTGATACTATAGAGGTGGGTATACCGTGTAACTTTACTACCTCTTTAATGTAGAGGTTAGCTAGTCTATCTAAACTATAGGTTGCTTTAATTGGTAGGAAATGAGTTGATTTGGTCAACTATCACCCAAATGGCATCAAAATCCATACACGTCTTAGGCAAACCCATCACAAAATCCATAGATATCCTCTCCCATTTCCACTCAGGAATTTCTAAAGGTTGCAACAATCCTAAAGGCTTTTGGTATTTAATCTTAACCTTCTCACACTAGACATAAAGCAGCTAGAACATTGAACATTGAAGATAAAGCAGCTAGAACACCAACACATTGATTATATTGTTGAGGGACATGATAGAAAATGACTTCAAATTTTTAGACATTTTTCAAATATGTACATATAAATGATCATCAAATTTTACATTCTTGATTCAACTGGTTGATGATTAGGTCAAATCCCCATATGCTTTCAACATTTCACTTTTGATTTGTAGGCAGCTAGAATAGTCATGGTACAAACTTCAAATTTCTCCACGTGATTGGTATATTCAAAGCACAATTAGATAACGGTAAAGATAAAACGACCTTTCTAGGGGATTAACATGACGTTAATTGCAAGTCCCAACATATTGAGGTCCATCCAAATAAGGGATTTTATTTTTATCGTTCTCATCCCCTTCAGTGGAATTAATAGCATGACTGAAATTATGTAATGAAATTTTAGCAAACTTATTTATGAATGAACTACTTCCAAATATGTATGGTACATGGTTAGAATAAAAGAAAGGCATATAATGTTGGGTAAGAAATGGTTAAATATATAAGGGTCGAAAGGAAGAGAAAACAAAATACATTTATTGATATTCATAATATTAAGGAAACAAGAATGTGTCAATATAGTAAAGTATCGTAAGACTTGGATAAACTCAGAAACTATATGCAACATCGTCAATGTCTTCAACATAATGTCTAGTCAAGGTTTTTTTTCAATTCTCCTTAAAGGATCATGCAAGATTTGACACTTTTTCTTTAGATTGATGAATTTTTCATTGCATCAAAGTAATAACCGATAGTGATGAAAGTTCAACATAAACGACTTAACATCTAGAAGTTGATCTGCGGCGAAAAGCCAAAAAAGTATGTCCACGCCCCACAAGTAGGGGGTGGAGGATGAAGATGAATCTCATTAGTATCAGGTTCAAATCTTGTAGACAAGTGACTTGAGGTAGAGTATAACCAAAAAGTAGACTAAAAGGTGAAAATTGTTAGACTTATGAAATCAAGAGATAAACATGAGTTCTTCGTGATATACTTTTTTCCATGAAGGATTCCCATGATTTCAAGTATTAATGGTTTGTAAGATTTCCAAGCTTTTAGCCATAGGGTCTTTCAGTTTGTTTAGATCATCTTTGTATGCTTCAATTCATCCATGATTATAGCCCGAGAACATGTTCGGTAAGTGTGTCATGATACTTTTTTTTTTTTTGCCATTTTTTTTATATTTTTCTTGAAGGAAAATGTTATGAGAATGTAAAAAAAAAGTGAATGCAATGATTATGCATTTAACTGAAATATTTTACTACCTCCTAATATGAAATTGATTTTTCTAAAAGAAATGAGGAGAAAAGAAAAACAACATGTTGTAAAATGAAATTAAAGATGAAACATGCATGATTATGCAATGCATTATGATGAATATGAGATATAGATAGGGTAGGTTTTTTTCATAACATCTGTTATTAAGGTACAACAATCTCAATCATCAGTCAAAAAGCTCACACCTCGACCATCAGTCAACAAGGTTCAACAACCTTGTGTTCTTCCCTTCAACGATTGGTTGCCGGTTCAAATCCATGAATTCATATATGACAATATTGACGTCGGTGATGATGGTAATTGTGGATATCGTGCAATTACAGGTTTACTTGGAATGAGTGAGAACTTTTGGGCATTCATTCGTCAATATTGTGTGGCAGAGCTTCAAGAGTTCATGTCTCATTACGAGAAAATATTTGATGGAGAAATTTATGTTCAAAAACTTATACAGAGTGTGTATGTTGAACAAGTTGCAACTATGGATAATTGGATGACGCTTCCAAAAATGGGACATGTAATTGCTTATAAGTTTAAATTGGTTTTCGTCTCATTATCACTTATAACCAATCGCAAACATTTTTTCCACTTAGAAGTCCACCACCAACATTTATGTCAGATCATCGTATGATTGTTATTGCATTTGTTAAAAACTATCATTTCGTGCAGGTATTAATTGTGATATTTAATTTGATTCTATCAACCTCTTTTTATAGTTTAATAAATTATTGATTTTAACAGGTTTACTTGAAGTCAGATTCTCCTATACCACTAGCAAGTAATTTGTGGAAAAAATATTGCACTGAAGAAGCACGACAATGTGAGTTTACTTACAATGGTCGCAAATATTTCCACTCACTAGAAATGAACCTATTGTAAACTGAATGATTGATATTTAATATTATTATGAATTCAAATATAATGCTTATTATAAACATTCAACATACTTAAAGAATTCCAAAATATAATACTTAACAAATACAAAATATTATAAACATCCAAAATCAGTATTATCCAAATAATATTATGCAAATCGAAAATATTTTACACATCCAAAATATTCCCAAAATAATGCCTAAGCCCCTCTATGTCTCCTACGATATGGTACTACATTTGTCCAACCTCTACCACTACCCCTCTGAGTTTGCAACATCACAATTAACTCATTGACGAGTGTGATTCCATCAGGTAATACCAATTGACGACCAAGAAGCTCTTCTGCAATTTGTATTGCTCGACCCTGCATTAAAAAATAGATTAATTAATTTAGTTAAGACAATAGATGACTAATTAATTTAGTTATGTCATAAATTTGAATACATTTACCGTTATATCAGTAATAAATGGATCATCATCAACAGGTTCTATAACCGAATGACCAACATGAACTAGTTCTCTACGAATGATGTATGGATGAGAAATCCTATGAAACCACTCCGTGTAATCATTCACACAGTCTGTACAACCGCGCCAACATCAACTACATGCACAACATACTGCGTAAAACATTATGTCCATTTCTTCTAGAGTGATCGTCTGACCTACTATCTTTAACAGTGAACCATGAATGGTTTGGACATGATTGTATTGATGCAATACTTAGCCTAGCAGATGTGCATATGTCTTCGGACCCACCGTATTCACCCTCTAAATCAAGAAACATCCTCAAATAGTCACCTCACTCTATGCTCTTCGTACTGTGTCCAGCATATCCCATCAACATCGATCTCATCAAGAGCTTTCCTAAATGGAAGAACCAAACATTTATCACTTTTCGACTTTCATCGAAGTGATCTAGGTTTGTCCTCAACATATCTAGGATAGGGTCTACAACAATCTACACTTAAATTCGAGAAATGCTCACAGGCCCAAGTCCGGACATATATAATAACATATCATTAGTTTAGAATTAATAATAGAAATTATCAACATAATAAAAAATCATTAAGTTTACTTGTAAGAGTGTCAAATACCAAGAAACAATTCTTATCTGATGCATACTAGTTTCACGGAGATTGTTATATAGGTAAGCAAGAGCAACAACACCCAATGCATATCCCCCACATGAGTTGAAATCTTGGAAGCACTCTAGCTAGGCAACGCTAACTGCGAAGGCACTCTAGTCGTTGAAAAGGGTGCAACCAACCAAAAATAATAGAAATGCCCTCGCAGCCATCTCCCAATGTTGGTCACGACAGCGTTTATGGTATACTTCAAGTAGCCAACTATATCGAATTGTGGCTGTCCGCGTGACATTAAACTCAGCATAAGCAGAAGCCTCGGTAACTCCAAGAAGTTCAACTAATAAATTTGCTCCGTCATCTTTGTTAAATACATTGACACTAAAGAATGCTCCGGTGATGGGTATATGCAAAAGAGAGGAAACATCATCTAGAGTAATCGTCATCTCCCCAATTGGAAGATGGAAGTTGTTGGTGTCTCGATGCCACCTCTCTACGAAAGCATATATGAACCATTTGTCGATCATTTCGTAACTGTATTTTAGCAATGAATATAATACTGAACTCTTAACCAACTGCTCCACCTCTTCACTTTAGCAATGAATATAATATTGAACTCTTAACCAACAGCTTATTTCAATTTTTTTTCCATTGCTAAATACCCTTAGCTCCCCATGATCCTGAAATAAAAGAAGGGAAAAAATGTAAGTTAAAACACATTATGACAACAACTGTTAAAACACATTACCACTCCATCCCAAAGTCGAGTTGCCACGCGATCATCAAATGTCCTAAGGACAGACTTGTCAACTGGACCACCAGGATATCCATCAGCCTGTGGAGGTTCATCCATGTGCTCTGGTTGGGCCTTATGTTGTGTTTGCTCTTCTTGTTGGGTCTGTTCTTCCTGTTGGGAGTGATGCTCTTGTTGTGCTTGCTATTGTTGTTGTAATCGTCGTTGTTCCCATTGTGCATGCCTCTCTCGCCTCTTCCGTTGCATTTCCTGCTGCTCTTCAAGATGCTGATCCCGTGCAGAAGCAGTTGGTCTAACATGACGGTCCTCATCATTAGTAGTATCATTAATTATAATTTGACCTACTTTATTACTAAACATAATGCACACCATTTCTGCATAACCATATAATAATCAAAACCAAAACACAATCAAATATGTTGCGACACAATCTCTGTTTACTTACGCAAATTCAGTTCACGTAGGTCCTACGCAAACTAAATTCACGTATGCAAACTCAATTCACATAGGTCCTACGCAAATTGAGTTCACGTAGGTCCTACGCAAACTAAATTCACGTACGTGAACTGGGTTTACGTACACAAACTTAGTCCACATAAGTCATACACAAATTGAGTTCACGTACACAAACTCAGTTCACGTAGGTTTTTGGGCATACTCAGTTTGCGTAACCAAAATCAGTTGACAAAATGAGTTTGATTTTCACCAAAATCAGTTTCAATCACATAACCCTAACTAAATATTGTAAAAAACAAGAAGAAAAACAACAACAAGAAGAACATTGATGCAAACCTGATGTAAATGGGAGGCAATGAAGATGATTGAAGATGTTGAAGTTGTTGAAAATGGAGGAAGAATGATAACGGAGTGTGAGAGAAAATGATGAATATGAGTGTGAGGTAGAAGATGAAGATAGAAAAAGAGGTTAGAGTTTAAAGAATGATATAAATAAGCAATGACATTTTGGGCATTTCGCTTTTATAAAAAATTTGAAGGATGTGGGTAGCAAAAAGGGGGCGTGGGTAGCAAAACTGTCATAAAAATTGAACGATGCATGATAAGAGGACTATTAATTATTAACGTTATAAACTGAATGAATGAATGTTAGGTGATTTTGTATTTTACATTTGAAATATTTTTAAATAATTAGAACATAATTATTAATACATTACAAATAATGATCTCACTTGTATTATTTATTTGTCTGAATTGCAGTTTTGGTCCCTTTATTATTATTATTATTATTATTATTATTATTATTATTATTATTATTATTATTATTATTATCATCAATTCACGGAATTGGTTCCCTATTTTAAAAGTCGACAGTTTTAGTCCCTTAATCAGATTTTTGAACTAAAAAAAATGACGATTTGACATATTCTAAATGACATGACATACAATTATATGATATAGAACCATCTAAATGTATTAATTATTCATTAATTAAATTAAAAATATGAAAAATTTCTGAAGTTAAAATCTAAGTTTTCACGGCGTTTTATTCTAATTTTATAGGTGTTAATCATTCTAGATCGTCGTATCATATATCACGTTATTTAGAACACCAAACGTTATTGTTTTCTAATTAAAAAATCAGAAGGAAGGAGCAAACCGTCAACTTTTAAAATATGAGATTAATTTTGTGAATCAGTAAAAATAAAAGAACTAAAAATGTAATTAAGCGGAATTGTTTTGTTGCAAGGCTTTATAGATTAGATGTAGATATCTATCGCATTTTTCAGAAAAGAAAAAACAAATATATCTATTGCATTAATTTTCTTTCATTGCATGAAATCGCACCAAGTAATTTCCTCTCATTTCGCCTCCTTTCCCTCTCTCATTCATCTGCAATTTTTTTTCCCTTCCCATGACTTCTTCACCCAACACTATCCCTTTTTATAAAATTTGATTATGTTTCAATGATTTCTTGTGTGTGGCATGAAATATTTAGATGCATGCCCACACCAATAGTATATTTTAAATCAATTTTCTATAAGCTTTGAAGCATATCTCAATATATCCTTGTACAATTTTTCATGATGATTATTGGAGGTTTAAAGTGAAAAGGAACAAGGATCTACCTAATCGATGCAATTGTTGTCCGTTGATTTTTGTCTTGATCGGTTTGCATACCATTTTTTCCGATGGAATGGCAGATCCAGCTAGTTATAGGAGGAATCATGAAATTGATATTGAACAAGTTAGTTTCATCAAAGGTTTCTTATATACTGGTACTTAGTTATATGTTTATTATGTGGAGACCTAGATTGTTACTACCTATAAATTCATTTAATATGAAATTGCAATAAAATAAGATTAATATGTTTTCTCTGTATTTTATGGTGTGTAGATAAGAATGTCAGATTAAGGTTTACCATGTTGCAATTGAGGATGAGTAAATTTGTAATGTTTTGGTACTATAGGCAGATTAATGTCGTTTTTTAGGAACTCGTGTAGTAATTTGAGAAATTTTTAACGGTTGGTCTACTTTTGATCTGGTGGTTCTTAAAGCTCTTTTTGTATATATATTAGAATACCACTTGTATTCTAATAATATTATTTTGCTCTTTACAAAAAATTACTATAGGTGAACGGTGAACCTATTTAAAAAAACTTCGAGGTCAATGTTTAGACAATAACATGATTTATGATAGAATAATGTAACTTGTTTGATCTATGAAGTTGATTCTATCTAGTGGCTTAATTATTTTATAATTGGGGGAAGGTAAAGACTATTTTGTCTATTTAGACTTTTATGGTAAGATTTTACTGAGAGTTCAAATATATGTTACAGTATTAATTATGCATAATGTCACCTCTTGAGTATGTAGGCGCATGATGAGTACATGATATCTTGTATGAACAATTACTTGTTTAGTGGCATTATTAAGAAGAAACAAATTGACTTTCTCATAGAAAGGAAACTATATGAAAACTACTGATGATTCATGCACAAATAATACTCAGTTAAAATTTTAATTTTTGTTCTCAGGATGCTAGATGATATTTATGGTCATATTCACAAACTCTTAAAGAGATCCTAATGTTTGTTGTAACAACGTTGCAGGTTTTCTTCAGATGACATTTGCTACCAAAAACGGAATATCTTTCATTTTCACTTGTTTATAGTAACAGAGTATGGTTACTTGATTTGGTAAGAAAACAAATTTCCTTTCATAATTCGTTTAATTAAATGTATCAAATTCAATGTTGTCAAATATCTGTCATGGTGGATCAATGAAATTTTTTTAAGAACCACCATGGCATTTTATGGGGGCTTAAAACAACGAATTTGTAGCTTTTTCCATGGTCCATCATCTGCAATCAATAAGACTGATCACATTTGATTTGAAGAAATAAAATAAACTGAATCTTGCTATTGTTGTATTTTCCATTTATAGAGAGAAATGTCAATATGTTCTTCAACTCTCTGTTTTTAACGCTATTAGTTGGTGAAATCCCACATAATAGAGCATTAAAAATAGAATATCATATAGTACATATTGCTAGTATTTATCTATAGGAGTATTGTTTGTAAGCCTTAGGCCATTTTCAACTGAACAACATAATAGGGATAATAGAAGGACTTAGCTGATGTGAGTTTTATAAGAAATCTATCTGATCTATTTGATGACCACTTTTAGCCTAAATTTCCCTTAGTGTTATTAATTTCACTTGCTTTCTGCTTGTTCCTTAGAATATTCCAAGGATATTGCAAAGCTACAGGAAAATCATGTCTCAGTTCCAACTTTTCTAGTTATAACAAATTATATCATATATATGAAGAACATTAAATTATAAACTCTAAACAACATATGAAGTCATTACTTCTGTTAGCAATAGTTGTACTAATGTTGTATATAACTTGACTTTTCATTTATCGTTCTTTGCATTTAATAGTTCTCTTTGCTGATTGGATTTAAAGAAAATAAGTCAACTCCAGGGATGTTTTAGAAATTATTTCAATTATGTGAAAAATTTCATTTGAGTGAACTCGTACTATGGAATGCAAGCTCCCTAATAGGTTCGTGTTTTGTATAATCAGGGACAGTTTGTCACAGGTACTTCTTTACAAGTCTACGTTTGGCCTTATTCAGAATGGTCATCCTTTAGATGCAACGCTACAGTTAGCTTCAGGCATTGTTCCTGGTAAGCTTAGATGTGGGGTTAGAACTTACAAATATGCAACCAAGGGCAAGTACTGGAGCTGGTTTCCGTTTTAGCGCATCTAGTACGCCTAGCAATTCAAGTGGAGGATCTGAAGGAGATGACTTAGAGTCACAAGGTGATGTTTACATATGGGGAGAGGTTTTTGCAGATGGGGTTTCTTCTAAGACCGATATGTTGATCCCGAAGCTTTTAGAGACAAATCTTGTTCTTGATGTTCGTCATATTGATTCTGGTGCGCGCCACCTTGCTATAGTTAACAAGAAAGGAGAGGTTTTCACTTGGGGAGAAGAATCTGGGGGAAGACTTGGTCATGGTATTGATAACGATTTTGGCAAGCCTCGTCTAGTTGAGTTTCTTGCAGATACTATGTTGAACATTGTTGCCTGTGGGGAGTTTCATACATGTGCTGTGTCTAAATATGATGATTTCTTCACCTGGGGTGATGGTATACATAATGTTGGACTTCTCGGCCATGGTACTGAGGCTAGTCACTGGATACCAAAGAGTGTCAATGGTGCTTTAGATGGACTTCAAGTTGTATCTGTTGCCTGTGGCACATGGCATTCAGCATTGGCAACATCAAATGGAAAATTGTTTACCTTTGGTGATGGAACATTTGGTGTTTTAGGCCATGGTGATGAAGAGAGTGTATGGTATCCAAAGGAAGTACAATTATTAAGTGGACTGAAGACTATTAAGGTTGCTTGTGGTGTATGGCACACTGCAGCTATTATTGAAGTTGTTTTTCAATCTGGTTCAAATGTTTCATCATGGAAACTCTTCACATGGGGTGATGGTGACAAACATCGTTTAGGCCACGGAAACAAGGAAAACTACCTGCAACCGACCCGTGTCTCCCCCCTTATTGAATATAATTTCCAACAAATAGCATGTGGGCACACCATGACTGTTGCTCTCACTACATCTGGTCATGTCTTTACAATGGGAAGCACTGAAAATGGTCAATTAGGAAATCCAAATTCTGCTGGAAAAGTACCTACTCTAGTCCAAGATAAGTTGCTTGGTGAATTTGTTGAGGAAATATCATGTGGATCACATCATATTGCTGTTTTGACATCTAGAAGTGAACTATATACATGGGGAAAAGGTTCTAATGGAAGACTAGGACATGGTGATATAGATGATAGAAAATCTCCTACACTAGTTGTAGCCTTAAAAGATAGGCATATAAAAAATATCTCATGTGGCTCAAACTTTACATCTTGTATATGTATCCATAAATGGGTTAATGGAACTGACCAATCAGTTTGCTTTGGTTGTAGACAAGCATTTGGTTTAACAAGAAAAAGACATAATTGTTATAATTGTGGATTGGTTTTTTGCCATAATTGTAGTTCTAAAAAGGCATTCAAAGCTGCAATGGCTCCAACATCAGAAAAACCTCATCGTGTTTGTGATATTTGTTATACTAAGCTTAAAGTTGTTGACACCAATGATCCTTCCAAGTTTAATGGAAAAGCTACTCCTACTCCTTCACCTTCTCATTGTTACACAACTAGCAGAGAAAGATTAGACCAAGGTATTTTAAAGTCTACAAAAACTCTCTTCTCTTCCATTACTGAACCAATGAAATACCTTGAAATAAGGAATAATAAGACTGGAACCCAATATGGTTCTACTTCTTTTGTCAGAGCTTCTTTAGTTCCATCGCTTTTGCAATTAAAAGATATTGCATTTCCAAGTTCACTGAGTTCGATTCAAAGTGATTTAAAGCCTACTACACTTCCTAGTTCATCACAAAGTACCACATGCCCATACAAATATTCATCAAGCCCTCCAACACCTGCCGGTCCAAGATTTTCTGGTGGTCTTTTCAATAGTTTGAGAAGGTTAACTGATGTTTTGAACCAACGGATCTTAGATTTACAAAGCCAAGTAAGTTTAGTATCATTCTAAGTATATAGATGTTATTTGAACATCAATTTGAGAAACCTAAATTCAACAACTTCTCACATGGTTAATGCAATTCAAAAATGAGGTTAATGCAGTGTTATATTTGGTAAATATGTATATTGGATTTTGCAACTTATTAATCATTTCCTGAACTTCATTAAACATGAATTTGAACGTGATGGTTCGTGAGTTATTCAATCTTATTACACATATTAACTATTCTTTGAATTGCATTAACCACATATGTGATCTATATTAACCGTGTAAAAAGTTGTCAAATTGTTGTTCAAATAACACTACTACTCTAAATATAGCAATCACATCTATGATTTTAAATTGTGATTGCAGCCACTGTAGTAGTAGATATTGTAGCTGTTGTGATGTGTATTGTGGTAGCTGGTAGTTGTGGCGTGAATTTATTTTTTATTAGCATCAAATATAATAATTTATTGTTTATCTTATAACTCGCATATCACCTATTTTCTCTCTAAAATCTCATAACTATCTTATCATGAACTCTCTATCATTTTAATATATCTTTAATCCTATAAAATACCCTCTAAATCTATGATACAAAGATAATGTAAGATATAAAAGTAATTGTGTGATCACTACAGAGTTCGTTGCAGCCTGATGTGGTGCTATGATACCATTGCACCCAGCATGTTGCGGCTGTTAGGGTGTTGCAATGCAGTTATTACTGTGATTGACGATCACACATTCACACTGCAATTGTGGCCTGATGCGGTTGCGGACATTTCTGCAACTGCAATATTGTGGCCTCATCATATGATGCGGTCTACAATTTGAAACCATGGTCACACCCTTTGTACACTATATTGATGAAACATAGTGTCCATATTAACAAGTTAATGCATATTTCTTTGTATAGATTCGATGTTTGGAGCAGATAAATGAAGTGAAAGATGTGAAAATTAATAAGCTTCAGAAAAAGGCTACTGAAGCTATTGCTTTGGCTGCAGTGGAATCTTCACATCGTAGAGAAGCAAAAGAAGTTATTGAATCTACTAATCATAAGGTATCTACGATATGTGTGCTTCAGACATTGCTCAAATAATTGAATTGAATTAATCATAAGGAATTAATGGAAATAGAATCAAAAATCATGTCGTAAGATATGTAGATTAGCTATATATTGAATTAAATATAAGAAATAAATGTATTTTTGTACTTCCTCCGTCTCTAATTATAAGCACCTATTGAGAGATTTTTCTGTCCATAAATATAAGCCCTTGCATAAATTATTAAATGCATTTTTTTTAAATCTACCTTTATTAATACTGTTAAAATATTAATTAGAATGTAAATAATAAGATTAGATGGGCTGTAAGTATTCTGACCCGTTAGTATTACTGTCTATTTGTATTCCTGTCATTATGTTTGTCTATATAAAGAACTTCCGCTGTGTAGTTGAAACACACGGGTTATTCAACATGTCTCTCAATACTCTTCGTATTTAACATGGTATCTAGAGCCTGTAGAGAGACAACCCTAATCGTCAACTACCCGGTGGACCCACTGTCTCCGGTGAATATTTTTTTCCGGCAAACCGTGTTCTCAACTCCGGTTTCCTCTTCCCTGCCTTTGATACACTGATTCCTAAATTTGTTGTCCATCCGTCCACGCTCCGCCGCCACTGCCGTCACTGCCGTTGCTGTCTCCAACGATTTTTTTCGACGAACGACCACTCCAGCAGTGTCGTACACCCCAGATCGGCCTACCCCTTCAGACGCGTCATTAGATAAGCCACAACGCGCCCCCAGCCTCCACGCGTGTGAGATCCACGTGCCGCCAGCAACCACCGCGCGTGATGGCACGTCTGACAGCCGTTGACGGCGCCACTTCTTCGGTGGCACTCGCCTCGGCCTCCTACTTCCATATCTGCCCTCAGTTTTGAGTTTCGAGTTATGGATATACGAGTTCCAGTTCAAACAGCCCCTGTTTTCCCGGTTCCGACGCGTTTTCTGGCATTCTTTACTGACCATGACGTCTCAGTCTGAAACGAAGAGCATCTTCACCAACTACATCACTTCTCCTGTCTCTGTCGAAAAATTGAATGGATCAAATTATGATAGTTGGGCCGCCGACATCAAACTATGGATGCTTGGTCAAGGTTACGAGGACCATCTCACTCAAAATCCTGAAAAGGTGGTTGTGACTGAAACATCCAAATGGAAACAGATAGATGCTCAATTGTGTAGTGTCATTAAGTCTACACTTCATCCAGATGTTAAACCGATTTTCCGTCCACATCTCACGTGTGAATCAGTTTGGAGTCAAGCAAAGGCACTGTATATTAACGACACTCAACGTCTCTATGGAGTTTGTCACCGCTTGTTGAATATCATTACTCCGAAAACAATAGATGGCTCAATTTCTTCATATCTAGGCACTGTTCATAGTGCACTTCATGATTTTAATGAGCTTCTCCCTCTTGTTGCAAGTAATCCAGTTGAATAGAAGAAATAGCTGGAACAACGCAACACCTTCTTCATGCTCCTTGCACTCTATCGCCTACCCCAGGAGTACTCTGCAACTCGTGATCAAATTCTGAGTCTGTTACTGTTCCGGATATGTCTACTACCTTAGCGATCCTCCTTCGAGTACCAGCAAAGCATCCAGTTGAGCATTCTATTACTTCAGCTCCAGGTGACACTGCTGCCCTTGCATCTCAAGGACATAATCAGAATCGCTCTCGTGGAGGACCATCCAACTCTAAGCCTCGTCCATAATGTGAGCATTGTCATCGGCTTGGATACACTATTGATCGCTGTTGGAAGTTGCATGGTAAGCCTCAGCCTTCGATAAATGCAACTCAGCTTAATCCTTCGGCCACTGTTCAAACTACACCATCTCCACAAGGCTCCCCAGCAAATTATGAAGATTTCCTTCATGGGTTCAGAGTCATCTGAACTCTAGTTCTCCTACTTCGGTTGCACATACTGGTAACTCATCTGTTTACCTCTCTCACTCATCTTCTCTTGGCCCTTGGGTTCTTGATTCTGGTGCGTCTAATCATGTCACTGGTAATAAAGGTCTCTTTTCTTCACTCTCTACATCTGGTTATTTATCTACTATAACTTCTGCCAATGGCACTCAAACCCGGTCTCAAGGAGTTGGCACTGTCCAAATTCTCCCTTCCATCTTAGTTGCATCTGTTCTCTATGTACCTGGATGCCCTTTTAATTTACTTTCATTTAGTCGATTGACTCGGTCCCATGATTGTATTATTACTTTCACTAATGAAATGTTACCTTGCAGGACCGGAGTTCGGGACGGACGATTGGCGTTGGATGTGAGTCTTAAGGCCCCTATTACCTTTCTACATCTTCCAAGACGTGCTCTGCAACAGAGTCCCCTCATACTATCCATGCTCAGCTAGGATACCCAAGTCTTACCAAACTGCAAAAACTGGTGCCTAATTTGTCTAAGTTGTCTACTTTACATTGTGAGTCGTGTCAGTTAGGGAAACACACCCGTAGTAATTTTCTTGATCGAGTCAATAAAAGAGTATCATCTCCCTTTGCTTTAATTCACTTTGATGTTTGGGGTCCCTCTCGTACTGTGTCTACTTTAAAGTCTAAGTATTTTGTTACTTTTATTGATGCTTACTCTCGTTGTACGTGGTTATTTTTATGAAAAATAGAGCTGAATTGTTTTCCATTTTTGAGCAATTTTATCAAGAAATTAAAACTCGATTTGGGGTTTCTATTCGTACCTTAAGAAGTGATAATGCTCGGGAATATTTGTCCCATCAATTTCAAAATTTTATGGCTTCCAATGGTATTCTACACCAAACATCATGTCCTCATACACCCCAGCAAAATGGCGTAGCCGATCGCAAAAATCGGCATCTCATTGAAACCACACGAACCTTACTTATCCATGGCAATGTTCCATTCCGTTTTTGGGGGGATGCAGTCATAACGGCATGCTACCTTATCAATCGTATGTCGTCTTCTGTCCTTGATGGCAATATCCCTCATTCGGTCCTATTTCCCCATTCCCCTCTTCACCCACTACCACCTCGTGTCTTTGGGTCCACGTGTTTTGTCCACGATTTATCTCCTAGTTTGGACAAATTGTCAGCTCGATCACTCAAGTGTGTCTTTCTCGGTTATCATCGGTCCCAAAAGGGCTATCGTTGTTATTCTCCTACACTACACCGTTATGTTACATCAACCGATGTCACCTTTTTCGAGTCTGTCACCTTTTACACAGGACATTAATCCCGAACCTCCTCAGGTAATTATCCCTATTCCACCCACTCTTATTCCTATCGAACCTGTCGAGTTTGCCCCCTAACCTCCACTACCACTACAAACATATCAGCGTCGTCGCCTACCCTCTGTTGTGCCTGTTCCTGTTCCCATTACAGACTCTCCTCCGACACCACCTCCGGATCCGTCCCTGCCACCTGAGCGTGACCTTCCCATTGCTCTTCGTAAGGATATTCGCACAACCCGTAATCCATCTCCTCATTATATTGATTTGTATTATCATCGTCTTTCTCCTTTGCATTACACTTGCTTGTCCTCGTTGTCTACTGTTTCTATTCCTAAAACTACAGGTGAAACATTATCCCACCCTGAGTGGAGGCAAGCAATGCTTGATGAGATGTGTGCTCTACAAAGCAGTGGTACTTGGGAATTGGTTCCTTTACCTCACGGGAAGTCTTTAGTCGGGTGTCGTTGGCTCTATACAGTGAAGGTTGACCCTGATGGTAAGATTGATCGATTTAAGGCTCGTTTGGTAGCCAAGGGATATACTCAGATTTTTGGTTTGGATTACAGCGATACTTTATCACCTGTTGCCAAAATGGCATTTGTCAGACTGTTTTTCTCCATTGCAGCAATTCGACATTGGCCTCTCCATCAACTTGACATTAAAAATGCTTTTTTGCACATTGATCTTGAAGACGAAGTTTATATGGAGCAACCACCAGGATGCTATGGATATTCTTGAAGAAACAGGTCTATTAAATGCCAAGCCAGTTGATACTCCTATGGATCCAAATGTCAAACTCCCACCTAATCAGGGGGAGCCTCTATCAGATTCAAGAAGATATAGGAGATTGGTTGGAAAATTAAACTATCTCACAGTTACTCGTCCTGACATTTCGTTCGCTGTCAGTGTAGTAAGCCAGTTCTTAAATTCTCCTTGCTAAGAACATATGGATATTGTAATTCGAATTCTTAAATACATCAAAAGTGTACCTGGAAAAGGTCTTATTTATCAAGATAGAGGACATACTCAGATAGTTGGCTACTCAGATGTCGATTGGGCAGGCTCACCCACAGATAGACGATCCACTTTCGAGTATTGTGTACTTGTCGGAGGAAATTTAATATCTTGGAAGAGTAAGAAACAAAATGTTGCAAGATCCAGTGCTGAGGTAGAATATAGGGCCATGGCACTAGTAGCATGTGAACTCATCTGGTTGAAACAGTTACTGAAAGAACTTCAATTTGAAGAGGCCAGCACAATGACACTAATATGTGATAATCAAGCTGCACTGCACATTGCCTCAGATCCTGTTTTTCATGAGAGGACCAATCATATTGAGATAGACTGTCATTTTATTAGAGAAAAGATTGAATCGGGTGACATCATCACTAGCTTTGTCAATTCCAATGATTAGTTGGCAGATGTTTTTACAAAGTCATTGCGAGGTCCTAGAATTAGTTATATATGTAACAAGTTGGGTGCATTTGATTTATATGCTCCAGCTTGAGGGGGAGTGTTAAAATATTATATTAGAATGTAAATAATAAGATTAGATGGACTGTAAGTATTCTGGCCCGTTAGCATTACTGTCTATTTGTATTCCTGTCATTATGTTTGTCTATATAAAGAACTTCTGCTGTGTAGTTGAAACACACGGGTTATTCAACATGTCTCTCAATACTCTTCGTATTTAACAAATACTATTAATTTATCTTAGAATGTAAGAAAGATAACATTCAATACATCTATACACAACAGACAAATTAGTACTAGCTGTACATAAAATATATACATTAATCACATCATCCACTTTTTTTAATATATGTGAAACACTCAACGAGAAATTCTAAAAAGAGACAGAAAAAGTACAAGCCAATGACTATAATATATAAATGAGAAATGTTTGGTCACAGGTTCAAACATGTGATCGAGGTTTGAAGATTTCTCACATCTCCTTCTCTCTCTCAAACCACTAGTCACTTTCACCGCTCAACCTCGCCCACCAAGCATTCAAGTTTGTTGGTCGTCCAACCATATCAGTAAACCAACACCTCACCTAACGATCACTTGTAACCCTTGCTCTCCAGGGATGCTTTATTTTTTAAATCAAATAGTAGAAGTTGTGGGGTTTTTTGAAAATGAGAACAATTTACAGAGGTAGAAAAATGACTTGCAAGAGATGGCGTCGGTGACGACATCCTATGTGGGTCGAGCATATCATGAAATAGAACAATGGAAATCGAAAAGCTCACATAAGAGAACTCGAATCTTGTCATAGATCGTGTAGTCGGTGCTTGTAGCAGTCGAAATGTTATAGATAAGTGATAATATTTAGAAAGAGAAAGGTGAGATTCTCACAAGCTATGATGAATGTGAGTAGGAGAATAAAAATGTTAAAATGAAATGGAAAGAGATAAGTAATAGTTGTTGGAACATGGAAAAAGAATGACGAGTGTGGTATTAAAAAAAGAAAGGAGATGATGGAGATTGATGGAGGAGGGTTGGCTTGGTTATCATCAAGGTAGCTTGGATGGGTGTTGCTATATTATGGATGCTCGGGTACTAAATTATTAGAAGAAAAAAAAATAAAAGTATGGGTTGACTTACAAAACTGGCAAATAGGTGGGAGACTAGGAAAAATGAGTATCATGGTATCTTATTTGAGCGTGTGATGGAAGGCAAGTGTCAAAACATTTGATTTACAAGAAACAAATGTGAGAAATTCTCCTATGGGACATTAGGGAAGACATTTTTAAGAATAGATAGAAGATGTACTAAATAGGAGGTCAGGTTGAAACTCTAGAAACTAAAATAATCTACTATGATTTGGTGGCATTCAAACCATGTTGGCACCCCAACAAAACTGTTGAAAATAAAATATTAGTATGTAATAAATAGAAAGTCTGTAAGTATTCAAGTCATTATATGTACTTATAACTCATAGTCTATATAAAGAACTTCCACTGTGTAGTTGAAACACACGGGTTATTCAACATGTCTCTCAATATTTTATTCTCATTCAACATGGTAACCAGAGCCTATTGAGAAACAACCCTAATCTTCAACTACCAGGTGGATCCACTGTCTCCACTGAGAAATTTTTTCGGCAAACTATGTTCTCAACTTCGGTTTCCCCTCTCCCTGTCTGTGCTACACTGTTCTCTCAATTTTTTTCCAGCAGCCATACTCTACCATCACTGCCGCCGCTCTCTCCGACGACCTTTTTCGGCGAAAAACTACTCCAGCAGCGTCGTACACCCCAGATTAGTCTACCCATCAACAAGTGTCGCCAACAAACCTCCCACGCGCTACCACGCGCCGCCCCTCTCCACGTGTGTCAGATCCACACGACACCACCGCCAACGCGCATGACGGCGCGTTCGACAACTGTTTACGACGTAGCTTCTTCTGTTACACTCGCCTTAGCCTTCTGATTCCATATTTGCCTTGAGTTTTCAGTTTCGTGTCACGGATATACGCGTTCTAGTTCAAACAGCCCTTGTTTCCTCGATTCGGACGCATTTTCTGGCACTCTTTATCGACCATGACGTCTCTGTCTGAAACAAAGAGCATCTTTACCAACTACATCACCTCTCCTTTCTCTGTCGAAAAATGGAATGGATTAAATTATGACAGTTAGGCTGTCGACATCAAACTATAGATGCTTGGTCAAGGTTACGAGGACCATCTCACTAAATTTTTTGAAAAGATGGTTGTGGCTGAAACATCGAAATGGAAGCAGATAGATACTCAGTTGTGTAGTGTCATTAAGTCTACACTTCATCCAAACATTAAACCGATTTTCCGTCCACATTTCACGTGTGAATCGGTTTGGAGTCAGGCAAAGGCACTCTATAATAATGAAACTCAATGTCTCTATGGAGTTTGTCACCGCTTGCTAAATATCATTACTCTGAAGACGATAAATGGCTCTATTTCTTCATATCTTGGCACCGTTCATAGTGCACTTCATTATTTTAATGAGCTCCCTTCTGCTGCAAGTAATCGAGTTGAACAAAAGAAGGAGCTAGATCAACGCAACACCTTTTTCATGCTTCTTGCATTCTATGGTCTGCCCCAGGAGTACTCTGCAACTCGTGATCAAATTTTGGGGTCAGTTACTGTTCCAAATATGTCTACTACCTCAGCGATCTTCCTTCGAGTACCAGCAAAACATCCAGTTGAGCCCTCTATTACTTCAGCTCTGGGTGACACTGCTGCCCTTGCATCGTTGGGACATAATCAGAGTCTCTCTCGTGGAGGACCATCCAACTCTAAGCCTAGTCCCAAATGTGAGCATTGTAATTGGCTTGGACACACTATTGATCGCTGTTGGAAGTTGCATGATAAGACTTCGCCTTCGATAAATGCAACTCAGCTTGATCCTTCTGCCACTATTCAGACTACACCATCTCCACAAAGCTCCCCGACAAATTATGAAGATTTTCTCAGGTGGATTCAGAGTCATTTTAGTTTATACCATATTTTGAAGTGACCCATATTTTGAACCAACGCCACCACCGTATCCGGCCCTGCCTCCTGAGCATGACCTTCCCATTGTTCTTTGTAAGGATATTGCACAACACGTAATCCATCTCCTTATTATATTGATTTGAAATCATCGTCTTTCTCCCTTGCATTACACTCGCTTGTCTTCTGTTTCTATTCCTAAATCTCCAGGTGAAACATTATCCCACCTTGAGTGGAGGCAAGCAATGCTTGATGAGATCTGAGCTCTACAAAGCAGTGGTACTTGGGAACTGGTCCCTTTACCTCATGGGAAGTCTTTAGTAGGTTGTCGTTGGCTCTATACGGTGAAGGTTGACCCTGATAGTAAGATTGGTCGATTTAAGGCTCGCTTGGTGGCCAAGGGATATACTCAGATTTTTGGGTTGGATTTCAACGATAGTAGCTTCTCACCTGTTGCCAAAATGGCATCTGTCAGACTCTTTTTCTCCGTTGCAGCAATTCGACATTGGTCTCTCCATCAACTTGACATTAAAAATGTCTTTTTGCACAGTGATCTTGAAGAGGAAGTTTATATGGAGCAACCACCAGGGTTGTTGCTCAGGGGGAGTCTTCCACCATGGTTGGTCAGCTACACAGGTCCCTTTATGATCTTAAACAGTCTCCTAGAGCTTGGTTTGGCAGATTCAGCTCAGTAGTACAACATTTTGGTATGATTCGTATTGAAGCCGATCACTCTGTATTTTATCATCAGTCAGCCCAAGGTGCATCTATCTTATTGTTTATGTGGATGACATTGTCATAACTAGTAGTGATCAACAAGGAATACTCCAGTTGAAACATCTTTCAAATCAGTTTAAGACTAAAGACCTCGGTAGACTCCGTTATTTTTTGGGTATTGAGGTGGCCCAATCCAAGGATGGCCTTGTATTTCACAAAGATAATATGTTATGGATATTCTTGAAGAAACAGGTCTATTAAATGCCAAGCCAGTTGATACTCTTATGGATCCAAATGTCAAACTCATACCTAATCAGGGGGACCCTCTATCATATTCAGGAAGATATAGAAGATTGGTTGAAAAATAAAACTATCTCACAGTCATCCGTCCTGACGTTTCCTTCGCTGTCAGTGTGTGGTAAGTCAGTTCTTAAATTCTCCTTGCCAATAACATATGGATGATGTAATCCGGATTCTTAAATACATCAAAAGTGCACCTAAAAAATGTCTCATTTATGAATAAAGAGGACATACTCAGATAGTTGGTTACTCAGATGCCGATTGGGCAGGCTCACCCATTGATAGACGATCCACTTCTAGGTATTGTGTACTTGTCGGAGGAAATTTAATATCTTGGAAGAGTAAGAAACAAAATGTTGTTGCAAGATCCAGAGCTGAGGCAGAATACAGAGCCATGACACTAGTAACATGTGAGTTCATCTGGTTGAAACAGTTACTAAAAGAACTTCAATTTGAAGATGCCAGCCCAAAGACAGTAATATGTGATAGCCAAGCTGCATTGCACATTGCCTCAAATCCTGTTTTTCACAAGAGGACCAAGTATATTGAGATAGACTGCCATTTTGTTAGAGAAAAAATTGAATCGGGCAACATCATCACTAGCTTTGTCAATTCTAATGATCAGTTGGCAGATGTTTTTACAAAGTCATTGCGAGGTCATAGAATTAGTTATGTATGTAACAAGCTGGGTGCATTTGATTTATATGCTCCAGTTTGAGGGGGAGTGTTGAAAGTAAAATATTAGTATGTAAATAAATAGAAAGTCTGTAAGGATTATAGTCATTATATGTACTTCCGCTGTGTAGTTGAAACACACGGGTTATTCAACATGTCTCTCAATATTTTCTTCTCATTCAACAAAAACAATAATCATTTGCAGCACCCAAAATCATATTAAAAATAAAGATAAAAAGAAAGTTTAAAATTTTAGTGCAATATTAACATATTAACATGGCATCAAAGAATTTTTGACTAACTAGATGGGTGTTTTGTCTTAGCTGTCCCACAATGTCTCAATGAACTAGTTCTAGTTGTGTTTGCATATTTTTCCTGAATGCTTTTGAACAAAATAAAAATTAAGATCTAAATCTTTTTAGTCTACACCTTGTAGTTTAAAAACTTTTCCCTAGGTTTTCAGTCAAAAAAAGTATTCTCCTTAACTCTATAGTTAGGGGAAACTACATTGACAAGAGGTCTTGAAATGACACCTTCTGATTTCTTAAAAGACATCCTCCTTTGTCTTCACTCCATATAGGCAACTTTAGAGACTTGAAATAATTGAACGAGCAATATATTTGTAATACGAACAAAGAAATATTAGAAAACTATTTTTTGACTCTCTTTCTAAGACATTCTCTTAAAATTTGTTGGAATTCATGTTGATCCCACTTAATTTATATGAGATTGTTATAATTTAGTGGAGTCCAATTCCTAAATAGTGGAACCAATTTGAATTCCAAATAATAAGAATTCGGAAAGAGTGGCCACATAAAGTGCTGCACAACTCTAGTTAAAATATAAAGATAACACTTCCTCAATTTAAATTGTTTATAGAGTAACTACAACTAAACAGTAGACCCTAGATCCTGTTGGCATTATACTTGTAATGCCATAAAACACCAACTAACCACATGGGATAGAACTTACGAATGAATAGTTATGGGACAACTAAAATTGGATGAACATTGAGGTGAGATCAGTTATTGTGGGAAGATCATGGCAACTATGATTTGATGAACCATTGCAAGACCATGACATCTGGATTGTTGTTCTGTTCTACTAAAGACTGGATTAAACCATTGGCTCCCACATGTCAGAAATAGTGTTGGAATCCTATTGAGAGAATCTATATAATTTATGTATGAATGACAGTTAAGAATGATTGCTTCCAGCTATTAGTAATTCAAAATTGAGACAAATCTAGAATTATTTAGAGAACTCCTAATATCAATGTGAAAATATAAAATTACATTAAATATAGAAAATATCTAGAAACGTGTATTAATTAAGTCTAAAATTATCTATTTGTATCTATAAAAACTCCCTTATATTTGACATTTGGAAGCAAGCAAATTGTGAGTATTTTCCTAGAAACAATTCCTTTCCTACAAAGTGGCATCAAGATCTTGGATTGTGAGAGTTGAGAAAATAATATTGAGATATGGCAAGTCGTGACTACACAACTTTACACTTTCCTCTTCTTACAAAAGAGAATTACGAAAAATGGTGTCTTCACCTGAAAGCATTGTTTCGCTCTCAAAATGTATGTGAGATTGTGGAGAAAGATTATGAGAAGCCGCAAGATGAAGAAATGTTGTTTCAAAATGAGAATAAGGCATTGTTAAAGACAAAGAAGAAAGATCAACATTCTCTCACCCTCGTATGTCAATGTTTGGATGATTTTATGTTTGAGAAGGATTCTTATGCTACTAATTCGTAGAAAACTTGGGATATATGGAAAAATCACTCCAAGCCATTGATAAAGCGAAGAAGATAAGGTTTAAATCTCTAAGGGGAGATTTTGAAGCTTTGAAGTTTAAGAATTCCGAATCAATTTCAGATTATTCCTGAAGGTTGAATGCAATTGTTAATCAAATGAAGTGATATGGAGACAAAATTGAAAATGCCTGTATGATATAGATTTTTCTATGTTCCTTGACTCTTAAGCTGAATTATGCAGTGTGTTATTAGGTGACACGACCCGAAAACCGAACGTCGTGACCGGCGCATAAGCTATACTCCTAGTCTGGTAAGCCTATCAACTAAATTAACAATTAAACGATTTCCATAGTTCTAAATAACCATTTCAAAAAAAAAATATATATTTCTCAAGATTTCGACAGAGTATCCTCTGTAACCTCAACATTTCCAAATTTTAAAATCCTTTTTCAAAGGTTTAACTCAGTCATATTTCAAAGAGCACAATCTAAATATTTAATACATTTCCCAAAAAGACTTTCTAGACTTAAAATAGATGCAAAATACATCATGACTCAACAGACTTTACAAAAGGGTACTCGATCAAAGAGGCCTACCAAAAAATGATTGAAACTTGAATCTACTAACAACTTGCTACTCAATTGCCTGTGACTCTGAAAAAATGAACAACATGAAGGGGTAAGCCACAAAGACTTAGTGAGGAGACCAACCACCACCAACTAGAAGGAAAACACACAAAAAGCACGAATAATTGTTTTACAATCTTGTGACAATTATGCTAAACAATACTGCCTGGAATATAGATAATTCTCAAGTAAAGTATACATATGATAAAATTATCAGAACTTATAATTTAGCCGTTCAGGTAGAAATATTTATAATCCAATTCATATGGAAATTAAATCAAAATGAGCATCCTTAAAAATATCATAGAATATCAAACAAGTACAAACATAAATTTTTGGGAACCAAGACGTAGCTTCATCTCGTTGATATCCCTCTCTTCCTAAGGATGACCTTTCCCTTAGGGGTGGTTCCATCTAACGGATAACCCTTTTCTCTCAATCCCGCAACGCATCATAACTTATCAATTAGGGAGCTTACATCTTATTTATAGCCCTCTCCTCCTAAGGATGACATCTCTCATAGGGGCAACTTCATCTAACGGTTAACTCTCCCCAATCAAAACGATGTAACTAGGTGCACCGACTGTCGTTAATGATTTCATGATTATAACAACGTTTAAAAATCATTTCTCATTTCATCATAACTCACGGAAAACATATTCAACTGTATATCAATTCAATATTTAAATACTTTATAATTCATAAATAAATCAAACTATAAACATATCATATAACAAAGACTATGAAAATAAATAACATATGAAATCGAGAAAAATTCAAAGGTTGTGTTCCCCAATTTTTAGATAAATACTTTAACATAGAAAATGAGTAAAATAATAATTATAGCATAATAAAAATATATGACAATGATCGTCGTCTACTCACAACTATGGAGAATCGACTAAGTATGTTATCCAACAACTCCCAGAGTAGTAGGCAGGACATCCGCTAACAAATTTGAGTATAAAAAATATTCTCAAGACTTTAGAAAAATTATTCTAAAGTTTAGCTAACTCTAGGAAACTATAAAAATCTTTTAAATCTACTCTAAACACCAAAATAAGATTTTTAAACAAAGCTACATTTTTCTAGAGATTCATTCTTAGCATTAGAGTTGTGTATTTACCTCATAGAGTCTCAATAAACAACTTTCAAGGAATTGGTACCTTTCTCCTTCCTTAGAGCACAAACCCTAACTCAAAAATTCTACTTAAGAATTTGTGAAAATATGAGAAAGCTTGCTTAGGGAATGTATACTCTTCTTATGGGTTTATGGTTTAGAGAGACTAGTTTGTGACTTTAAGTGAGAAGAAGAAAAAGAATAAGAAGAGGAAAAGAAAAAAAAAGAAAAAAAAATGAAAACGAGGGTGGGGGTTGGGAAGTTGTAGCCGAGAGGGAGGAAAGGAATAGAGGGAGTGAGATAGAAGGAGAGTGAAAGTGGGTGGGGTAATATTTTATTCATTTATTTATTGATTATTATTATTATTATATTTTTTTTAAAATTTTAAATGAAACGATTCGTTTCATTAGAAATTCAAAGATCTTAACTTAGTGTCAATTGAAGAATTAGTAAAAAGGTTCTTGGCAAGCTCGAGAAGAAATAATAAATAAGAGGCAAGAAGCTCTAATAGAGAAAGATCTCAAGACCAAAGCTTCATTGAAGGATGATGGAGGATGTGGTTGTGGTTTTGGCCAAGGAGGAAAGGAAGAAGCAACAATGATGAATAAAACTATGAGGAACGAAGACGTTTATCACCAATAACTTGTGGAAGAGGAAGAAATTATGGTTGTTACCAAAGTGAAATGATGTATGACAAATCTAAAGTTGAATATTATAATTGTCATAATTGTGGTCATTTTCTTGGAAATGTCAAAATGGTCATAATAAAAAGGAAGAAGAGGTTAATCTTGTTAATGAAGATGAAGAGTCAACTTTGTTGCTAATACTCAAGGAACAATAGATGGATGTTAATAGTTCATGGTTCTTGAACAATGATGCAAATAATCCCATGTGTGGAAGCAAGGAATATTTGTGGAGCTTAATGAAAAGGTGAATAGAAATGTATCCTTTGGGGACACTCATCAAAAGTGAAAATCAAAGGGAAAAGTACAATTATAATCTCTTCTAAAAATGGACATCATAAGTTGATTAATGATATTTACTATATTCCTAAATTGAAAAGTAATATGTTATGTTTGGACCAACTTCTTGCAAAGGAATATGAAGTTCTTATGTTAAAAAATAGAATGTTTATCTTGTACCTAAGAACCATTGAAGCAAAATGTTTAAAGATGAGTGCCCAAGATGAAGCATGGCGTTGGCATATGAGGTATAGTCAGTAGAATTTTGGTGCGGTTAAAACTATGGAAAAAATAATGTGGTTACAAAAGGATGCTTTCAATCAATCGTGTAAATCAATTGTGTGAATGTTATCTTCTTGGGAAGCAAGCTAGAAATTTTTTCCCTAAAGAAGTCACATCAAAAGAAACTAAGCCACCACAACTCATGCATACCGATTTTTGTGGGCCGATCAATCCACCTATATGTCGCAAAATCCTTAATTTGGTCAGGTATTCAAAAATATCTACATTTGGTTTTGGATAACAATTGTTGGAGAATTGGAAACGGGAACACAATTAGATTTTGGTCCGATAATTGGCTAGGTCAGTCACTCGTGGATAGACTTGGTTTATCCCCTTGCCTCGTGCATTCCTTACAATCTGATGTCGCTATTTTTTGGTTGATCACTCTTGGAATATTCCTATTTGTGTTGCTCATTTGTTTCCTGATATTGCTTTTAACATGATACATATTGTTACCCTTTCAATTGACTGCGACAACCAATTAGTTTGGTGTCTTACAGATTATGGGATTTTCTCTGTAAAGATGCTTGCAAAACTCTTCATCCTACGAACTTGACACTTAATTGAAGTAAAAAGATTTAGAGTGTTATAATTCATCCTTCCATGTTTTTTTTGTTTGGCATCTTTTTCATAATAAGATGCCTATAGATGATTAATTGTGGACTCGCGGGTGTTTAGTAGTCTCGTGTTGTCGGTTGTGCTCTCAAGCCTATGAAACTATTGCTCATCTTTTTATTTTATTTTTTATTGTGTTTTTGCTACTTAGCTCTGGAACTGATTGTTCTATGTTTTGTGTATTAAGATTGATTTTTTTGCCATTTTTCTATACTTGATTTATGTAGAAAAAAAAATGGATTTCTCAAGTAAGGGATGTCATCCTCATGCTATCATTCACACCATCTGGGTTATTTGTTTTGTCCCAATAATTAGCTTTTAACAACAAGTTGATTAACGTGCATCGCGCTATTCATATGGTTTTCTCTACTGTATCTCTCTTTGAAAGATTTTCTAAGAGTGTTCCATTTTATCAATACAGGAATTCTTTATTATAAAATATTTTTCTATTGACTGTCATGTTCCTAAAGCCCCTGTTATTATGCAAGTTAATTGGTTGAGGCCTCTTTGTGGTTGGATTAAATGTAATATTGATGGTGCCTCTAGAGGAAAATCTAACCTATCTACTATTGGAGCTATTTTTAGGGACTCTTGTGGTGTTATTGCTAGTTGTTTCTCGGATTATTTAGGTGTTTCTACATCATTCCATGTTGAACTCTCTGTTGCTACGTATACTATTGAGATTTTTCATTCTAAATGTTGGTTTCATCTTTGGATAGAGTGTGGCTCCTTGTTGGTCATCCAATCTTTTACTAATTCAAATCTTGTGTCTTGGCAATTGAAGACTATATGGTTGAATTGCAATGCACTCTTTTTTCGTGCATCAAGTTTTTAATGCAGTAGTGTTGTTCATTCTTTTTTCTTTGGGTTTTGGTCTAGTCCCCTCAATCTTTTTATTTTTTACATTTTTATTTAACAAACTTATTAGGGTGTTACATATCATAGGTGGTAGTTTTGGGGTGCTAACATAGTTGAGATATCAATTCTACCATGTGATACTTTTGCACTCTAATTTCTACTTTAAAAAACATTTCATACTTTTTATTAATGATTTTAGTAGAAAGACTTGGGTTTATTTTTTAAAGAAAAATCATTAGCTTTTTTTGCTTTCAAGAATTTCAAAGTTGTCTTAGAGAAGAAGAAGAGTGGTCATGAAATCAAAGCCTTAAGATCTGATCTAGGAGGTGAATACACTTCAAAGGAGTTCAATGTTTTTGTGCAACTCGTGAACTCCGATGTCCATTGACCATTACAAGATCGTCGTAGTAGAATGAAGTAGCAGAGAGGAATAATAGAACTATTTTGAACGGGGCGAGATGCATACTAAAGTCCAAAAAGATGCCTAAGGAGTTTTAGGCTGAAGCAACCTCTTCTATGGTCTATTTATCCAATCATTCTCCAACACTAAATGTCAAAGACCAAATCCCTCAAGAAGCATGAAATGAAAGGACGCATAGTGTCAATCACTTGGGAGCAATAGCATATGCAAATGTGCCCAACAAGAAACATCCAAGTTTGATGGTCAAAGCATCAAACATGTCTTTATTAGCTATCATTCACATTCTAAAGGCTACGTGTGTATTAATTAAGAAGGTCTTCATTAATAAAAATTAGAAAGGTCCTAGAAATGTGTCTAGAGTTATCTACTTGTACCTATAAGTACTCTCATGTATTTGTCATTAGAAGTAAGCAAATTGTGAGTTTTCTCTCAAAAACATTTCCCTTGTTAACAAAGTATTAACGGGCACCAAACCTACGAAGCATAGAGGAAAATACCCATGGGATACAACACTAACACATAAATATTAATAATAATTTGAGAAAATTGAAGTTGTTAAATGTAACTATATATGTTAGTATCGTGTTGATGTCAAACACCGACATGTATTTGGCATCAGACAAACACGCCTTCAATATGAAATATCAGTGCTACATAGGCACCAATTCCCATAAGTAGGAAGGGATGTGTAAGTCACTTAGAGAAATAAAATAAGTAAGAGAGGTTAGTGTTCATTAAAAAAATTAGAGCGTGTGAGTGTCATTTAAAGATACCTAAAACATGACAGTGCAAATTTCCCTTATATTTATTGTGTGACATAAACTTAATATTACTGATAAACTAAAAGGAGAAAAATACAAAGAAGATAGATTTCAAAAAGAAAAAATATAATGAATAAGGATTTTTTTTGTTTCTTGTCTTAATTAGAGAGACTTGTCTTTCATTTTATTCAGTTGAAGGACATAACTGAGAAGCTACCAAAAGAAATTCCAGAAAGCAATATGTTGAGTGCTATACAAACTAGAGCTGAAGATTTTCTGAAAGAAATTTCAGAATCTGAAACATCAGAGTTGGAGTCCAAGCAACAAAATGTACAAGACATGTCTGCAACAGATAGTGACTCATCTAATCTGGAAAATATCAGACTAGTAGAAAATGCTGATATTATAGAAGTTGACTCTTGTCTAGATGGATCAAAGTTAGAGTCTTTGCAACAGAATTCACTTGATATAAATTCCTCAAATAGTGGCACGTTTGAACTACAAGATCATAAACTAGAACAAAATTCTGACGTTGAAGGAATTGAGCATAGTCAAAATGGAGAAAATTTCTGGGAAGAAATTAATAAACCAATGTTGGAGTCAGAGCAACATAATTCAGCTGATATATCTACCTCAGATGGTGATACTTCTAAACTGCAAGAACACATAGATGAAAAAATTGATGAGATTAATGAAGGAGTTGAAAAATCTGAGGCTGGAATAAATGTTCTTCAAGAAAGTAATGGATCATCTGTATCTAGTGTTGGAGAAGTGATGTCCCCTCAAAACTTAGAAAATGATTCAAGATCACTTGACACATCAAGATTTGGGAGATTACAAGAAACACAAGTCATTGAAAAATTTGAGCCTGGTGTTTATGTGATACTCATGCTACGAGTTGATGGAATCAAAATTTTTAAACGAGTTAAATTCAGGTTAGTTTGATGTGTCAATTTATAATTATGATTGTTGGTTGGTATCTCAATCTAGTGATATTATGTTATATTAAAAAATAGATTTAATTGTAGTTTTGGTCTCTCTATTTTCACAAATTCATCAAATTGGTCTCCCTATTTTAAAAGTCAATAGTTTTGGTCACTCTTTTAGATTTTTTAACTAAAAAATGACGATTTGATATATTTTAAATTATGTGACATAAGATTACAAGACATAAAACAATCTAGATGCATTAATTATTCAAATGTCATTAATTAAATTATAAAAATAAAAATTTCAGAAGTTGAAAGTTAAGTTTTTAGATGATTTTATTGCGATTTTCATAGGTGTTAATTATTTTACATCATCGTATCATATGTCACGTTATTTAAAACATGTAACATTGCCATTTTTTTGTTAAAAAATCATAATGGGAGATCAAAACTGTCAAATTTTTAATTAGGGGATCAATTTTATGAATTAGTAAAAATATGGGAACTTACACTGCAATTAAACTTAAAAAATATATGTAGATTTATGGTCACTAAAATAATGACTATATTTAAGAATTTGGATTCTCGACAGTTGCAAAGGAAACACATTCAGACCCATCGGTGTTTGTTTGGTCATAATCAAAGAGTCCAAAAAAACGATTTTAATTATATAATTTAAAAATCGAGTTTAAATCTGAATCGTTTGATCTTGATCAAACAATTATCGATGTCCCGAATGCAAGAATGCATAGTCACTTTGTGAACATGAATTATTTTCAAATTTTCAAATTGCTTAAATATAGTATTAGCCATCCTAATTTCTAAAATTCTTAATTTTAATTCTCCTATTTTATTTTTCGATGTATTTAATGTTTACCGTATATTATTTTTAATTAATTTGTTCTTCCCAAATTTTTAATTGCACCTTTAGTCCTTAATTTAAAGGATTTTGAACCTTTTGGGCCCTATAAATTTTTGGACTAAAAATCCAAAATACCTTTGAATTTAAGGGACGAAAAGTGCAATTAAAAAAGTTCAAGGACCAAATTCACCAAAAATAATGTGAGATCAAAGTGGTGAAAAATAAAAGAGTCCAAAATTATAAATTTGTGAAAATAGAGAACCAAAACTTTATTCAACTCTTATAAATATGTTCCTAAACTAAAAATGTTTGTTATTAGGCTCTCCAACTTGTCAATATTTTATAATTGATTTCCCAAAATTTAATTAATTTGTTATTAAATCTCTAAATTTTTTAATGTGTAATTAGATCTGTTAAGTTCGGAGATTCACTTATAAACTCTTTTAAGAGATTTTAGAGGCTACTAATGGTTAGTTTACAACTATCTTATATGCGAGTTGAATATTATCTTTTGAAATTACAACGCAAAGCTCTTACCATTAAGTCGATATTTTGGAGACTTAAATGGGTTTAGATAGGTCTGACTTGTGGATTCATATAGATGGTCCAATTTAGAAAAGCAAAAAGGCTTGGATTGTAATTGTGTTCTCTTGTTATTTTTTCCTTGACTTTTATTTGGTCTTTTATCCCCTTGGTATTCCTATTTCATGCTAATAACATTTTCTGTTTACTCATTGTTTGAATGCAGTAAGCGAAGGTTTACTGAGAATCAAGCAGAAGAATGGTGGAGCCAAAATAAAATTCGGGTCCTTAGGAAATATCTCCAACACATCAAAAGCTAACTGGATCTTCTAACATTACACAACATATTAAAGAAAATGTTGAGTCATCACCTTCCTAAACTTAAACATATTTTTCCTGTAGGCATTACCTTAGTTTTGATGAAATGATTTCACATTTAGAATGATCATCAATCTAGCGGAAAGAAAGGTAGCTTTAATTTAGGATTTGTAGTCAACCATGTATTCAATGAGGATAGGAATTGTAGTCATATAGAAGAACGACTTGATTATATGTAGCAAAGTTAGTCTATCCAATAAAAAAATGTAGGAAAGTTAGCATTTTACTTGATCTTTTATCAACCAAAGAATACCAGATATGGTGTGATATTTGTGTGCGCGCTTGCAACTCAAATACTTTGTGGGTTTTACCTACAACTTGATTGCAAAAATGGATTGTCGTTGTTGCCTTGGAGCCTTCAAGACGTGTGTGTATGGATCTCTACCGCAACGGTAGTAGAAACCGTTAAATTTAGTGAGAGAAAAATTATCTGTTTAGAAAAATTATCAAAAACTATCTAGGAGATATTATTATCTGTTTAGTTGTAACGATTGTAGAAACTCGATTTTTGAAAATATATTTATGATACTTTATTTATTTCGTATCACATCATATGATGTAAATATGAATAATATATCCCATATTTATTTGTGTATTTATTGCCTTGAGCCTATATAAAACTGACTCCGTTGCGTAGTTCAAACACACGGTTTCACCATATGTCTCTCTCATTTTCTCTCATTCAACATGGTATCTAGAGCCTATTGAGAGACAATCTTATACCATGATTACCTAGGGGTAACAATATCCTTCGGTGATTTTTTATTTTATTTTGGTAAATCGTGTCCCAATTCTGGTTTACCCCTTTTTTCTTTGCTATTATTTTATTTTTCAACAAATCATACGTTCCACTGTTCATTGCGCGGTATTGTTCATCACAAAAAAAAAAATGCCTCTTTCGCCACAGTTTCGTTGTTGGTTTTAGGTAACTACTTACTGATTATGGCTACTTATTAAGATTTTCTTCGGTGGGTAGAGTATTGTCATAACTCTAGTTCTGGTGTTTCCGCCACACAAAGTGGTAATTCACCTATTTGCATCTCACCTTCTCTTAGCCCATGGATTCTCGATTTTGGTGCATCTGACTACATTACTGGTAATAAGGCTCTTTTGTCCTCTCTCACTACTTCTGGTTATTTACCTAGGATAGTCTCATTCAATGGTTCCCAATCACAATCTTAAGGGATGGGCATTGTCCAAATCCTCCCTTCTCTATTAGTTACATGTGTCCTTTATGTGCATGGATTCCCATTTAATTTAATTTATATCAGTCGATTAGCTCGTTCTCATGATTGTTTTGTCAACTTTACTAATTGAAATGTTACTTTGCAAGATCGAATATTAGGGCGACAAATTGGTGTCGGATGTGAGTCTAATGGCCTTTATTATCTTTCAAACCAATCAATGGCGTGCCCTACCACATATTATCCTCTTACTATACATGCTCAGTTAGGTCATCCGAGTCTTTCCAAACTTCAACAATTATAACCTAATCTAACCAAATTATCTAGCTTACATTGTGATTCGTGTTAGTTAGGGAAACACACTCGTACTCATTTCCCTTATTGAGCCAATAAACGAGCTTTGTCCCTGTTTGCTTTAGTATACTCAGATGATTGGTATAACATCCCGACCCTTACCGTTATCGGCGATAACGGGGGATAAGTACCGCCTCCACACAATCCCACGGAAGGCAAAAACTCGCTATTTCCACTGGGTGGTTGGGGGGGGGGGGGGGGGACGAGAAGGTCGTGACTAACATCGCCGATAACGGTAAGGGTCGGGATGTTACAAAAAAGGCGCACTTTTATGTAACACCCCGACCATTACCGTTACCGGCGATGCTACCTCACGATCTTCTCGTCCCCCTAACCACCCAATGGAAATAACGAGTTTTTGCCTTCCGTGGGATTCGAGCCTGGTACTTATCCCCCAGGTACCGGGCTCGAATCCCACGGAAGGCAAAAACTCGTTATTTCCACTGGGTGGTTAGGGGGGACGGGAAGATCGTGAGGTAGCATCGCCGGTAACGGTAATGGCCGGGGTGTTACATTTGGGGTCCTTCTCGTACTATTTCCACTATTGCGTCTAGATATTTTGTTACTTTTATCAATGATTTTTCCCATTGTATGTGGTTATTTTTAATGAAAAATAGGTTTGAATTATTCTCTATTTTTTTATAAAGAATTTAAAACTCAATTTGGTGTATCCATTTGCACTTTGCGCAGTGATAATGCCCGTGAACATTTGTCACATCAATTTCAAAATTTTATGACCTCTAACGGCATTCTTCAACAAACATCTTGTGCTCATACACCTCAACAAAATGGGGTAGCCGAACGTAAAAAAAATCGGAATCTTATTGAAACCACTCGTACTCTCTTTCTTCATGGTAATGTACCATCTCGTTTTTGGGGCGATGTTGTTCTAACGACGTGCTATCTAATAAATCGCATGCCTTCGTTTGCTCTTGATAACAAAGTCCCTCAGTCGATCCTCTTCTTTGTACCCCTCTTCACTCACTTCCTCCTCATGTATACATGTTTTGTCCACAATCTCACTCCTGGTCTTGATAAACTTTCAGCTCAATCACTAAAATGTGTCTTTCTTGGTTATTATCGGCCTCAAAAGGTTATCGTTATTATTCTCCTACTCTTCGACGATATCTCATATCAGTTGATGTCACATTTTGAGTCTATTACATACTATGAGTCGATTCCTAACCCTTTATCTGCAACTATTCATGTGGACCTACCAGAGTCTGTTTCACCTTCTCTTTTACCATTAAAGCCTATTACGTATGTTCCACCTGAGACACCTCTAGTATCCCCTCCCATTGTCCCACTTGAGACTCTTCTTGTGGATCCTCCAACTATACAACCTCTTCATACATACTGCTATCGTCAACCACCATCGGTTGTACATGTCCCTACACCCGCTCTTGATACCGAGGTTATTCTAGACGCTCATTCGCCATCACCACCTCCTTTATCGAATTCGACCCTTATTACATTGGTTTGAGCTACCATCGCCTTTCTCCTTTGCATTATACTTGTCTGTCTTCCATGTCTTCGGTTTCTATTCCTAAATCTCCAGATGAAGCTTTATCCCACCTAGAGTGGAGACAAGCAATGATTGATGAGATGTGTGAACTTCAGAGTAGTGGTACCTGGGAATTGGCTCTTTTACCATCTGGAAAATCTTTAGTATGATGACATTGGCTTTATACGGTGAAAGTTGGTCCTGATGGTAACATTGATCGCTTTAAAGCTTGTTTGGTGGCAAAAGGGTACACTTAAATTTTTGGCCTCGATTACAGTGATACTTACTCACCTGTGGCTAAGATGGCCTCTGTTAGACCACTCCTCTCTATTGCAGCCATCAGACATTGGTCTCTACACCAACTTGACATTAAAATGCATTTTTGCATGGTGACCTTGAAGAAGAAGTGTATATGGAGCAACCAGCAGGATTTGTTGCTCAAGGGGAGTCCTCTACCATGGTTTGTCGACTTCACAGGTCTTTGTATAGTCTTAAATAGTCTCCTCAAGCTTGGTTTAGCACAATAGTGCAACAATAAAATATGATTCGAAGTGAAGCTGATCATTCTCTTTTTTATCGCCACTCAACCTAATGGTGCATTTACTTGATTGTCTATGTAGATGATATTGTCATAATCGGTAATGATCTGCAGAGCATACTCCGATTGAAACAACATTTATCTCATCAGTTTCAAACTAAAGATCTTGGCAAGCTCCGCTACTTCTTGGGTATTGAGGTAGCCCAATCTAAAGACGACTTAGTAATTTCACAAAGGAAATATGCCATGGACATTCTTGAAGAGACATGTCTATTGAAAGCCAAGCCGGTTGATACTCCTATGGATCCAAATGTTAAACTTCTACCTAATCATGGGGTGCCATATTTAGATTCAGGGAGATACAGAAGATTGGTTAGTAAATTAAACTACCTCACAGTCACTCGTCTAGACATTTTGTTTGCAGTCAATGTGGTAAGCCAATTCTTAAACTCTCATATCCAAGAACACTGGGATGATGTGTTACAAATCTTGAAATACATTAAAGGTGCTCCAGGAAAATGTCTAATTTATGAAAACAGAGAACATACTCAGATAGTTGGTTATTCATATGCCGATTGGGCAGACTCACCCATTGATAGGTGATCCACTTCTAGGTATTGTGTACTTGTTGGAGGAAACTTAATATCTTGGAAGAGTAAGAAACAAAGTGTAGTTGCAAGATCTAGCATTGAAGCTGCATATAGGGCTATGGAATTACTGACTGGTGAGCTCATTTGGTTGAAACAATTACTCAAAGAGCTTCAATTTGAAGAGGCAACACAAATGACGTTAATATGTGATAATCAAGCAACATTGCAGATTGCCTCTAATCCGATTTTGCATGAGAGGACCAAACATATTGAGATAGATTGTCACTTTGTAAGGGAGAAGATCGAATCAGGCGACATCACCACTTGCTTTGTTAATTCCAATGATCAATTAGCAGATTAATTCACTAAGTCCTTGAGAGGTCCTCGAATCAATTATATATGTAACAAGTTTGGTGCATATGATTTATATGCTCCAGCTTGAGGGGGAGTGTCGAAAATATATTTATGATCTTTGTATTTATTACATATCACATCATATCATGTAAATTGGAATAGTATCTCTCATATTTATTTGTGTATTTATTGTCTTGAGCCTATATAAAACCGACTCCGTTGTGTAGTTTAGACACACGGTTTCACCATATGTCTCTCTCATTTTCTCTCATTCAAAATCATTCATTTGTAGCCTAGTCTAGCAGTGGCTGTTTTTCTTCAACGGTTTGTAGGTGCAAACTGGAAGTTGAGAAGACTTAACTGGTTGAGGTTAAGTGTTGTAATTCGGTTTGAATTGTTGGAGAAAATCCTTCTGGGTGAAAATAGAGTGGAATCCCCCATAGTCTACAAAAATCATAATAATGCACACATTTATTTTAGGAATTAGCTTCTTTCCAAGAACTAGTTCCACACATAGTCGAGCATACATAACCTTAGAGTATATAGAGGTTAGTCAATGTACTTTGAGCAGGTTCCAGATGAGGTCCAACCTTCTTAAGGAAATGTTCATTATAATACTTCAACGGTAGCATATGTATCTTGAAATATTTATACTATATTATTTTATATTTATATAATATCATTTGAGTATATATTTTCTATTATAATTATATTAGTCATTTATGTACTTTAATAGAATTGTGATTATATGACGAATAATGTTAAATAAATTTTTGATTAAATTATTAATTAATTGATATGAACAAAAAACATAGGTGGATATCAGATGACAATAATAGGAACTTAATTCACCATCACACTATATACATATATATATATATATATATATATATATATATATATATATATATAGACACACACTACGGTCCTCAATATATCGCATATATATATTGCCTCATAAGAGTCTAGGAAGCACCACAAGAATGAGAACTCATAAGAACCACAAGTCAACGGGTGTTCGTCATCCACATCTCTTTTCAAGATCAATGTAATGGTTATATACTACTTAAGATTGCCAATGAATGTTGGTATTTCTAAAACCTCATCATTGATAAGTCAAACACGTTGTAGATCCTAATATATGAAATTATAGGCCAACTTGTACCTGTCAAAAGGCAGAGACACAGGTTGACTGTATAATTTCATATAAATGTGTGGTAATTATTAAGTTTTTCCATGTGGTAATGAGGAGGTCAAAAGACACCCATTACTCTAAAAGTCAAATTGGTACTCTAAAAGTCAAACTCATTCTCTATTATGTCTCTAATAAGTCAAACTTGTACTCTAAAAGTCAAAATTTATATAAAGATAACATGTAGAGACAGAACTGTGGGTGATGATATGGATGATAATCTTATGCTTTTATTACTTTCGCACTACACCAAAATTTGGATTTAATAGCGCACATTTAACAGTGCTTGTTAAGTAAAAGTGTTGTTATATCTTATTTTAAAAATACATAGAGCCTTAGACAACATTTTTTTTAAAAAGTGTTATCTAATGTAGACAACTTTAAAAGAGCTTTTTATAAAAGCGTTGTTATAGGTGTTAGTTTGTTTTAAAAAATAAATATTATACACCGCTTTTCGGTAAAGTGTGGCCACTGTCATAAACAGAATCATTTAAAAGCATTTTTATAAAAAAAAATATTGTTATATAGGTCAATTAAAACTAAAACTAAATAAAAGTAAACAAAGTTTTTACAAACAAAAAAAATTTAAACACTGAACAAGAGAAACCCTCTTGCAAATGAAGTCATAAACCGAAAAACCTTATTGCAAATTCGATCCCTTAAATTGCAAATTCATAAACCATTTTTTTCCCTTAAACTCTCACCTTTCAGTGCCTTTACAAAACCAACGTAAGCAATAAAGGCAATCAATTTGAACCAAAAGTCGTCGTCGTCGTCGAGAACGTATGCAAGAAGCCAAAAACCTATAGAAATCGAAACCTATAAACCCTTCACGCAAAACCCTTTATCGCTACAACTCTCACTCCAACACAAGCCCTATCGTGCATTCATTCATGTTTCGACGCAAAGCCTTCATGCAGCGAAAACTCTATTGTGCGTTGTAGTTTTGTCATAAGCAAGAAGTCGTTTCGCTGTCGACTCTTCCACATCTTGTTCATCGCAGGTCCTCTCTCTATCAGAATTCCTTCTCCATTTCTACTATTGAAGCAGTTCCGCAATCAACAAAAGCAAGAAGCAGTTCCGCCATTGACTCCATTTAACGATCTCACCTTATTCGCATGTTATTTCTCTCCCTCTTTATCTCGTATTGTTTGAATATGTGTTGGTAAAAATTTTGGGGTTTTGGGACAAGTATTGGAACAATTGTTTGTTGAAATTTTACTTCATTTTATTATAAAGTTATTATTAATTTTCATAGGTGTTGTCTCCAATTATGCTGAATTTACAACAGCTACACTTCAAATGCTTCACTCATTTATCACATTGTAAGTCTCTGAAACCATTTTTTGCCTATGTATGACAGTAGTGATAACATTTGGTATTTTGAAAGTCATTTTAATGAAAGTAACTTGGAATCATGTGTCAAGTTTATGTCATGTCAAGTTTATGTCATGTTTAATAGCACACCTTTAACAACACTTGTTGTAAAAGTGCTGTAACAATGATGTATTAAACAAATTTACTTCCTATATATGTGTGTCTAGATTTATATATAAAGACACACCCTCATATACACACATGTACTTAGGTTGATATAGACTCATGTATTGCATGTAATTATAGTACAAAAGCACTTCGTATTCTGTCTCTAGAAGGTCTATTTCCTTTTCTTTTTTAATGTGTTTGTTATATGAAGTGACATGTTTTCTTTTTCATGTGTATTTCTTCATGAGTAGTAGAAATTCGTCTTAAACATGAGTTTCAAAGTTTTTCTTGGATGTTTTGCAATTTGTACAATAAGGTGCACATATTTTTCTGTTATGGTAAAGTGCACACAATTTTTAATACATGAAATGATTGATATTACATGATTTCTATTGGTTCTCATTCTTTTCTTATGTGTGCATATCCTTATTGATCAACTACAAGGAGAAGAAGAATATCTTACACTAGGACAAACACCCCTTTAGATATGTCTTTGAAATAACTATAACTTTTTCTTCGCATTTTTATATATACTATAAATTTTGAAGGTTTATATTGGTGTACTCGTTAGTGCTAGGTTCTCATGAATGATTTGGTTGGAGAAGTATTGGTATATAATACAAAATTACAGATAAAGTTTTGGCATTGTGCTTAACTTTTCATGTATTTTGCTATCATTTTGTTAGATAAACTAGTGCTTATTAATTAATATATTTTTCATTTTTAGAAAAATGTTTCAATTTGGAGCAAAACAAAGTTCTGTCATTTCAAAAAAAAAAGGCATGTGATCGATATAACTCCTTTCATATATCATTCTAACTTTAGGATAATGTAATTATTTTGAACTATAATTGTTTTGCCCAACTGTACATTTATGACAGAGTAAACAGAAAAACATCTAATAATTATGCTATGACATATCGTTCTAACTTTTAAGTAACTTTCTATTATAGTCAATTTGGTTTGTTAGATATATAAATAATGGATTGAAAATGGATGTTTGTCAATCGATAGTCAAAAGAATATGAAAATTGAGTGAAAGAGATTGTTGAGTTTGTAGTGAAGAATGCAAAAGACCCGAATCGAATCATTTGTCCTTGTTTAAAATATTGTTTTGGAAAACGTGTTAGAACAGATCAGTTGGAAGGACATTTTGTATGGCATGGAATTGATCAAAGCTATACATGTCGGACAAGACATTGTGAGAAAAAGAGAGAACACTAATTTGGAGAATGGTGTGACATATGCATCAAATGATTCTGACACAAATACATATGAGCAGGATCGAGTTGACACTAATTTAGTACGGGATCGCTTCACACCTCGAGGTGTTTACACCTCTCGCCTATTGAAGTTCTGTTCAAAAACCTCGTTCGAGAACTTGTTTAGAGAAGGATTTCCCGCGGCGCAGTAGTTCTTCCATACCAACTTAGCAGCCCGACGCTACTATTGGCATAACTACCGGTACACCATAGGTTGGCCCAACCCAGTCCTCTCGTACTAGGGTTGGCTCCTCGCAGTTCTCCCTTTAACACCAACGGTAGATAAGAACCGAACTGTTTCGCGACGTTCTAAACACAACTCACGTACCACTTGAATTGGCAAACAACCGAACCCTTGGGACATTCTTCAACCCCAGGATGTGATGAGTCGACATCGGAGAGAGCTGGGTCATTTGTTACACCATTCGTGATGGTCGCTACTTATGCGACAAGGAATTTCGCTACCTTAGGACAATTAGAGTTACTGTCGCCGTTTGCCGGGGATTCCATTCAAAGCTTATAACACTTCTCCTTCTAACCTTCCAGCACCGAGCAGGTGTCGGACTCTATACACCATGTTACCACTTATAACACTATGGCCGACTTTTGTCTCTGTTCGACTAGTCAATTTCACAATCAGGCAGGCTTATGCCATTACGCTCACGAGCATAAGCTTAGCTTGAGCCTACCTTCGCACACCTCCGTTACTCTTTAGGAGGCATCCGCCCCAGATAAACTACCCACCTCGCAGTGTCCGCCCCCCCCCCCCC
>JBBPBQ010020323.1:37298862-37356028 GCA_037974755.1 Cicer yamashitae
CCCCCCGAATTTTGGTGCGGCGATTAGGCATCCATAGACGAAAGAGTGGTCTTTCAAGATTGGTCTTTCTTTGTCATCACCTCCTACCTATCCTACACATTCGATCAAGGTTGTCACTACGAAGCTATAGTTAAGGTGCACAGGGTCTTACCGTCTAGCCGTTGGTACTCCGCATCGGAGACAGCAGGGCATTCGTTACACCATTCGTGATGGTCGCTACTTATGCGGCAAGGAATTTCGCTACCTTAGGACAGTTAGAGTTACTGTTGCCGTTTGCCGGGGATTCCATTCAAAGCTTATAACACTTCTCCTTCTGACCTTCCAGCACCGAGCAGGTGTCGGACTCTATACATCGTGTTACCACTTAGCAGAGTCTTGTGTTTTTAATAAACAGTCTCTACCCCCTGGTATGTGTCGCTTTCCAAATCAAAAGATAGGAGAGCACCCCTTCTTCCGAAGTTACGGGGTCATTTTGTCGAGTTCTTTCGACGTGGTTCTCTCAAGCGCCCTAATATACTCTACTTTTTCACCTGTGTCGGTTTGGGGTACGGTCTGTTCACCGAGATGATTGCCCTCCCAATTCGTAGTTTTTTCCTAGAAGTTTCAACCTTTTTGACTATGACAACTGTCGCAACTATAAACACACTCGCAACTATGGAAGGGCGGTACACTCTGCTCTCTTGTGACCCCTACTCTAACGAGTAAGCAAGTAAACTACCTTTTCAAGCGCCAGTCGCGTAGGGCGACCGGGCTAGGCCGAGTCAGAAAGGTTTTGATGACTCAAGGTTAATCTTAGGGAAATGAGAGTGTGGGGAAGAGGGGGCCGCCTCGGGCCGATCATCCAATTCACTTCAACAGACAGGCATGGTTCTGTAGTCAAAGCAACTTCGTCACTTTCGTGTACCCATCGGACAGCAGCCCTTTCGGGGCTTCCATAGGGACCGACTCACTCTGCGTAGATTGACTGAACGCAGAAATCCTTCCACTAGAAGGTGATCGTGTTTTTCACAGGATTTATCTTTACTCATGTCAGCATTCTCACTTATGATATCTCCAGGTGTTGTCACCAAAAACCTTCCCCGGTTGACAGAACGTCCCACTACTGACACTTGAACAACTTTCAAGGTCTCGTCACTTCGGTGAATCACTTGAGCCCTAATACATTTTCGGTGCCATGGAGCTAGACCAGTGAGCTATTAGGCTTTCTTCAAAGGATGGCTATCATCGCTTGATCACTTCCTTTTTGCACTAAGTGATTCCTTAGGGACCTTAGCGTACGATATGGGTTGTTTCCCTCTCGACTTTGGATCTTAGAACCCTATAAGTCTGTCTATACAAACGATCTAAGCCTGTATTCGGAGTTTCCCTGGGGTTGGTAAGGCAAAATAGGGCCGCCCTAGCCCATTGAGTGCTCTACCTTGGGCCATCGACATCACACGCTGTATTGGAATAGATTTTTAGGGAAAACCACCTATATCCGATCTTGGTTGGCCTTTCACTCCCTAAATAGGGTTCTTTTCACCTTTCCCTCAGGGTACTTGTACGCTATCGTTCATTGAGGAATACTTAGGCTTAGAAGGTGGTCCCCCTTTCTCGCGTAAAAGCGATCAGAATTCGAACATGCCACGTTTTACTGGGAAGGATCGAACCATGGGAACGAATCTACAGGGCTATCACCTTATTTGGCCAGATCTTCCAACCTTTTCAAAATTACAGTTCATTGCGCCCTTTAAATGAAATGGGCTTGCTGGTTTTTCCATCATCCAATCCACTACCAATCGAATGAAACTTGGCAAAAAAGAAGTGAACACTTTGCTGTTGAGGAATTTATCATACTCGAAATAGAAACGAAGCTTCGTGTTTGTTTTTCTTCAAACCCCAACCCGCTCTCGCTCGCCGCTACTAACGGGGTCTCAGTTGATTTCCCTTCCTTTAGCTATTAAGATGTTTCAGTTCCCTAAGTTTGAAAAGTCCAAAGAGCGCAGCCGCGGAGCTTGGATACGGTTTCCCAATCGGAGATCCATGGATCACAGACCATGGCCTTTCGCCTCTGAAAGCGTCCTTCCTTCTCAATTCCCGGGTATCCATCCAATGCATTCTTTTCAATCTTGTACCCAGCCAACAAGAAAACGAATACACGAACGCAGCTTTCGCGTAGCTCAATCCCTTGCTTGTTCGCTTCGCATAGGCTACACAAGCGGTACACTTAACACCAAGCCAATCTCGAAGAAAAAAGTGAACTACACATAACTACATCCCAGCCATTACCATTACTGGCGGTGCTACTCACGACATTCTCGCCCATATCCACCTAGTGGAAATATCGAGTTTTTGCCTTCCGTGGGATTCGAGCCCGGTACCTGGGAGATAAGTACCCCCTCCACACAGTCCAACTACCAATTGAGCCAGTAGCCATGTTATCAGTCTTGGGGTCTGTCTGAGTAAGGAAAGAGCTCGTAGCCACATTATCTGTCTTGTCGTGTTGGTAACCTTGAGACCGCAGAAGACTGCTCTCCAGCTAGTGGTGAAGGAAAGGGGGAAGGAACTATAAAATAGAAGGAGCTGGACATAAACTGTCTTTCTGGTGAATCAGTGTTATTTGCATAGCACTCATAGGCTCTGGGATTGATGACCTTACTCTTCTAGTTTTTTTCCAGTAAGCCTTGTTGGATGACTTAGAGCTCTTGTGCTCTCTCTTTTGAATATCCTTTTGTTGTCTTCGTAACTGCAGTGAGAGTAGGAGCTCAAGCAGTTGCTGGTGCAAGACTAGCCGCTCTTGAGTAAACAGCAGCTCTTACCGCGCTTGATGGTGAATAAGCCTTGGAATCCGTGTTGAGAAAGCATCCAATTGCTATTACAAAAGCATATCCCTTATCTAATTAGAAGGAACTTCTTTCCGATGAAGTGATAGCGGGGAAGGAAAGCAAGGGACTGATTACACTAGTCAGACATGCCCAGAAATGGAGGAAGGAAAGGTTGGTTGCATGTTTTTTTTCCATGTGGGGGTAATGCCTCCCTGCCGATTGCTTTATCTCTCCCCTTATCTCTAAAGGGGGACTCAGTCCTATCAACATATAGAGATCTTGCCTCTGTCGCTGCATAGAGTGATCTTCTTCAATCACCTTTCAATCTCTAAGTTCGAGGGGTAGAACAAGGGAAGGTCAAGGTTTTCCTCTCATTACTCTTTCCACAGCAAAGTCAGCATCTTAGCCCGAAGAACAAGGATTTCTTCCTCTGCGTTTGCTGCTATTGATGTGTTTGCTCCCATTAGCTCTTTCTGAGTAAGATCAGTAGGCGATAAGCTCACATCCGGCTCCATAGAAGGAAAGATCAGAGTCGTCTTATCTTGATTACTCCCTAGAATCCCCCTATGTATTACTTAAGCTCTTAACAATGCTTTGAATAGCAACCTTTGGTACCCCATTTAATAGACTTTTTGGGAAAGCTTAGTAGAGTGTCCAACCAATCACGACAAGCAGCCCTGCACTAAGCAAGTCTCCCAGCTTTTTTTCTCGAGTTGGATTGGAAGAGTCAGCCTACGGGGTAATTTTCACATGTGCGCATTATTTAAGATTAGTCTGTCTTTTCTGGAGTAAGAAATCCAATTCGAGCTAAGCTAAGTTTACTTAGCTTGGGTTTACTTTAGAGCACCTTAGATATGGCTTACTTACTTATATGATGAAAAGAGATGCGTGCTGGAGGTCGAAGCCTTCTATCAATTGCATGCAGGTATATCATTTTTAGGCAGCCGCATACTCAATTGGATTTCCCTATGTATCAGACCAAGAACCGAATTTCCCAATTCAAACCATGGCAATACAAAGACCGATGATCTACAAAGAGGATTGCCGCACAATTCAAGAGTTGGTTGATCGTGTTGACAGGGTAGACCGTCAACTCAAGCATCGTTACATGCCCTCATTTACATCCTCAAAGGATCAAGAATCAATTGATCGTCTGTATAGTATAAATTGGGGCACTATTTCGGGAATGAAAAGGGAACTCAATGAAGAATCAAAAATCCTAAACCCACTAGCAGGTAACCTACTCACTTCTCTAGGCACTAGGTACAAAAAGCCCAATCCCACTCAGGGATGGTATCAGCCAGACCAACCTCTCGAAATCCAAACTAAGGAAAGCATGGGCCTTTCTTTCTCAATCGGTTGAATTGGTAACGGCATTGGCTATTGGCCATCCATCCACAAATCATCTTAAAAAGTAAGTCGATTCCCCCGCCAGATGTTTAATCACTTGTTCAATCCTTTCTTGAAAAAGATGCTCATCTGGTCTGGTTAGCTCGGTAGAGTGGCAGGCGAAATTCGTCTCTCTTTATAGGTATAGAGTAGGCGGCTAGTAACTTCTTACTCGTGTAGTGATAAAAACCTTCTTTCTTAATGGCCCCCTTTATTTAGTTCAATCACGAGTTTAAGGTTTGCGATAGATGTTGCCTTTCCTGGATAAACGATCTCAAATCGGCTTTTTATTTTAGCAGATCTGTGAAAATAATTAGTTTTTTTAAGTTATTTGTCCCTGGCATCTTATCTTCTAGTTGGAAGTGCAAGGTAGCAATCATGTGTAGCGGGCTAGCTCACTGAATCGATATATGTATTTGTATAAATATAATAGATTTTTTCGGATCTCAAATGTATTGGTAAGGATCTCTTCGTTGCCTATTTGTTTGGAGGGCTGACAGTTGCTTGTCTAACTCAGTCCCTACCAAACTTTCCGGTAGGCATCAGTAAATTATATTATTTATAATTCCCACTTACTCATGTAAATGTCAAAACTTCTGCCCCCTAAAAATGCAATTCCAACTCGGTCAGAGAATCAAAGGGCAAATGTATGTCTTTCTATCCATCCTGATTGTTGGATTTTAATTAAAATCCGACTTTATGCGAGCAAGGTTCAAAACAATATAATTCGCCGTTCTATCAATCGAGAAAAAACATAAATCCAAAAGATTTCTTAATTACTACTACATAAAACACTACATAACATAAAAAAAAAAAAAAAAAAAAAAAAAAAAAAAAACCACATAAGACTTTCCTAGAGAACTAGAGCTTTAAAAGCATTCTGTTATGCTAACTACATTAATTTCGAAACAGAAATAAGTCAAAGGATAGGCCTTAACAAGTAGAAAGAAGATACAGGAACTACTTTTTTTTTCTAGTCTTCCCTGCCTGTCACCGAGTGTGACAGCCGGGACACAGCCTCCGAAATGAGTTTGAGTTGCACCTTCCGCAACACTTCCAGCCTTAGCTCCAAATTCCGTATGTTTGCTGCGGAAGTGCAAAAGTGTTCGTCTACCGCAGTTGAATCTACCGCTTGAATATTACTTAAAGCGAATAGCACTAGACCAATAGACCCAGTTACACGACTAAGACGGAATTTATTTTCAATTTTCCTAAAATTTTTTAGAGTTTGTTGAGTGATGCAGAAAAACCATTTTATAATGATTGTAATAAATTTACAAGACTGTTGGCGATATTAAAGTTGTACAACTCAAAAGCGAATGGTCTTATAAGAGCTGCGAAAGGATTCATGTTTGATGACATAAATTTTGGGTTTATAGTTAGAGAATGATGGAGTTTAATCACAATTTTGGGTTTATAAATGTATAGTAGAATTTGCACATCACATTTATGCTCTCTTATTGAAGTTGCAACTGATTAAATATATATGTATATGCATGTGTTTAATTATTTATTTTTGAATTATAGATAGAATTTTGAATGAACAAGGAGGATTTCTGGAAAAATAACATCAATATATGATAATGTTTATACCAAATTGGTATATGGAAAAATAACAACAATATTTGACAGCGCTTTTCTTAGAAAAGTGCAATAAAAGCTCTATTAAATAACACATATAACAACGCTTTTAAGAAGAAAAAATGCTTTAAAATACAAATTATGACAACGTTTTCTAGAAAAAACGCTATTAAATGACAGCTATAACAACACTTTTTGGAAAAAGCACTATTAAATCCTACCTATGACGATGCTGTTTAGAAAAAACGTTATTAAATATCACATACGACAACGCTTTTTACATTTTGAAAGTGTTGTCGTATCATTTAACAGCGCTACATACTATAGCGATTAAAATTGTTGTTAAATACATCAAAAGAGCTTTGTTAAAGCCTATTTTTAAAATAGTGTCGTTTATATATTTGGTTAAATAAAAAGTTATCTTTTTGTGTTTTGGACAAATTTAAAGTTTGATAACATGTAGTGTACTTTTAATGTTTTTTGTGCGAAAGAATTACATCAACTTTAATGATAGTATTGCAAAATTGGTCAAATTTAACTTTTATGACATTTTAGTGTTATATATAGTATTAATTTAATATTTGAAAACCGTCGGAAAAATATTCAAGTAGAAAAATAGTTATAGATGAATTGGTGAGAGGTATTTAAAAAAAAGGCTTAATTGCACTTTTGGTCCCCCTATTTTAGGTGAAAAGCGAAAGTCGTCCCCCTATTTTGTTTGTCCCCAGTTTTAGTCCCTCAAACAGATTTTGAGTCCAAATCATGATGAGTTGTCATTTTTTTAATGACGTGTCAAAAAACGATGACGTGGCAAATGTCTATGTGGATTAAAAGTCATTATTATATTATTTCAAATTAAAAAATACATTTTAAGTTTTTAAAAGCTATTATTATATTTATTGTTCTAAATTTTAAAAGAAAAGCAAAAAAATAAAAATTCAGTCAGGCAACCCTAAAATCAAAAGTAAAAAATCAGCTCCAATTCATCTTCTTCCGTTGTCGTCCTCTTCTTCTTCATCCTCTTCATCGTCTTCCGTTTTCGTCCTCTTCTTCATCCTCTTCTTCATCTTCGTTTTTCTTCTTCACCGTGTTCATCATCCTTTTCATCTGGAGTTTGTGGAGAATAAGAATAAGGTTGTTAAGGATATGAAGTTAAAGTCTGTTGTGGAGAATAAGATTCATGGAATTTTAGATATGGTTCAAAGATCAAATTTTTGGAATCATCCAATGCTTCAAACTGTGAATTCAAGAGGCCAAAAGTGGAAGAAGAAAAATCTGGATTTGATGATTTCAAAATAAACAAATGCAATGTAACTATGTTTAAGAAATCAGGGGTGAAGGATTTGGATCATAGTGTTAAGAAAAATGAAAGTACAACAAGAAAAATTGATTCAAGAAAGAAAGATAACTATGAAGAAGGATTTGGTTTTAAAAACTATGAAAAAACCAATGAGAATGGTAGAGAAAGTTGGAAATATGAGTGTTTTGATAGTGAAAAAAAAGACAATGATTGTTATGATTATTCAACAAGTGAAGAGAGTGATGAAAACAGTTCAGAAAGTGATTAATTTACTGCTGCAAAGTCTCATCATAACAATAAAACTGTGAAAAGAAAGAAATCAAGCAAAGGTAAGAAGAAGTTGAAGTCAAAGAAGAGCAAAGAATATGAGTTGAATTGAAGAAAACGGAAGACGATGAAGAAGAAGAGGAAACGGAAGACGATGAATTGGGGCTGATAAAATTGGGGCTGATTTTTTACTTTTGATTTTAGGGTTGCATGAATTTTTATTTTTATTTTTTGCTTTTCTTTTAAAATTTAAAACAATAAATATAATAATAGCTTTTAAAAACAGAAAATGTATTTTTTTTAATTTGAAATAATATAATAATGACTTTTAATCCACATAGACATCTGCCACATCATCATTTTTTTGACACGTCATTAAAAAAATGACAACTCATCATGATTTGGACTCAAAATCTGTTTGAGGGACTAAAACTGGGGACAAACAAAATGGGGGGACTACTTTCACTTTTCACCTAAAATAGGGGAACCAAAAGTGCAATTAAGTCTAAAAAAAACTATTCATATATTAGAGACGGAATATCAAGTTCGTCTCAACAGAGACGAAATTCGATGAGCTAGAGACGGGTGTGAGAGATAGAACAAATTATTGTTGGAAATGGACGTGACTATCTCCCATAGGGGTGTACATGGGTACGGGTAAATGGGCGAACTCGGTCACCCAATCCAATCCAACCCGTATTTTGACCCAACTCATTCAAGTTCGGGTCTAATCCGAACCAACCAATTGAAACCCAATTATGTTTGGTTCGGGTATCGGATTTAACTTTTAGAATCCATGAACCCGTGAACTAAACCCATTGACGTGACATATATATTTTTATTAATTTTTTTATTATTGATGTATAGTTAAAATTTAGTTGTTGGACTATAATTGAGAATTTGTTACTAATTTAATTAATTTAAGTGTTTTGTTGTGTTTGTGGATGTATTTTAAGTATTAAATGATATGTTGCGATATAGTTTTATTATCTTTTAGATGTTCAAGTATTTAAATTTAATTACATCTTTTTAAAATAAAATAAAAAATATTTATATTTTTTTTATTACTCTTGAACCCAACCCAACGTGTTCATAATCGGGTTGGTTTGATTCAGATTTGATGGAAAAATCATGGGTTGAGAGCTCAATTCAACCCAAATAAAATTGATTTGTTCGGGTATCGAATTTGGCCAAAAACGACCCAATCCAACCCGTGTACACCCCTAATCTCCGATAGAGACGAAATCATATCTCTCTCTAATGGAACCGACATATTTTGTCTCTTTGAGACGGATGACAAATTCTATTGCTAATGTTTTAGAGACGCAAAAACAATAACGAAATCAAGTCAATCTACAATTTCGTCTCTACAATGTTTAGCGACATAATTTATTAAATTTGGAAACGGATTTTGCCGGTCTCTAATTCCGGTTTTTCTAGTAAGTAGGAATCATAGTCCAACGAAACATGAAGAATTAATCCCATCCTTTAAGTTTTTAGATAAGCAAAATTTTATAAAAGGAAGTACAAGACGTATTTTAGTCGGTTTACAAAAATGAAAATCAAATTCAACATCATAGTAAAATAGTTATCCACATTCTATAAAGGGTCGTTGATATCGCATCAAATCATATGTTCGAAAAAAAGGGTGGACAACATATCTGAACCCAATCGACCCAATAGAAGATCCAAGTTTGTGAGCGGTTTTCTTCAAGTTTATATGTTTAGTTTTATTGTTTTAATTATGTTCAGTTTTTTATTTATTTTTTGGAGTCACACAAGACTCATCATCAGTCATAGCATAGCCAGGCAGCTAACCACTATATTTTGGGAGATAATTCTGGCTTTTAGAACAAGTCGACCATATCTTTTTGGAACAAAAAGGCTTCGTGGGTAAGGCGTTTCATTTAGTTTTAGTTTATTATAAATGATTTCAATGTTCTTTTGGCTTATTTATGATTTATTTTTGCAAGTTATGTTGTTCAATGAGTTGGATAAGATAGAGCAGAAAGCTTTTTGAAGGAGCTTGCTATTGTTTGGACAAATGAGGATTTATTTGTAAGTTTTGATTTGATTGTCATTTTACCGCATAACTTATCAATATAATAAATTACAAATCATCTGACTCATACTTTTGCGGCATTGGACTAGCTTACCATATTTTTGCATCAACTTCTACTTTTGTGGCATTGGATCAAAATTAACAAAAGAAAACCTGTGTAAGTTAATCTTTGCAACTTTGTTATAATTCAATTGTTGGGTATGCAATGCATATGAAAACTTGATTTAGTTATTTGTTTAAAATTTGAAACATAGATGTCATGCCGGAGTCTCACTACTATGAGAAAAGAACAGAACAAAACTGAAGCAAATTTCTCACTATTCTTGGAGTATTTTTCTACAAATTTTGTTGTTGAATTAGTTTGATTATATATAATATGTTTTACATTTTTTACCAAGTGATGTTAATCTGTTCTACAAGTGTCACTAATTATTTCTAATTTGAACACTAATGTTATTTTGTTCTGCAACTGTCGTCGGTTCTTTCTAATTTGAACATTGATGTTATTATGTTATGCAACTGTCACAGGTTCTTTCTAATTTGAACAATGATGTTATTCTGTTCTGCAACTTATTTTTTTGGTCTAATTTGTATTATATGTGTGCAGAAGAAGATATATTCATGCTGCTGAAATCACCCAGTAAATCTCATGGTGCAGCAATATTGTCTTCCTAAGATTAATGTCGAATTTTAATTAAGTTGATCATGATGTAATTTATACTTGAGGATGTAATTTGTATTGGTTGTGTTGTCATGCGATTGTGTTGCTGATGAATTTGTGATTAAATATTAGCCTTTGACTTTATGTGGCTAATGGCAAATGTTGTGTGCTTAGAACAATGATACAACAAAACTTTGATTGATATTATAAAAAAATTGTGATTGAAAGTTGTGATCTAGAAAAATTGAAGATATAAAACAAGTGTGATGTATGATTGGCAGATTGGACCAGTTTTTTTTAATGGGTCAGAATTTTATTATACATAACAAACTATAGACAATAGGTTTTTGTACCCCCCATTTGTGGTTGTACCCCCCCCCCCCAAATAGTTAAAAACCCAAAATTGCCCACACAATTCACCATTCAGTAAAACGTAAAAAAAAAACTACTCTTAAAATTTCACCCACTCCCAAAATTTCCGGTACGTATTTTTTTCCCCAAAAATTCCGGTAGTTAAAATGTAACTACCGGAAATTTCAAAACTTGTGAAATTTCCAGTAGTTAATTTCCTTTACCGGAAATTTCGTCAGCAAATTTCCGGTACGTTATTTGTACTACCGGAAATTTGGAAGCTGTGAAATTTCCGATAGTTGTGTTTCACCGGAAATTTCAAAAATTCGGTACTCATTTTTTGTTTGTTAATTTTTGATTTTTGTTGACATAGGTATGGAAAAAAGACAACTAGTGTGTATAGATTTGACTGAAGCATTCACAACCGATCAAATTTTTGAATCACTGGAAGTTGTCATATCATGGGCAAGAGAGGTTGGCCGTCAAAATCGAGTAGCTATTATCATAACTCGATCCGACGTAGAGACCGGAAAGAGATGAAGGAAATCTAAATTAATTCTTGGTTGTGATAGAGGTGGATAATATCAGTCAAATAAAAGTGAATCAGGTACTTCAACAAAAAGGTGTGGTTGTCCGTTTAAAATTCACCATTGAAAAATATTGAAGCTGAGGGATGGATTATTAGTTTAGTGTGTGGACTTCACAACCATGAGTTAGTGGCTACTTTTGAGAATAATGCATTTGTGGGGCGCTTAAACGATGAAGATAAGAATCATGTTGACGAGCTGACAAAGTATCACGTTGCACCGAGGCATATCTTGTCATCTTTGAGGGATCGAGATAAGGAGAATGTGACTAGTATCTCTCAAATTTATAACCGACGAAGCACATACAGAAAGAATTTGAAAGGACCTAGAACTGATATGCAACATCTATTGAAGTTACTTGAAGCTGAGAAGTATGCATGTTGGACTAGGACTCATGGAGACTCCAACGTTGTGAGGGACATGTTTTGGACTCACCCAGATTCCATAACTTTGTTGAACATGTTCCATTTTGTATCGATCATGGATAGCACCTAAAAAAACCAACAAGTATAGGTTACCATTGTTTGAAATTGTTGGTGTAACTTCAACTGGGTTGACATTCAATGTTGCATTTTCTTATATGGATAGTGAGCGTCAAGAAAACTTTTGTTGGACATCGGAGAAGTTAAAAGAGTTGTTTCTTGCAAACACTCCATTTCCTCAAGTGATTGTCACTGATAGAGAACTTGCTTTGATGAATGCAATTGAAGTTGTATTTCCATCTTCAACAAATTTACTTTGTCAACTTCATATCAACAAAAATGTTGGAGCCAAATGCAAAATGTATATATTGAAGAAAGATATGCAGGAACCCATTCTTGAGTTGTGGAAGAAAATTGTTTATTGTTCTGAAGAGAAAGAGTATGAGGAAATGTTGCAAATGTTTGAGCAAGCATGTGTCGATAATATTACTTTCTTTGACTACGTCAAAGACACATGGTTGAATCCTCACAAGGAAAGATTTGTTCAAGCATGGACCAATCGAGTATTGCATCTAGGAAATATTACAACTAATAGGTACGTCATTAAAACTTTATTTTTTTTTATATTTATACTTATATATGATTAATTTTGTCTATATATGATTAAACATGTATGATAGAATTTTGTTTTATTTTTATACTTATATATGATTAAATAATATCAAATTTTGTTTATGTTTGAATATTAGGGTTGAGTCTGCTCATTGGTCGTTGAAGAAATTTTTGGAACACAGTAAAGGAGATTTCTGTAAGGCATGGTTTGGTATGCATGACATGTTGAAGTATCAAATTATTAAGATCAAAGGTTCATTTGAGACAAGTAAGGGTCGCAGAGAGCATATACACAACAATCCATTCTATGAGAATTTGAATTGGGTTGTATCCAATAACGCTTTAGCTGATATTGATCATGAGTACAAGAGAGTCAGGTATGTCGGTAACGATAAAGCTGCATGTTGTTGTACACTTAGAAACACTCATGGATTATCGTGTGCATGTGAGTTGGCACGATACAAGTTGAAAGGTGTTCCAATTCCATTGGAGTCTATTCATATACAATGGAGGAAATTAACAATGAACACTGATCAAGAGGAAGAACAGTTGGAAAAGGATTCAGAGTTGGGCATTACATGTGAGATGAATATTATTTGGAAAATATGGAAAACACTTAATGTTGTTGGAAGAAGGGCATTGAAGAGCAAGTTGCGTGAAGTTGCATATCCAGAAACAACATCAATGTGTGCCCCACCAGATAAGATCAAAACAAAAGGTGGTGTGAAGAAGAAAAAAGGCAATAAGCCGAATGGATTTGATGTATATCGCGACCCTTCATTTTTTGAGCATGTTGATGCATCCCAACAAGTCTCCCAGCAAGCATCCAAACAAGTCTCCCAAGCATCCAAACAAGTCTCTCAGCAAGCACATATGACGAGTCAGGTTAGAAAATATTTGGACGAGTTTCCTCCTCTAATTCATCCAAATATTGTAGACGTAGTTAATGTTAAAGCAGATGGAAATTGTGGATATCGTGTTATTGCTGCTTTACTTGGCCATAGTGAAGAATCTTGGAGCATTGTGCGTCGACAGTTGTATAAAGAGATTAAGTCCAAACCTAATTTATATCTTGCGTTATTCAAGGAACGTTTGCAAGAAGTGACTGACTTTTTACTTGTATATGAACTGGGAAACCAACCAATGGAAAAGTGGCTGAGCATTCCAGATATGGGTTACATGATAGCAACAAAATATAATCTCGTTCTTGTTACATTGGCAAAAAGTTTTTGTTTGACTTTTTTCCCATTGATGGGTGCACACAGTGGAGACCTATCACGTGACCGTATTATCAGCATTGGTTTTGTTAATGAAAGTCATTGGGTTCAAGTTAAATTGAAAGCAACATGTCCATTACCTCCACTAGCATGGCATTGGAAGGAGCACCGTAGTGATGAGCCTACATCATGGGCTATAGCGTATGCAGAACGTCTACAACATTGGGGTTCATTAGATTTAGAAGGTACATCAGATTATATGTCTTTAGCAAATGATTGACACTTTTGTAACAAGTTTTATTCAATACATATTATATGTTGTTTTCAATTAGTTAGTTTACATTCACCACATTGAACAAGATAAATAAGTCTGAATAATAAAATAACACAATAAAAATAAGTATAAACAAATAAGTCTGAATACTAAGTAAATAAAAATAAGTCTAAGCAAGTAAGTCTAAATATTACAAATACAAAGCCCTCTCTAATAAAACACGCATGTCATCATCACCCGGTAGTCTATCTAAATCTAAACTCTCCTGTATCAGACCACCGATATGTTGACACCGTGTATACCACTCCCCACGACTATCACTAGGACCGGCAACATCAGTAGGACCTCCAGCATCAGTATGATCTCCAGCATGACTAGGACCAGCAACATCAGTATGTCCTCCAGCATGACTAGGACCAGCATCTGCAGCAACGTGAGGGGTCATCCTAGGATGAGATATCCTATAGTACCACTAGATGTACCCCTCAACAGTCTGGTGTGGATATGTAGCCCGATGCAACACTGCACGAAGGGCTCGAACAGAGTTGCGGTACATACTCCATTCAACATCCACATCACGTACTACAAGCATCAGTGGTGTAGGAGGGATATGCTGAGTATATCCGAATTGTCGGATGCACCTCTCTGGTAAATAAGGTACCATAGTAGAACACCAACGAATATGACCAGTAAACAACGAAACAAACTGAAACCGTGTGGTAGAATCCTCGTCGTAATTTACTGCCCATATAACCTCAGACTCCCTCAAAGCATCCAATTTTGCTCTGTAGTACGACACGCTCCCGGATGTTTGTTTAGGAGTCCACCGATACATCCGTGGCATGAAAGAAATCGACTCATTCAGATCCCTTTTACAGATATCAGGGAAGTGCTCATATATCCAGGTCTGTAAATAATAAAAACATACAAATAATTAATTAACCATATTATAAAATAACAATATAATAAGTATGAAAAATAATATAATAGTACCTGAAAGAGAGATAAATATCCACCGATCTGCTTCGTTGCCGGCAGAGTACTATCTCTAAGATAGTCATATAACACAACAAGTGCTGCTGGTCCCCAAGCCCATCTGCCACATGTATCAAGATCTTGAAACAGAAACAAATATTTAGCAGATACTAGTGTAAAACTTTTATCTGCTAATATCATGCACCCTACTAAATGTAGTAGGTATGCCCTGGCTGCACAATCGTATCGTCCATCACGCAACTGTGTAAAAAATACCAATTTCAACCACTCGAAAATGTACGATGGACCTCTGTTAGTCCTGGTCTCTGCCACTGCTTCATCAACAGTAACTCCTAGTAATTCAACGGCAGCAGTAATCGCCAGGTCTTCAGTGAAATTAGCTGGAGGAGTGAAGAACTCACCACAACATGGGATGCTGAGTAGACCCCTGACATCGTCCAGAGTGATAGTCATCTCACCAAATGGCAGGTGAAATGAGCTCGTCTCTGCGTGCCATCTCTCGGCAAAAGCTGATATTAGATTACCGTCAATCATATTCAGACTACATCACTGCAGAGGATGTAGTCCAGATACGGTAATCCAATGATCAATCTCCGCATGTAATACAGCTCTAATGTCAATAAATTTGGCCTACTTTTTGCCATTTGAGACCACTTTAAAGGCGCGCCTATCCTGTTTAATTACAATAAATAACAAACACACAATAAATTAAAATTTAAATAATGAATATAAAATTTAAATATAACAAATTATACTACAAATATATTAAAATAAATAAATAAATAAATAAAATAATAAATAATTATAATAATAAATAATTAAAATAATAAATATTATTAACTAACCTCCCCATTCTAGATTTTTACAGCTATGTGGTCCTCATAATTCTTCAGGACAGATAAATCGTACGGACCACCAGGAAATAATGGAGCATCAGGCAGCTCCTGCTCCTGATCCTGCTGCTCCTGCTGCTGATCATCAATATAATCATCCTGATGCTGATCATCAATATAATCCTGTTGATGATGATCCTGCTGCTGTTGATCCTGCTGCTGCTGATCCTCTTGCTGATCCTGCTGGTGAACATCTATTTTTTCATTTCTCCTTCTACGTTTCTCAACTACCGCTCTCCTATTTGACTGCGTAGGAGGCCGAACTCTAGAATATTCACCGCTGGTTTTAGCTCCTCTGGTCCTCACTGTAAAACAATAGAATGAAAAAAATTAATCAAAGAATAAATAAAAAAAATAAAATATAAAAAAAAAAAAAACCAGCTACCGGAAATTTCAGTGACATTTGAAATTTCCGGTACACAAAATACATACCGGAAATTTCAATTTGAAATTTCCGGGAGTTGTTCCCAGAAATTTGAAATTTCCGGTACGTATTTTGTGTACCGGAAATTTCAATGAATTTGAAATTTCCGGGAAAAAACTTAAAATCTCCGAACTCATTTTTTCCGGAAATTTCAGAATGAGGGGCTACAAGGAATTTTTGTGAATTTTACTAAATTTTTATGGTTATTTAGGTAATTTCACTCAAAAAAATTTAAAATGTGGGGGTACAACAATAAATGGGGGGTACGAAAACTAATTTTCCAAACTATATAAAGCCATATTTTTTTTCATAGTTTTTTAAAATAAGATGCAAAAAAATGCCCAATAAAGCCCAACTCATTTTTATCCACCCACCCACAACCGATATCCGATGATCCGAACCCGACTTAACCAAACATAAAATGGACGAGATTGGATTAATAGACACCACCCGTGGATTGGACCTGTTTTAATGTTTTGGCCCGAAACTGCCCATAAATGTAATCTATATACTCTGTATTGTATTCCCTTATACACTATGTTACAGTATGCTTGTAAATATGATATTCGTGTCAAAATTAATTGCTAATATTAATTAAAATTGTAAATTAAAACCATTTCACATGATAAAATTTACTATTTACTTTTAAACTATTTTCTCCAATTCCAACTTTTATCACAAACTCTATCTTCTTTCGTAAATAAATAAAAGTTCATCTTCTTCCATCTTCAAGCTCTCTCTTTCTTTTCTCTCTCAAAGGCCTTGCAATGATGAAAAATGGCAAACGCCGAAGTAAACCCACTACGAAATTGACAAATAAAAGATATATGTCGTTCTTCTTCTTTTCAAATTTCATTTTTTGTTGATGTCTTGACTGATCCAAAGCCACATATATTGAGTTTTTCATATTTCTGTCTATTTTGTACTTTGAACTTAAATTTTTCACATTTTGTTTTTTTCTTGTTGTTGGAGATTTAACCCATTTTAAACCACCCGCACAACCCATGTAACCCAATGGACAAAATGGACGGAACCGGACTTCTACGGTTCACCCGCAGTTTGGGCTGATTGGACATTTTGAGCCCGAATCCGCCATTGTCCACCTCTGCTCCTAAATCCATCTCTCGCCACTCGCACAAATTATGACACCAATCATATTGAACCCAAACTAGAGTAACATCACCACAGCAAAGTCAATATAATTAAATTGCCAACCACCACCTGCATAAGGCATTGATCAACACGAAATGAATGCAAAAAATCTGCACCGGCCATCATAATATTAAATAGCAGCGACACATAGCACCAATTATTAGAAGTTGCGGTTGCACAAAGTTACAAATTTTTAGAGACACAAAGAAAATGGTGCTAATTATATATATTTAATTGACTTATTTTTAAACTAAAGTATTAAATTAAAAATTATAATATTATATTAAAATAATTTAAAATAAAAAAATGATTTTAGCATCTCATAATATAGTATATTTTAATGTTCCAAGTTAAATTAGATTTGTAGATTTCAAACTAAATTTCAAATATTTTACTAAAAATATCCTTAAAAAAAACGCTAATTCACTATTATTCATATACAAAAACAAATTTATTATTTATTTTGAATAAAAAATTACTCTTAATAAATACAATTAAACTTTCAATAAGAACTCTTTTACTATTTTCATATTGTAAATCAAATAATTGAATCATTTAATTGACTATTTAAATAATATAGCACTTATGTGGCTCACTTCTAAAACTCCCAACTAACTATTGATGCAGGACCACACGTTACAAGAAAAAGAACGAGAGAATAAAAACAAAATCCATATTGAAAGGACTCCTGCTGGCCAATGCAAAGCACACAACACAACACCCCATTTCCAGAGCTCGCCACTTGTTGGGAGCCTTCTGTGTAACAATACTTTTGAATGAATATCACACCTCCAAATCAATTCATTGCTTTTAGTTTTTTTTTATTTAAAGTACAATTCTTGCATTTCATGTTTATATAGCTTTAGTAATAGATAGCACAGTTATATAAAAAATTGTAAAATTCAATATAATTTTGTTATATTTTTTTGGTAAAATAGTTTTCTTATTTTTGAAAAATAAAATTACACTTAAATTGTAACATTTAAGTCTTTTATTTTTTTTCTCTTATAGATCTTTTATCTTTTAAAATACTAACAAATTAATTCTTTTACTTTTAGTATTTTATAAAAAATATTGATGTGGCAAGCTTCATTAACGACTTTATAATTTTACTTATAAAAATTCATAAACTCAACAACTTCTTCACCATTTTCATCTTAAAAATCTAAAAAAAAATCAAAAATCGAAATTCTCAAATTAAAAAATAAATTATAAATTTACTAAATCCAAATTACATGTTACAACACATAGAAAAAGGGGTATACCGATCTTAATTCCTATCTTCCAAAAAAGGGATAGCTTGGGTTATGTCCAAAAAGGATATCATCATAATTCCTCCATCCAGAATGTGGAGCCTTTCCACTTCTGCTACTATTAATTATTAACCTCAATTAATAGTATTATAAATAGGCATAACAACAGATTTCAAAAACCACAATCACCAGAAAACTTAAGCAAAAATGGAACACCAGTGTCAGGCTCTATATGTACATCAACAACAAAATTACGTTCCTTCCAAATGAAACCGTAAATATAGCTAATACACTCATGAACAAAACGAAAGTATCCCCTGTCTGTATGTGTTTTCAATATGTGATTTGAATCTTAATGAGTTTAATAAATTTAGGATTTATATTTTAATATAAAGATTTAATTTTTTATGGATCATTAAGATAAAGATGATGCACAAAGAATTTGTTGAGTTTCTGAATTTTTAATAAATATTTCCAACAAAAAATATTTTTTAACATAAAATTATTAATTTAATTGTATTATGTAACTGATTTGTCATCTCAGCATTTTTTAATAAAAAAAGAATTTACTTTACATTTTGAAAGATAAAAAATTTATAAAAAAAAAATGATTTTATATCTTATTTAATTAATTGTAGTACTTAAATCTTTTATCATTTGTTTTCCTCATAAATCTTTACAGGTAATTTAGAATCAGAACAAGAATCTGAAAACAATTACTATTTAGGTCCTGAATTATGTACCTGATTGTGCCAAAATCCATTAATGTTATTACAACAGATCAAGTTAATTCCTTAATAGAAATATTAAGAACTATGCCTGACTCAAAACAGAAAAATAATTATGTAAAACAAATACAAGATATTATAGAAAGAGAACATAAATTTAAAGAAACAGTTAATAAAGTAGAATTTAAAGAAATTATGAATAGATTTAAACCAATACAACAAGTAACTATTAAAGATCTTCAAAATGAAATTACTTTAATAAAACAAGAAATTAATTCATTAAAACAAAATAATATAGATCTAAATATTAAATATTTAGAACTAAAAGGAAAAGATATATTACATCAATACGAACAATCGGAAAGCTCTAATCTAGAAATAGAGCCAGAATAATGATTCATATTTGTTTATGTTAAATAAATTAATAATACATAAGTGGTACTGTCCCATTACATTAATAATTAAAGGTCAAAAATTTGAATTTACAGTATTAATATATTTAGGAGCTGATTCAAATTGTATACAAGAAGGATTAATACCTACTAAGTATTACGAAAAAACTCTAGAACGATTAAGCGGAGCTAATGGCTCTAGATTAGGAGTAAATTACAAATTATCCAACGTGAAAATATGTAAAGAAAAAATTTGTTATCAAACGCATTGAAGTAAAGTAAAAAATTGGCATCAATAGAAAATCCACAATGCACTAGGAATATTTAACTAGTGGCATATTACATAAGTACTATAAAGTTAAATTATATAAACACTACGCCAAAAATGACATTTTATAGCGCGTCTTTTACAGCGCTTATTAAATACAAGCGTTGTTGTATAATTTTTTAAAAATAACGGAGGATACAACAGCGCTTTTTTTACAAGCGCTGTAAAAAAAGCGTTGTAGTAGGGTCATATAGGGTCACATACGCTTGCACATAATGTTTACAACTCTTTTACAATGTTTTTTTTAGAAAGCGCTGTAAATTGAAGCGCTCTCACATAGCCTTTTACAGCGCTTTGTGAGCGCTTTAAACACAAGCGCTGTAAAATGTAGCGCTCCCACCTTATGTTACATAGATTTTAAAGCGCTTCTTGTGTAAGCGCTGTAAAAGCCTTGCGCTTCTCATAATCAAATGACCTATTACAGCGCTTTTGATACAAGCGCTGTAATAGGCTTGCCCTTTAAATAAAAAACATTCACTTTAATTAAATAAAGCAAATTTAAAACAAATTTAATACGTTGTCCAAACCCTACGAACCCTCATCTCCCCTCCCCTGCAAATCCTCCTGTGCGCCCATCTACAAATTGATTTACCTTCTTCCTCCTTTAAAACAAATTGATCATCAACGTTGTCTCAGGTACTTTATTTTATTTATTTGTTGTTGTCTCTAATTCAAACTGATAAATTGTTACATGATATTAGATATGTTCTCATGATATATATGTTCTGTTTTGAAATAAATTAATCTTGGACCAATATTATAAGATATGTGTATTATAAATATATAGGTCATATATATCAGACTTAAAATCATGCTTATTGTGTAACTGCATTAATATATATAGGTCATATAAATGGACCGGAAATGGATGTCTGCCAATCGATTGACAAAAGAGTATGAAAATGGAGTGAAGGAGTTTATTGAGTTTGCAGTGATGAATGCAAAAGATCCAAATAGAGTCGTTTGTCCTTGTTTAAAATGTTGTTTTGGAAAACGCATTAGAGCAGATGAATTGGAAGGACATTTAGTATGGTATGGAATTGATCAAAGCTATACATGTTGGATAAGACATGGTGAGAAAATCAATGGAAACACTCGCACAGATACATATGTTTCAACTGATTTCGACACAGATACATATGAGCCGGACCGAGTTGAGGAGATTGCAAAAGCAGTTGAAGAAGATCTTCGTGATTGTCCTAAAATGTTTGAGAGCTTGTTGAGTGATACAGAGAAACCATTATATAATGGTTGTACTAAATTCACAAGACTTTCGGCGATACTAAAGTTGTACAACTTAAAAGCGAGTAATGGATGGTCTGATAAAAGCTTCACATAATTACTAACACTCATAAAAGATATGTTGCCAGATGATAATGAACTTCCCAGTAGAACCTACGAGGCTAAATGAATTTTGTGCTATATTGGTATGAGTTATGAAAGGATTCATGCGTGTCCTAATGATTGCATTTTATTACGAAATGAATATGAATTACTAAAGGCGTGTCCGAAATGCAATGTCTCTCGATATAAGAAGAAAGAATCTACTCCAACAAAAGTCATGTGGTATTTTCCTATAATACCAAGATTTAGGCGCATGTATCGCAGTGAAGAAGATTCAAAACACTTGACATGGCATGAAGATGAAAGAATTAGAGATGGAAAGTTTCGACACCCTGTAGATTCTCCGCAATGGGCAAAAATTGATCACGAGTATCCTGAATTCGGGATAGAGTCGAGAAATCTACGCCTTGCACTTTCTACTGATGGAATGAATCCACATGGTCTTCAAAGCATCTCACACAGCACGTGGCCTGTGATTTTGTTGATTTATAACCTACCTCCATGGTTATGTATGAAGCGTAAGTTTATGATGTTGTCTCTGTTAATTTTTGAACCCAAACAATCGGGGAATGATATCGACGTATACTTGGCTCCTTTAATTGAAGATTTAAAAATTATGTGGGAGACAGGTGTAGAAGTCTATGACGGGTATAAGAAAGAATGTTTCAATTTGAGGGATATGTTGTTCGGCACAATTAATGATTTTCTAGCATATGGTAATTTATCAGGATATAGCATTAAAGGTCAGTGTGCATGTCCTATATGTGAAGAGAGTACAAATTGGATGCGGTTGAAACATTGTAAGAATAATGTATTTCTTGGACATCGTAGATTTTTACCTTATAGTCATCAGTATCGTGGGTGGAGAAATGCATTCAATGGAAAATTAGAGGAAGATAGAGCTCCTGTAGCATCGATGTGATGCATCAATTTTCTTTGAATTGCCATATTGGAAGTCATTGTATGTAAGACATTTTCTCGATGTGATGCATATTGAGAAAAATGTATTTGACAGTGTTATTGGTACGTTACTCAATGTACCAGGAAAGACTAAGGATGGCATCAATGCAAGATTGGACTTGGTCCATATGGGAATAAGAAATGAATTGGGTCCCGTAAAGAAAGGAAATCGCACATATCTACCTCCAGCCACTCATACTCTATCTAGAAAGGAAAAAATTGTTTTGTGTAAATTTCTACACGAAGTTAAAGTTCTAGAAGGATACTCTTCAAACATTAAAACTTTAGTTTGTATGAAAGACCTCAAGTTAAAAGGTTTGAAGACCCATGATGCTCATATTCTAATGGAGCATTTGCTACCAATAGGTATACGTTCAATTTTACCTGAAAAAGTTCGCCGAGCCATAACTAAATTATGTTTCTTCTTCAGGGAAATTTGTAGTAAAGTGATCGATCCTCAGAAATTACCGAGATTGCAGAGGGAAATTGTTGTTACTTTGTGTGAGCTTGAAATGTACTTCCCACCCTCGTTTTTTGATATAATGGTTCACCTTACTGTACATCTTGTTAAGGAGACACAACTTTGTGGGCCAGCTTATATGAGATGGATGTACCCGATAGAACGATATATGAAAATATTAAAAGGGTACGTAAAAAGTAGAAGTCGACCAGAAGGTTGTATTGCTGAGCGGTACATTGTCGAAGAAGCTGCTGAATTTTGTACTGAATATCTGTCAAATGTTGAATCCATAGGGCTTCCCATGTCTCGTCATTTGGGAAGATTATCAGGAGAAGGGATAATGGGAAAGAGACTAATGACTATATCAAGGACAGAATGGGAGCAGGCACAATTGTATGTTTTGCACAATGATGATGAGGTTCAACCGTATGTTACAATACACATGGATCAATTATCTAGTTTGAACATCAATAGGAATCAAAATTGGATAACTCGAGAGCACAATCGAAGTTTCATAACATGGTTAAAAAATCACATAAAGTCAAAGTTTGATGTAGACCCCGGATCAATTTCATAGAGATTGAGGTGGCTAGCAAATGGTCCGAGTTTACATGTCTTTTCTTAGACCGGTTATGTAATTAACGACTACACATTTTATACCAAAGAACAAGATGATCAAACAACTATGCAAAATAGCGGAGTCACTCTCGTAGCTGAAGCGATTCATATCTCAAGTGCAAAAGACAAGAACCCAATATATGCAAATCTATCATATTTTGGGGTTATCGAGCGCATATGGGAGCTAGACTATACAATGTTTCATGTTCCCATATTTGGTTGCAAGTGGGTCGATAATAATAATGGCGTTCGGATTGATGAGTCAGGGTTCTTGCTTGTCGATTTTAATAGGGTGGGATACAAAGATGAGCCTTTTATCTTAGTGTCGCAAGCTCAACAAGTGTTTTATGTCACTGATCCTGCTGATGATAAATGGTTCGTTGTCCTATCGACCAATAAAATAAGTGATGATAACAATAATGATGAAGATGTTGGTAATGATCTTTTCTTTGCAACATCACAACCACATGAAATTGGTTCAACTGATGATGGTTTATATCTTAGAGATGATCATGATGAGGGAATTTGGATTAATCCATCGTTTCGTATCATTAATAAACAAACAAATGTGAATCCCACCAAGAAAAGAAGAAGGGCATCTTAATGTGTTTAATTTTTTAATCCATGTAATCTGAACTGAGTTCATGTGTAATTTAATTGTTTGATCTGCCATAATTGAGCATTTTGGTATTTAGCTTGAACTGTTAATTTGTAATTTTCTGCTTATACTGTATGTAATTGTATACTGAACTTGACCTGATCAGGTAATTTAGCTTGTACTATTTGAACTTGGCCTGATCAGTTCAAGTTCAAACAGTTTAACTAATTAGCTTGAACTTAAAAAAAATTTAAGTTCAAGTTATACATGTAATTTAGCTTAAACTTGACCTGATCAGTTATAAACACAATTTGAAAGAAAAAATAATTTAACTAATTTGGAAGAAAATAAATTATTACAGGGCTTATGAAAAAATAATTTAACTAATTTGAAAGAAAATAAATTATTACAGGGCTTTTGAAAAAATAATTTAACTAATTTGGAAGAAAATAAATTATTACAGGGCTTATGAAAACATAGTTCCTCATAAGCGCTGTAAAAGGTTCACACAGCCTTTGGACATGATAAAACAAAGAGGCATTTCATATATAAAACCCTATTACAGCGCTTTTCTACAAAAGCGCTGTAGTAGGGTTTAAAAAAATAAAATAAGGAGGTCTTTTACAGCGCTTTTCTTCATAAGCGCTATAAAAGGGTCACACAGCCTTTGGGCATGATAAAACAAAGATGCATTTTATATATAAAACCCTATTACAGCGCTCTTCTAAAAAAGCGCTCTAAAAGGCTTTTAAAAAAATAAAATAAGGAGGTCTTGTACAGCGCTTTCTTCATAAGCGCTGTAAAAGGGTCACACAGCGTTTGCATATAATAAAACAAAGAGGCATTTTAAAGCGCTTTCTGTTAAAGCGCTGTAAAAGGCTTTTAAAAAAATAAAAATAAGGAGGTCTTTTACAGCGCTTTTTCACAAGCGCTTTAAAAGGCTTATAAAAAAGCGCTGTAGTAGGCTTTTAAAAAATAAAATGATGAGACCTATTACAGCGCTTTTTCCAAAAACCGCTGTAATAGGGTTTTATATATAACAGTAAACCTCTTCAGTTTCATGTTCATTACGTAAATTTCATACGAGTGTTTCAGTTTCCTCTGCGTTCTCCTTCTCATTGCGAACCCTACGAGAGTTTCAGTTTGCCTTGTTTCTTCCTAATTACTTACTCTCATCCTACACCTACGATCGTACGTAAACATCATAAACATCAAGTAACCCCGTTTTCGTCCTCGTTTTCGTCTGCGAACCCCGTAACCCTACGATTGTTCGTAACCGTTCGTCCTCGTTTTAATCATCTTCTGCGCCGTTCGTCTGTGAACCCGTAACCCTAAGCATTAAAAAGAGTTATTTCAGGTATTGTATTTATTAGTTTTTTGTTTCACTAAAATGCATGTTAACTTATTTTGCTACGTACTTAGACTGAACTGAACTGCATGTTGATGTTGAACTGAACTGAACTGCATGTTGATGTTGAACTGCATGTTGTAGATAAATGGATACCAACAAGGAGTTAGATTGTCAAAATGAAGAAGTTGACAACACCAAGACTTACGAAAATGAAGTCAAACGTGGTGCAACAGTAATGCAAAATGTTATAAAAGCAAGAAGTACTGGGCAAAAATTTGAGGTATACTTTGTTTGTTGTTTTATATTTTTGCTGTTTATACTATACTTTGTTTGCTGTTTATAATCTGAGGTACTTACTATATGAGTTTATTAGGTTGGATGGAATGAGAGTGGTCAACCAATTGACCCCAACAGTTCCATGTTTGTTAGTTATATTGGAGCTGTTGTTCGTCAAAATATCCCAATCACAATAGATGATTGGAGAGATAAGGCATTGAAGAATGCCAAAGATGTATTGTGGGCTGATATACAGGTAATTTTTTTACTCCACCCTATTACTTATAAATTTTTACGTACTGCTTTGAAGTATTTTACTCAAACTATATATTTATTTGGTTTGCAGTCAGCTTTTGTTCTTAATGAGGTGAGAAAGAGCTATGTGCTCAGAGTTGCCGGGAAAATACACCGGGGCTTTAGATCTCACCTCTCTAATTGCTATTTAAAAGACCGTGAAGGAAATACGAATGCGGAAACTCCAAAAATATATAAACATTATATATCAAATGAGGAATGGAGCGCATTCGTATCAAAACGTTCCGACCCCGCATTTGTTGTAAGTGATTAATTTATTAGCATTTGTGTTTTATTATTCATATTCATAGCGTATTTTAAATTTTTACTAGATTGTTATTTTTTTTTTTTTAGAATATTAGTAAGGCAAATCGCGAGAGGGCAAAAATTATTGCCCACCCATACAAGAAATCTCGTTTGGGATATGCTCGTCTAGAGCAAAAACTTGTAAGTAATTAAACATCACTTTTATTTAATTAATGTGGTATATTATAAACTATACTATCTAACTAATATTTTGTTTACGATCTTAACAATAATAGCTACAAGACACCCAATCCGATCAACCGCTGGGTCGTCATATATTGTGGAAGGAAGCTCATGTAAATAAAGACGGAGTGGTTGATAACGAAAATGTACAAAAAGTAATAGAACTTTGTGTAAGTATATTTATCACTTTAATATATTTTAATATTGTATTTTAAAAATGTTATTGAACTTATCTTTTTAATCCTATGTGTATTTTAGGCGAATCTTGAATCGGAAAATCAAGAGGACAACAAGGCAAGTTGCAGGGACATATTAGGTAAAGTGTTTAATGTTCCTGAATATTCCGGCCGCGTGAGGGGGAAAGGATTTGGCGTAACTCCTAGAAGTTATTTTTCACAAGATAAGCGCCAAAATCCATCTAACGAGGAAGTATTAGAGAAGATTAAAGTATTAACGGAGCAAGTGGCCCTCCTGGTGAAGACAAATAAAGACAAGCAACTTGCGGACCAGACCCAACGTGAAATTCACATTGAGAGTGAAAATGCAAGTTGCAACGTTGGTCTCAACAGTCTTCCTGAGGTAATTAATTACTTAATAAAATAAGAAATTCATTCAAGCTAATTGTTTCACATACTTATGTATTAACCATTGATTTTAGGGGGTCACTCCATGCGTGCTGTACTTATCCTCCCATACTCATCGGAAGGTCGGAAAGGGAACATTGTGCAATGCTCTGGGAGAAGTATTGCACAACACACCAATCCCTGCGGGCCATGTCAAAGTATCGCCAGTTATTGCTTTGGAACCAAATGCACCGTTGCCTGTACCGGACAACGATGCAGATCTGAATTATTTGGGCGAAGCAATTGGCAGCTACGTGGCATGACCCAAACATCTTGTTGCCCTCGACAAGGTATGTTTAATTAATTGAAATGTATGTTTAATTGATTATATTTAATTGCTGAATTTTTTCCAATGTTAACTTTAATTTCACATTTATTTAGATTCAAACAAAGTCTAATAAAGGGAATGATAAGAAGATTCCCAGAAATGAAACAGTCACATCGCCCGAAAAGGTTTGTAACATTTGTTCTGTAAGGTTTGTCATTTTTTCTGATTCAATAAACTAACAATTTGATTAACCTCATTTTTTCAGATTCAATCTAATAAACCACCCGCACAGTAAGCCAGCAAGCCAGCTGCCGCACCACGACTGGATGTTCGTGGCAAAAATAAAGCCGGCAAACCTCAAAAATTGGAGGGTAAGAAAACTGGCAAACAGCAAAAGCTGGAGGGTAATAAAGCGGCCAAAGTTGTTGCTGCTAAAAAACTGGATCGTGTAAAATCAGTTGCTGCTCCTGCTCCTAAAATAAGTCAGCCACGACTTGCTCCATATGGGTCGTGTCTTGACATACAGGCAAAAAAAAAAATGGGCAGCGACAATTCACGAATAATAAGCATGGATAAAGATCTATTCGAAGATGCGTATGAAGAATTTTTTGAAAAAGAGCACATATACGAACTTCTCGACCATAAGGAGCTGAGTGCTACTGTTATGAGCATTTACATGAGGTAAAAATTACTTTTCATCGCATTTATTTGTAATTAATTTAATTTATTGGTAATTAATCTAATTTGAAATTTTCATTGAAGGTTTTTGTATGAAAAGTTCGTGTGCGCGCGCAGATTGTCAAATAAATTTTCATTCTTGTCTCCGCATAAGATTTCGATGCTTAAACACGATCCAACGAATGTAAATAAATACGTTTTAGATATACTATTAGGAAATAAAGAGAAGGATAAGTTATTCCTTGCACCATATAATTCAGGGTACGTAATTATATATTCTATATTTATATCTTTTTTAATTTATGAGATCTTAATTTATTAGTTGTGTAAACTAAATTTTTGTTGTTGTAGGACACATTGGGTGCTAATTGCAATCAATGCGACCTCTGAAGTTATATACTACCTAGATCCCTTGCACGGCCATTACAACAATCGCCCCGAGATAAAGACTTTGTTCGACACGTAAGTAATATTCATTTATTTTTTACATATATATATATATAAATAATGTGTTTGTTAATGCTATAATAATCACATTTATTTATTCGATAGTGCTTTACAAGTTTTTCGAGCTCAAAGAGGTGCGACAGTGTCGAAGCTAAAGTCAAATAACATCACATGGATTCCAATAAAGGTTTGAAATATATGCTTTTAAATTTCACTTACAATCAATGCACAATTAAATAATTATTGACTTATATGTTTTATTTTATAGTGCCCTCGTCAAACTAACAACATCGACTGTGGGTACTATGTATTGCGATTCATGAAGGAGATTGTTGATAAGAATCAAATTATAATCCCAGAAACGGTACGGTATTTTAATTATTTGATTTTCATATATAAACTATGTTTATATTTGATTTAACTTATTTATGTTCAATTTTTATATCAGTACTTTGACAATTCCAGTTCAACGTATTCTGAAGAAGAACTAACAGAGATAAAGGAAGACTGGTGTCAGTATGTGCTTGAAATGAATATTATTTGATTTGCTGGGAAATTGCATGCTGCAAGGGATATGGTAGTTCTGTGCTGTTTGTGAATATGAATATGTAGTTGTATGAAAATACAGTGAATCAGATAGTTATATGAATAGGTAGTTGTGTGAATATGTAGTTCTGAGTTGTTGTGAATATGTAATTATGAACTAATTGTTGTGAATATTTGTGCATTTTAAAATATAGTGAATCTGTTGTTGTTGTGTACTGATTCTTGTGTGTTTTGTAGTGTTGTTTTTAAAATATAGGTGCATTAGAATGTACCTACTACAGCGCTTTTTTGAAGAAGCGCTGTAATAGGTGCATAATAGTGCATAATAATGCATCTATTGAATGCACCTACTACAGCGCTTTTTGGAGAAGCGCTGTAATAGGTGCATAACAATGCATCTATATAAGTGCACCTTTTACAGCGTTTTTGTGAAAAAGCGCTGTAAAATGTGCATAACAAATCATCTATATGAATGCACCTATTACAGCGCTTTTTTGAAAAAGCGATGTAATAGGGTCATAATAATGCATCTATTGTTATATGGATTTACAGCGCTTTTTTAGAAAGCGCTGTAAAATGCGTATAACAAGCGCGCAATATAACCACCTTTTTTACAGTGCTTTTTTTTAAACAAAAGCGCTGTTGTATCTTTTTACGGCGCTGTTGTATCTTTTTACGTCGCTGGTAACTACAACGCTTTTTTTTTAAAAAAAAAAAGCGTTGTAAATGGCTTAAAAAAAGCGCTGTAAAATGCGTTTTTTCGCGTAGTGAAAATCAATACTTATTTTAATTATTATAATATATAAAAAAATTAAATATAACTTTCATTATTTAAATTGGTAAAAGGATCATTATATATGAATTATTATTTTATTTATTATTAATAAATAGAAAAAATTTGTTTTTCTTTTTTTATATTGTCTTGGTGATGATTTTTCAAAGAAAATATCATGTTTGTTGGACAACATGGGAAAATCATAACTACAAATTTATGTATTTAAAAAAAATTAAAAAAAAATTATTATTATTAATAATAGTAACACTAATGATATATTATAACTGCTTCATACGAGATATGAACTTTGTCTTTTGAAATTATAGCTACAAATATATAGAAAAATAGGAAGAAGTGAAAAACAACAAATATATTACTCTTGATAAAGGAAAGATGTAAATATATAAAAGAAATCAGGAGTTAACAAAAGATGAAGAGAGAAGAGAAGTGGAGGAATTAGAGAGAGGTTGTAAAAATATAACATAAATAAAGATTAAGAATTCGTAGAACTATCATGGTTTTTGCCTGCTAAAAACACATTACAAAGTCTCACGAATTCCTATGAAATTATTTTAAAATACAATCCATCAAAATTAGAATAAATTTTGACTACTTAATACAATATGTTTTATAAGTTATAATGCACCCATTGAATACCAACAAAATACTACTAAGCTTCTGTGCCTTATTTTTAAAAAGCTAAATTATATTACTTAAATATCATAAAATTTATTTAAATTACATAAAAGTATTGATTGATTACTAAAAACAATTCATCACAAAAAAAAAAAAAATCTATATAAAAATCTTTAAATTCTTATTTAATATGCACTTTTTTTTTGGTAAAAAAGAAAGGGTCATGCCCCAAGCTAAGAAACAAAAAAGAATAAATCTAATAACTTCTAAAAAAGACAATCAAATTTCTACCGACAAACACAATGAGATAGGAGAAATCAAGAATTATATCAAAAATATGACAAGTTCGAGAAGAAGAAATATCAAATTTAGTAAAAGTATCCGCTATTTGATTGGTTTCACGGTGCACATGAGATAGTTTAAAGTAATCCAATTTTACAAGCACATCCTTTTGATAAATACCAAGACCATAACATAAATGTCTATTAGAGGAATTCTTCAGAATTCAAGCCACTACTATTTGAGAATCTGGTTTGATATCAATATTTATGATCCACTAGAAAAGGTAAGCTCCACACCACTACACATTGCCCAAAGTTTTGTCATCGAGATCATACACACACCTGTGGCCTATGAGTAGTCAAAAATAAAAGCACTAATGTGATCACAAACCACTCCTCTAAAAATTGTCATTCTGTTAGGCCCATCCAAAACATAGTGAGACCTATAGACAAATTTAAAATTAATACAAGGTCTTTTAGAATATAATTTCAGTAAAATTACTAAAAATAATATGAAAAAACTATTTGTTAGACACTTTAGAATAATAAACAATTTAAATTAAATTAACATAATTAATTTGATAATCAAATGGATTAATGTAATATTTGTTATGACAGTATTAGTCTTAGATAAAATTTTATTATTTTTATATTTTAAAATATTAAAATATGATTTTTTTTTATGAAGTATAAAGTTTGTTAAAGGTTTTTTATTAAGTTAAAATTTATTTATTTTTAAATACTTAAAACAGATGTTTTAGAGATTTTATGTTTAGGCAAACTAGAGTCGACGTAAGGATAAGATCATTAAAATAATTGTTTTAAATTTCTAAAAATAAATAAATTTTTACTTAATAAAGACGTCTCATATTTGAATAATATTAAATTTTAAAATAATAAAATATTATCTATAATTAATATTAAATAATTAATTTAATTATAATTAAAAAATATTATATTATTATTTATAAAATTATTTAATAAATAAATTTTTATTCTAAAATGTCAAACAATTTTTTTTAATTTTATTTTATATTTAAATCTGTTTTATACCTCGCTATATCTTAGCATCTGAACATACTCTGGCCGAAGGGAGCCGACACACTGCCGAGATAAGCAATATTCAATGCACCCTTTAAATAGGGATAGATTGACATGACATTACCTTTATCGTTCGATCTAACAGCACTCTAGAGGACCAAGTCAAACGTATGATATCAAGACATGTGTAAAAAATGAGACCATGTACAAAATAGCATTTAGTAGAGTACAACTACCAAATAATTTGAGGCTAGTATGAAATGGCTAATGACATCTTTCATTCTTGTTTGGCTTTTGAAACCGACATTTGAAGAGTAGGTTCCGGTTAAAATAAAGTGTGACTGCTCAAATATTAATTTATATATCTTTTTTACAAAGAGAGTCTAAAGATTCAGGAAAAAAAATAATAAAAACATCTAATAAATAATTTTAATAAATTTAGGGATAAAGAATACATGATTATTATCAACTAAGATGTTCTTTGATTCATTCAACGAGAGAGTTGAGAGAATAAAGAGCTCAATGTTGTTTAATGTAAGACTATAATTGGCTAACCAATTTGCATAACGATTTCCTTCATACCATATAATTGAATTTGACATGTCAATCCTGCCAAATTATCTTTCTAATTCTATGAACTAAGGTTGAAAAAATATGGTCATCCACTTGCTCTTGACAGAACATATCTATCAAGACTTTGGAGTCACTCTCGAACTAGGTTTGTAATCTTATCTTGCCAAGCTAACTTCAACCCATGCAACATTGTCCACATCTCAGCAACAAAAGCATTACACATACCAATTTTTCGAGCATACACCCCCTAATCCAATTTCTAGAAGAATTCCAAAAAATACCTCCACATCCAGCAATGGATGTAGAACTCTTGTAAGTACCATCACAATTGAGCTTGATTGCTATCTAGTCGGCTTCAGCGGACATGTAGTATCTCTGGTCTCAACATATGTACATTCCTCTTGACACGGTTTCCATTCTCGATCTCATTCACAAGATGCATGATTGTTTCAGTTGGGTTATTAGGCCGTTGAAAGGCTTCTTCAAAAATTGTTTTGTTCCTTCATTTCTGCAGGTACCAACACGATATCATAAAGATGAACTAAGCTCTCTGATACTCTGCAATATTCTCTCTAAGATTGTAAGATATCCAATCCTTGCAAGAAAAAGAGTAAAAATTAGTAATTTTGTTAGTAGGAATAACTCTAATCCATACCTTCCATTCCAAGCTTCCAAGTAATATTCTGCTGAAATTTGTTCCAAATCTTCGCTAAAGATCTCCATAATGGAGAATCATTCTACTTGCAAATCATATTCTCCAATAAATTTTGTTTTCTGCCATACTTATTCAAGAGAACATGACATCATAAATCATTAGAATTAGTCAATAAATTTCAAAGTATTTTACAAAGAAAAGCATCATTCATTAATTGAGTCCGTTTGATGTTTAAAATAATACTTTAAAACATCTTTTAATAATTTTTTTTATAACAAAAAAATACTAGATTTAGATACTTATATAAATAAATTAACTATTAGAAAACAAATATTAAAGTTTCAGCAACATTTTTCTTTAACAATATGATTTTTTAATGTTGCTCCAAAGGAAAAATGTTGCAGTAGCTTCTAGTACTTAATCTAAATTTTTAACTTAAAACTAATTTTTTATCCCTTCTAGTTCAGACAAAATAAATAGCTTCTAGTTTCTAAATATCTATATTACTTCTATTAAAATATTTAAAAATAAAATTTATTCCAATTGTAGTTCTTGACAAAAATATAAAATCATTTTCTTTTTACAAATAAAATCCAGTGTAGTTAATTAATAAAAATCCTCATATATTAATTCTATCAGAATTAAAATCATGACACATTCCTTGGCCTCTCCTATCATGAACCATATATATATTGTTAGTGACTAATATGTCTAGAATAAAAGGTACTTCTAAGGAATTATAAACTTTTTTTATGAATAAATTATGTGCTATTATACGTTAACTCTAGTACAATTGATGTCAATGTCAAAATTATTAGTTTGAATATCATGTTTAGAGTTTAAATTCAAGATTTCATAGATATGTGGGAATTTGTTTATCATTTCATCTACGTATACAAAAAATTAGATGCCACCTTTAAGAGAGACACGATCAATTTCTAATGATTTTTAAAACCAAACATATACTTTATAGAGATTAATTATATATAATCTAACAACTAATTTACTAATATTTATCTATAAAAAAAAAATATAACTTCATTTAATTTTTGTTGTTGTAAATAAGTAAATAATTGTCTTTCCTAAACTGTCATTTCCTTTTAAGACTTAATTTATATACAATATGATCGGTGTAAATAATTTTTATACTGTCAGTCACTCACAACTGTTAAATTATTAAAGATGTTTGACTTTTATCATAATTACTATTAAAAATCATATCTATAAATAATTGTGATATACTAAGAGTATACAAATTTTTACACTATCACTATCGGTGCATACCAATTAAACTTTTCTTTTTATTAAATTTTCACGTAAACTTATTACATTGAAGAGTATTTTAATACTAATAGTATTAAATACGATCAAATTAGGTAGATTTGGCTTATATTTTAGACTGCGACTACTTTATTACTTATATTAATTTGAGTGTGGAACAGTACCAGAGATCTCTCTTATCTTTTATATAAACCCACACCTTGCAGCACTTATAACACACGAAGGAAAGCAAAAGCATTTCTTGATTTTGTATTTTAATTCCATACCTAGTAGAGAAGAGCAAATATTAATGGCAAACATGAGGGTTGCATGTGTGGTTGCATTAATGTGCATGGTGGTAGTTAGTGCACCAATGGCAGAGGCTGCAGGATGCGGAAGTATAACTGGTGCCCTTGCTCCATGCATCCCTTACCTTAAGAGTGGTCCTGGTCCTTCGTCATCATGTTGTAGCGGAGTGAGGAAAGTTAACGCTGCGGCCACAACCACACCTGCCCGTCGAGCCGCTTGCAATTGCTTGAAAAGTGCTGCTGCTTCAATTTCTGGTTTTAATGCCGGTAATGCTGCTGCACTCCCCGGCAAATGTGGTGTCAACATCCCCTACAAGATCAGCGGTTCTACCAACTGTAATGCGTAAGTTATATAACTCACACCTTTTATATGATATGTCAGTAACGAAATATAAATAAAAATAGATAAAAAATTATAGAGTAAGTAAATCTATCTTCTCACGTGTTCTTTATCCGTTAGTTTTTTATCTCTGTGCTAAACTCAAATGAAATATTTAAATAAATTGGTTGATGAACACTTGAAAGAGTTTAAATAGAAGGTCAAAAATTTTTTACATCTTAAAAAAGTAACTTAACATATATTTTATTTTACTCAATTCTATAATTTTTTCTATGAATCCAACCTTTTGAAGACTAAGGAACACATAATTATTTCAATAAACAATGTCAAGGCTGATCAAAGTATGCTATTCCTTCATTAATTCTATGTACAATTCTTTGTCATTTAGCTTTTTCAAAATATATTATCTTTCATTACCTATATTAATTACCCTATGTTGATCATTTTTATAAGAAATAATTGAATTATTATTTAATTAATAAAAATTAATATTTAATTTAAAATATAAAACCAAAGAAAATATTAGATAATCTTTTTCATACTTATTCGAATTTAACAATCATTTAACTTAATTTTCTTCTTTTTTTTATGTATTGTAGCATCAACTTCTAAAGAGTGTGAACGAGGGGAAGAAGTGGATAGATAGCATGGCACTTCTTTCTATCGAAATAATAATTATCCACCCTTCCGGTGGAATTTATTAATGAAAGAATAAAGAAAGACAACGAAGGCCCCACCTTTGCAGTCGAGTCTCCTCTTGTATGAGACTTTTTTTTGTCTATATATGTGTTGTATTATTTTTCTTCCTAGTTTGGCTGTGTAATAAAGACATATCATATAATTCCATGCTACTTTACTTTCTACTTTTTGTTTCTTCTCCACATGTACTGTTTTTCATACGAATCTCCCTATGTTGTTCTTGTCATTAATATATATTACCTTTGTCATGTGAGAATATTTACTGTATATGAATTAATTCGATATATTTAATATTTAAAATGATAGTTAATTCACTACGCGAAAAATAATATTTTACAGCATTTTTTTAAACCCTTTTGTAGTATCTAGCGCTGTAAAAAAGATAAATCAGCGCTCTTTAAAATTAAAAAAAAAACGCTGTAATATATAGCGCTCAACACTTATCTTAGAGTAGTTTTACGGCGCTTTTCATAAAAAAACGTTATAATAGATAGATATATTGCGCGCTTGTTATACTCGTTTTACAACGCTTTTTTGAAAAGCGCTGTAAATCCCTTCTGAAAACACACTGCTTGTTGTACTAGTTTTACAACGCTTTTTTCAAAAGCGCTGTAAATCCCTTCTAAAAACGCGCTGCTTGTTGTACTAGTTTTATAGCGCTTTTTCAAAAAAGCGCTGTAATATGTGCATTCTTATTCTAGTTTTTTTAAAAAGCGCTGTAAATTGAATTTTTAAAATAACACTTGTTTATATAAACAGGTTTTTTATGGCATTTTTTTTAAGAAAACGCTGTCTTTTAATTTTTTTTTCAAAATCATTTTCATCCAGCACATGATATTGACACAATTACTATATTTTTCATTTAAACAACAACAACAATAATCAATTCATATATACAGCAGCAATCAGTTCATAACAACACCCAATTACATATATTTCACAGCAGCAACAATTTCATTTAAACATGTACAACAATTGACAACAGTACTATATAACTTTACATATTTTTTACATTTACATATTCACTGAAGTAGCAATGTCAAGTTACAAGGAAGGGGGTTTGAATTGTAATCTTGCCTATTTAAAATTTCCTGTTAAAAACTTAAGAAAAACAACTCAAGAATGATCTTGGTTATGAAAACATAAACGGAGAACGTTCTTGGTTTTGAAACAGAAAACGCAGAACGTTCTTAATTAGTTAAAATCATAGTTTTTAGTTTCTCTATTTAATTTTGACAATAATAATAACTGAATGTAAATAGAGATAAGGAAGAGATACCACACAAAGATATATCCTGGTTCACCCAACGTGGGCTACGTCCAGTCCTCACAACTGTGAGATTTTCACTAAGTGTTCAAAGAACGAAGAACAATCTTTTGGTAACACAGTTAAAGATCAACCTTGATCTGTAACTATACTTCATTTCCACCCAGAAAGGATTCAATCAAGTCACCTAACTAATCTGCTAGGATTTTGCAGTTAACTTTTTTAATCAACCTCAAACTATAAACAATCCTTATAGTTATGAGTTTACAATAATGATTTAAAGAATTGGTTGAAACTGATTATGCTCAACTCTTGTTTGAGAATAAAATCAGAATTAAGAACTCAGTAAAATGATCTATAAGTATGAAACGATTTCAGCCTGATTTCTTTTGTGAATGAGATAGCTTCAAGAATGCAAGTGAATGTGATTTAATAAGAATACTTGGCACTTGAAGTTCTGACTAATGCTTGTGAATTTTCCTTCCTTTTATAGATGATTTGAGCAATTAATTCTGGTCAGAAAGAGCTGTTGGTAGTGCTCTGTTTTCCTTCTGACAGAAGCAACAGATCTGTTGACAAACTGCACCATTCATGTGACAGTTTTGGGCTTTGCTGTTTGGGCCGTTTTGATAATACTTGATGATAATTGGGCTTTGGTCTGGACATTTGTTTTGATCAAAAACTGATTGGAAAGGAGTGAATAATTTTCTGCAGAACTGAGAAGTCTTCTTCTGCAGAAACAGAGATTGTTCTTCTCAAAAACGGAGAACGTTGATTATAGGTGGAGAAAGATTATCAATCTGGTCTGATAGTCTTCTGGACAATCTGAGGACTTATAATTAATCTTGAAGTTCAGTTTTGTTCAACTTTCTTGACAGTTCCAGACTGGAGAAAGTTGCAGTCCGTTTTTTGACATGCTTAAATTCATGATGCTTTATCTTAGTGATTCGAGAACCGTTTTGAGTAAAAATGATTCATATCTGTTCCTTGCCATGTACTGATGAAATTGGTATAAAGGATTAAGGCAGAATCAACGTAAAAGTGTTGGAGAAAGATTAGTGAAGTGGTTGTGACAATCATTCTTGATTCTGCTGATCTTTCTCTGTTTTGTACAGTTTATGATCATGACTGTTTTATTTGTTTTTGATCTGATTTCTTTGCTTTGCTTGGTTCCTATCTTTAATAAAAACACTCAAGAGCACAGATTAAATTAACATAACATTTAGAATCATAATTAATGTTCTTAATTAATCTTTGTTTATTTTCATCAAAACTTAATTTGAGAGTTTGTCTTAACATTCACAACAGACCTATATAACTTTACATTCACAACATAACTATATAACTTTACATATTTTTTACATATTCACAATAGTACTATTTTTTACAATTTCACAACCTTGCGCTATGTGACCCTTTTACAGCACTTATGTAACAAGTGCTTTAAAAGACCTCCTTATTTTATTTTATTAAAAGCCTTTTACAACACTTGTTCAAAAAACACTTTAAAAAACCTCTTTGTTTTATTATGTGCAAGCGCTATATCACCATTTTACAGCGCTTATAGAACAAGCGCTTTAAAAGACCTCCTTTTTTTTTATTTAATAAAAGCCTTTTACAGCGCCTGTCCAAAAAGCGCTTTAAAAGACCCATTTGTTTTATTATGTGCAAGCGCTATGTGACCTCCTCAGTTTTTTTAAAGGTTTTTTATAGCGCTTATTGACAAAAGCGCTGTAAAATTACAAGTTTATGTTCTGTTCAGTTCAAGTTAAATATGCTAAATTACAATATAAGTTCAGTTTCTGTAAAATGCTAAATAATTAGTAAAATACCTATATTTGGATTTTTTTTTCTTCCAAATAATTAGTTAAATACCTATATATATATATCAATGATAAATTACATGATCAGTTCATATTGGGATGATCAGTTCAAGTTCAAGAAAAATTCCCAGTACTCAAACAAAGCTTTTTCAAGTTCAATATAAGTAGAAAATCAGTTCTGGCAGGTCAAACACTTAAATTTCATGAACTTAGTATAAAACACTAAGATCAAGCTAAATATAAGCAGAAAATCAAATACAGTTCAAGCTAAATACTAAAATGCTCAATTCTGGCAGATCAAACAATTAAATTACATGAACTTAGTTCAGATTACATGGCTTATATAAAACAATTAAACACATTAAGAAGCCCTTCTTCTTTTCCTGGTGGGATTCACATTTGTTTGTCCATTAAAGATACGAAACGATGGATTAATCCAAATTCCATCATTATGATCATCTCTAAGATATAAACCATCATCAGTTGAATCAATTTCATGTGGTTGTGATGTTGCAAAGAAAAGATCATTACCAACATCTTCATCGTTATTGTTATCATCACTTATTTTGTTGGTTGATAGGACAGTGAACCATTTATCATCAGCAGGATCAGTGACATAAAACACTTGTTGAGCTTGCGACGCTAAAATAAAACGCTCATCTTTGTATCCCACCCTATTAAAATCGACAAGCAAGAACCCTGACTCATCAATCCGAACGCCATTATTATTATCGATCCACTTGCAACCAAATATGGGAACACGAAACATTGTGTAGTCTAACTCCCATATGTGCTTGATAACCCTAAAATATGATAGATTTGCATATATTGGGTTTTTGTCTTTTGCACTTGAGATACGCATCGCTTCAGCTACGAGAGTGACTCCGCTTTTTTGCATAGTGGTTTGATCATATTGTTCTTTGATATAAAATGTATAGCCATTGTGTAAGAAAAGACATGTAAACTCGGACCATTTGCTAGCCACCTCAATCTCTGTGAAATTGATCCGGGGTCTATATCAAACTTTGAGTTAAAAACTTTTAGTGAAACAAAAAACTAATAAATACAATACCTGAAATAGCTCTTTTTAATGCTTAGGGTTACGGGTTCACAGATGAACGGCGTAGAAGACGATGAAAACGAGGACGAACGGTTACGAACGATCGTAGGGTTACGGGGTTCACTAACGAAAACGAGGATGCAAACGGTATTACTTGATGTTTATGATGTTCGCAGACGATCGTAGGTGTAGGATGAGAGTAAGTAATGAGGAAGAAACAAGGAAAACTGAAACTGATCGTAGGGTTCGCAATGAGAAGGAGAACGCAGAGGAAACTGAAAAATTTACGTAATGAAAATGAAGCTGGAGAGGTTTACTGTTATATATAAAAACCTATTACAGCGCTTTTTCCAAAAAGCGCTGTAATAGGTCTCATCATTTTATTTTTTAAAAGCCTACTACAACGCTTTTTTATAAGCCTTTTAAAGCGCTTGTGAAAAAGCGCTGTAAAAGACCTCCTTATTTTTATTTTTTTAAAAGCCTTTTACAGCGCTTCTATAGAAAGCGCTTTAAAATGCAACTTTGTTTTATCATGTCCAAAGGCTGTGTGACCCTTTTACAGCGCTTATGAAGAAAGCGCTGTAAAAGACCTCCTTAATTTATTTTTTTTAAACCCTATTACAGTGCTTGTTTAGAAAAGCGCTGTAATAGGATTTTATATATGAAATGCCACTTTGTTTTATCATGTCCAAAGGCTGTGTGAACCTTTTACAGCGCTTATGAAGAAAGCGCTGTAAAAGACCTCCTTATTTTATTTTTTTAACCTTATTACAGCGCTTTTTTAGAAAAACGCTGTAATAGGGTTTTATATATGAAATGACTCTTTGTTTTATCATGTCCAAAGGTTGTGTGAACCTTTTACAGCGCTTATGAGGAAAGCGCTGTAAAAGAGTTCCTTAAATTATTTTTTTATGAGCCCTCTAAGAATTTATTTTCATCCAAATTAGTTAAATTATTTTTTCATAAGCCGTGTAATAATTTATTGTAACATAAGCCCTGTTAAATTAGTTAAATTATTTCTTCCAAATTAGTTAAATCATAAGCCCTGTTTGAACTTGAACTGATCAGGTCAAGTTCAAATAGTTCAAGCTAAATTACCTGATGAGGTCAAGTTCAGTATACAAATACATACAGTATAAGCAGAAAATTACAAATTAACAGTTCAAGCTAAATATCAAAATGCTCAATTAATTATGGCAGATTAAACAATTAAATTACACATGAACTCAGTTCAAATTACATGGATTAAAAAATTAAACACATTAAGATGCCCTTCTTCTTTTCCTGGTGGGATTCACATTTGTTTGTTTATTAATGATACGAAACGATGGATTAATCCAAATTCCCTCATCATGATCATCTCTAAGATATAAACCATCATCAGTTGAACCAATTTCATGTGGTTGTGATGTTGCAAAGAAAAGATCATTACCAACATCTTCATCATTATTGTTATCATCACTTATTTTATTGGTCGATAGGACAACGAACCATTTATCATCAGCAGGATCAGTGACATAAAACACTTGTTGAGCTTGCGACACTAAGATAAAAGGCTCATCTTTGTATCCCACCCTATTAAAATCGACAAGCAAGAACCCTGACTCATCAATCCGAACGCCATTATTATTATCGACCCACTTGCAACCAAATATGGGAACATGAAACATTGTATAGTCTAGCTCCCATATGCGCTCGATAACCCCAAAATATGATAGATTTGCATATATTGGGTTCTTGTCTTATGCACTTGAGATATGCATCGCTTCAGCTACGAGAGTGACTCCGCTATTTTGCATAGTTGTTTGATCATCTTGTTCTTTGGTATAAAATGTGTAGCCGTTAATTACATAACCTGTGTAAGAAAAGACATGTAAACTCGGACCATTTGCTAGCCACCTCAATCTCTGTGAAATTGATCCGGGGTCTACATCAAACTTTGACTTTATGTGATTTTTTAACCATGTTATGAAACTTCGATTGTGCTCTCGAGTTATCCAATTTTGATTCCTATTCATGTTCAAACTAGATAATTGATCCATGTGTATTGTAACATACGGCTGAACCTCATCATCATTGTGCAGAACATACAATTGTGTCTGCTCCCATTCTGTCCTTGATATAGTCATTACTTTCTTTCCAATTATCCCTTCTCCTAATATTCTTCCCGAATGACGAGACCTGGGAAGCCCTATGGATTCAACATTGGACATATATTCAGTACAAAATTCAACATCTTCTTTGACAATGTACCGTTCAGCAATACAACCTTCTGGTCGATTTCTACTTTTTACGTACCCTTTTAATATTTTCATATATCGTTCTATCGGATACACCTATCTCATATAAGCTGGCCCACAAAGTTGTGTCTCCTTAACAAGATGAACAGTAAGGTGAACCATTATATCAAAAAACGAGGGTGGGAAATACATTTCAAGCTCACACAAAGTAACAACAATTTCCCTCTGCAATGTCGGTAATTTCTGATGATCGATCACTTTACTACAAATTTCCCTGAAGAAGAAACATAATTTAGTTATGGTTCATCGATCTTTTTCAGGTAAAATGGAACGTATACCTATTGGTAGCAAATGCTCCATTAGAATATGACAATCATGGGTCTTCAAACCTTTAAACTTGAGGTCTTTCATACAAACTAAATTTTTAATGTTTGATGAGTATTCTTCTGGAACTTTAACTTCGTGTAGAAATTTACTTAAAACAATTTTTTCCTTTCTAGATAGAGTATGAGCGGCTGGAGGTAGATATGTGCGATTTCCTTTCTTTACGGGACCCAATTCATTTCTTATCTCCATATCGACCAAGTCCAATCTTGCATTGATGCCATCCTTAGACTTTCCTGGTACATTGAGTAACGTACCAATAACACTGTCAAATACATTTTTCTCAATATGCATCACATCGAGAAAATGTCTTACATACAATGACTTCCAATATGGCAATTCAAAGAAAACTGACAATTTCTTCCACCCAGTTTTGACCAGTTCTCCCGCAAAAGGTTTGCCAAATTTATTGGTCAAACCTTGTACTTTCTCAAGTATTTGATATCCAGTCGATGCTATAGGAGCTCTATCTTCCTCTGATTTTCCATTGAATGCATTTCTCCACCCACGATACTGATGACTATAAGGTAAAAATCTACGATGTCCAAGAAATACATTCTTCTTACAATGTTTCAACCGCATCCAATTTGTACTCTCTTCACATATAGGACATGCACACTGACCTTTAATGCTATATCTTGATAAATTACCATATGCTAGAAAATCATTAATTGTGCCGAACAACATAGCCCTCAAATTGAAACATTCTTTCTTATACCCGTCATAGACTTCTACACCTCTCTCCCACATAATTTTTAAATCTTCAATTAAAGGAGCCAAGTATACGTCGATATCATTCCCCGGTTGTTTGGGTCCAGAAATTAACAGAGACAACATCATAAACTTACGCTTCATACATAACCATGGAGGTAGATTATAAATCAACAAAATCACAGGCCACGTGCTGTGTGAGATGCTTTGAAGACCATGTGGATTCATTCCATCAGTAGAAAGTGCAAGGCGTAGATTTCTTGACTCTATCCCAAATTCAGGATACTCGTGATCAATTTTTGCCCATTGCGGAGAATCTGCAGGGTGTCGAAACTTTCCATCTCTAATTCTTTCATCTGCATGCCATGTCAAGTGTTTTGAATCTTCTTCACTGCGATACATGCGCCTAAATCTTGGTATTATAGGAAAATACCACACGACTTTTGCTAGAGTTGATTCTTTCTTCTTATATCGAGAGACATTGCATTTCGGACACGCCTTTAGAAATTCATATTCATTTCGAAATAAAATGCAATCATTAGGACATGCATGAATCCTTTTATAACTCATACCAATAGAGCACAAAATTCGTTTAGCCTCGTAGGTTCTACTAGGAAGTTCATTATCATCTGGCAACATATCTTTTAAGAGTGTTAGTAATTCTGTGAAGCTTTTATCAGACTATCCATTACTCGCTTTTAAGTTGTACAACTTTAGTATCGCCGAAAGTCTTGTGAATTTAGTACAACCATTATATAATGGTTTCTCTGCATCACTCAACAAGCTCTCAAACATTTTAGGACAATCACGAAGATCTTCTTCAACTGCTTTTGCAATCTCCTCAACTCGGTCCGGCTCATATGTATCTGTGTCGAAATCAGTTGAAACATATGTATCTGTGCGAGTGTTTCCATTGATTTTCTCACCATGTCTTATCCAACATGTATAGCTTTGATCAATTCCATACCATACTAAATGTCCTTCCAATTCATCTGCTCTAATGCGTTTTCCAAAACAACATTTTAAACAAGGACAAACGACTCTATTTGGATCTTTTGCATTCATCACTGCAAACTCAATAAACTCCTTCACTCCATTTTCATACTCTTTTGTCAATCGATTGGCAGACATCCATTTCAGGTCCATTTATATGACCTATATATATAAATGCAGTTACACAATAATTAAGCATGATTTCAAGTCTGATATATATGACCTATATATTGATAATACACATATCTTATAATATTGGTCCAAGATTAACTGATTTCAAAACAGAACATATATATCATGAGAACATATCTAATATCATGTAACAATTTATCAGTTTGAATTAGTGACAACAACAAATAAATAAAATAAAGTACCTGAGACAACGTTGATGATCAATTTGTTTTAAAGGAGGAAGAAGGTAAATCAATTTGTAGATGGGCGCACAGGAGGGTTCGCAGGGGAGGGGAGATGAGAGTTCGTAGGGTTTGGACAATGTATTAAATTTGTTTTAAATTTGTTTTTATTTACTTAAAGTGAATGTTTTTTTATTTAAAATGAATGATTTTACAGCGCTTGTTTAAAAAGCGCTATAATAGGTCTTATAAAAATGTGAAAGGGCAAGCCTATTACAGCGCTTCTATCAAAAGCGCTGTAATAGGTCATTTGATTATGAGAAAGCGCAAGGCTTTTACAGCGCTTACACAAGAAGCGCTTTAAAAGCTATGTAACATAAGGTGGGAGCGCTACATTTTACAGCGCTTGTGTTTAAAGCGCTCACAAAGCGCTGTAAAATGCTATGTCAGAGCGCTTGAATTTACAGCGCTTTCTAAAAAAAGCGCTGTAAAAGAGTTGTAAACATTATGTGCAAGCGTATGTGACCCTATATGACCCTACTACAACGCTTTTTTTACAGCGCTTGTAAAAAAAACGCTGTTGTAGCCTCCGTTATTTTTAAAAAATTATACAACAGCGCTTGTATTTAATAAGCGCTGTAAAAGACGCGCTATAAAATGTCATTTTTGGCGTAGTGAACACGCAACAAAAGTGTGTTTTGCTAATAGATATAGGCAAAAGCTATTGTGCACGGGCCAACTAAGTTGTGCATGATGCAAAACATTTTTCACTTTTGGATGATAGACACTACGAGAACTTAGTGAAATAGCTAGAGCCATTTCTAGAGTTTTTTAGTTCTAGAAAATTTGCTAGGGTCATTTAGCCCTCACTAAGATATTGTCTGGACTTTTCGAATGTCACAACTCTTGTAAAACAGTAAAGTTATTTGTCTAGGGCCAAAGCCCTAAGAAAATGATGGTTTTTTTGACTTTGCGAGCGAAAAAGCCCTCAATATTACAATTTTAACTAACCGAGGTTCATAACCCTCGTTATTTAGTCATGTGAGGAAACATTTATGAGGCCCTAAACCCTCGCTAATACTTGCAGATCATTTTTCGGTTGCTTCTTCTTCTTCCACCTACAAACAACTTTTGCTTCATTAGATGTTAAAATGTAATTTGCGTGTCGTGGTTTTAAGGTTTTACCATTGGACTGTTCCACTAATAACAAATCATTATGTCTGCAATAAAGAGCTAAGTCTTTCCGAGCTTTATCATTGTCTTTATTTTTTCCTTTTATATTCATCACAATGTTAAATATATTGTCAAAAACGTTTTTCTCAATATGCATGACATCGATATTATGATTTAGAAGGTTTTCTTTCCAATAAGGAAAATCCAAAAAAAAAATACATCGTTTTGTCCAATTATGCAATTAACCATAACCATGAGGTTTCAAAACAAGACCAGCTATAACTACAACATTCAATATATTTTTTAGTCGATCCCAAACTTGTTCAGACGTTAATCAAATGGGAGGTACAGGACTTTCAACAACACTCTTAACAAATGCATTTTTATTTCTTCTAAATGGATTATCGTAAGGCACTACTAGAAAAATCTAATTTACCGATGAATTTTAGAGACGGAATTTTGTCCATCGCGAATGGAGACGGAAAACAATTTGTTAAGACGGATGTAAAAAATGTTTTGTTCAAGGTGCATAATGGTGAGGATATAGGTGATTAGATTGGGGAAGAAAATTTAGAACAATTGAAAGCTCAATGGCAAGCTGAGACATGGCAAAAAAATTCTATGATTAATAAGCAAAATAGGCAATCTCAAGTTGGATACAATGTGCATAGTGGAGGATCCATAACTGCGAGAGAACATGTCAAAAAAATGGTTAGTATTCATATTTAAATTAACATTATCTAATTGTTGGAATGACAATTTAATCATATTTATACTAACATAATGATTGTTGGTTACTTTTTTAGATGGTGCAATTGAATAGAGAACCAACCAATTTTGAGGTTTACGAGCGACTTCATAGGCCAAAAGGGAAACCAGATGAGTGGTTTAATGAAAAACAAGCTAAGATAGCTATATGTATACACCATCCTCAAAGTAATGTCTTTACCATATATATATATACACACACACTAATGATTACTCTTTTTTAGGAAATGTACCAAACTCTAATGTTTGAGAAACAGTCTCATAATGGCGAGGGTTGTAGCCAACTGTCTGATAATAGTATATACATGGAAGTTGTTGGAGGCATTAATAAGAAATGACGCATATTTGGATAAGGATCTCAAGCTACAACTATCAAAGCATTCATAAAATCATCGCCAACAGTTTCTAATATATCATCAAAAAAAGTTGCTACTATGGAAGCTAAGATTGAAGTTTTAACGATTGAACTTCAACAAAAGAATCTTGAACAAGAAATGATTAAAAAAAGGTGGCGCATTGGGAGCGGATGTTTGAGAGTTTTGTGCCTCATTGTAATCAAATTCTACACTTCAACTAGAAGGAGAAGGTGATAATGGAAATGAAGAGATGGGTGATGATATGGATGATAACCTTATGCATTGATTACTTCCATTTAGATATTTTGTTAAATCAAATAGTATTTGTTATGTTTTGAACAAATTTAAAGATTGATTGCATGTAGTGTACTGTTAATGTTTTTTGTGTGAAAGAGTTATATGAACTTTTATGACATTGTTGTTAAATTGGTGTTGATCTAAATATAATTTTTGTGGGAATCTAGTGTCATATATATATATATATATATAGTATGGAATTCAATATTTGAAAATTGATACTTAAATATTCAGGTAGAAAATAATTATAGATGGATTTTTTGTGAGGGATTAATAAAATACTTGTTCATATATTAGAGACGGACTATACATTTTGTCTCAACAGAGACGGAATGCGATAAGCTAGAGACAGACAAAATTAAATCCTATTGGAGACGCTAGTGATATATCCCTCTCTGATAGAGATGGACATACTCAGTCATTGATTAGAGACAGATGATAAAATCCATCTCTAACATCTTAGAGACGCGAAAATCAATTACGGAAACATGTTCGTTTCCAAATCCGTCTCTACAATGTTTAGCGACAGAATTTGTTAAATTTAGAGATAGATTGTATCCGTCTTCATTTCCGTTTTTTCTAGTAGCGAAGTAAGAGCTTACGATGCAAGTCCAACCTGTAAAATACATGTTTTTGATGAATACAAAAGACCAACAATTACGATCAAGACAACAAGCTCAAAAAGAAGTTCAAATATGATATTGTTTTTATCAAAATAATTTGAGATGTGAGTAATGTGATGTCATGTGTATGATTTTTGTTGGTTTGGTTTATATATATATATATATATATATATATATATATATATATATATATATATAATTAAGTAAGTTATATAGATATATATATATATATATGAAAAAGCAAGAAATCTGAGAAAACATTTTTCCTTTTCTCTGCCTCGCGACTTCAGCTTCTCTTTCTTCTCCCTCTGTTTCGCGAAAACCATTGTGTTGGTGGTTTTCAAAACCACCAAACGTAAACCTCTACTTTTCTTCGACTTCGGAGCTTCATCTCAAGGAGTGACAGAAGGGAAAGTTACTCACCTTCACGCTACAGTGCTAGTGAGCCAACTTTGGAAGCGTCGTGCGAAGCGAAGTTTTACCGAAATTTAATCGCGGTGCCGTAATCGGCCGTTAAAGCTACAACGAAGGTAAGGGCTCCTTCCAAATTTTTAGCTTGCATATAGGACTCCATATGTGTATTTGTGGGGTTTGATTTTGATGGGGTTTTTGTGTGAATTTGGGGAAAAGGAATTTAATGGGTTTTATGTGAGCTGTGGAAAAGAAATTGGTGGTTTATGTTTAACAATTTGGAGTTTTGATTTGGCGTGTTATGGTTGATAATTTTGGAAAATGAATTTGATGGGTTTAAGGTGTAATGTTGTGGGAAATGAATTTAATGCATTTTATGGGTGAAATGGTGAAATTGAATTTAATGAGTTTTAAGGTGTGGGTGGTGGTGATTTTTACTTGGTGAGATTGATGTGTTTATGGGTAATATTATGAATGTCAAAATTTGCCTTAGGTTTAAGGATGTGGAGTTTTGAATAAATGTAATTTATGTGTGGATTTTGAATTTCCTGTGATTTGAGGATTATATGTATGAGTATGCTCTGTGTTAAATGTGAAAATCATTAGTGTTAAATGAGCATTAAAAATGGGAAATCTTTTAATCGCTGCATTTACTTAATGATTGGGGTGTCAAGAGTCAGAGTATGCTCATGCATTTCATGCTATGTTATGAGGATGAGGTCTAAAGATAATTATTCTTTAGGAGATGCTTATTGGGAATGTGTGAGGAATAGTTCTTTAGGACATTCGATTGTTGGGACTCTTTCAGTTTGTACCTCGGCGAAGGTTGAGAATGAATAAGAAAATCCAGCGAGTGAACCCAATTTTGGAAAAACGTGCCATGAAAACTTGTTGGAGCAGCACATGGGTATGTAGCTTATGTCAATTAAAGATTCATGAAATGAATTAGCTCACCCGTAAATTAGACATTGTCAATAGAACGGTATGCCAATGAATTCAAAGGCACTACTTGAATGCATGTCATAGGGGTACGTTATTGTGATCGTCAATCAAAAGAGTTAAATGTTTGTTTGGTAGGGAAGAATTGAGCATGGAATGAAAAGTTTGGTAGGAACTAATAAGGCTTGATTTATGGAAATCAATATGATGAAGATAGACGAAGTATGATGGCAGATGAGCTAAGAAAATAAAGGACTCTAGATGTGAACCACATGGACGGTTGAATGACAGTAGAAGTGAAAAGTGTTTGGAGACATATCTTAGATGTAGAATATTTCATAGGAAGTGTAAAAATTAGGAGTAATTAAGATTTTGTTGAATTGTTGAAGGAATTCTTAAAGACCAGGATGACAAGCTTATCTGAAGGAAGAAAAGTTTAATGGTAAGAGGAAAGACAAAAAGAAAATCAAGATAAGTTGGATGATATTTTGGGATATGACACACAGTGCTGTATTCCAATTGTGGCTGTTAAAAAAAAGAGAGAGCAATTTTTAGAAAAAGATATACAAGAGTAAGCTAAGTAATGATTTTGAAATAATGAAGATGTATCAAGGTTCGAGGTGGAAATTTATGGTTTGTATAAATGGAAAAATGATGGAGTGAATACAATGTGTTTGACTTGTCATAATGAAAGGATAATCATCAGGTTGCAAATAAAGGACGCGGCGAAATTGAGAAGTATTAGAATGAATGTTGGCAGCAGATGTAGGAAAATTATTTTTGAGATTGTCCAGAATTGCGATGTGGAAAATCGACTAGTGAAACGTGGATTTGAGGTGTTAGGAATGAGGCAAATGTAGGTCTTAACCAGTGAATGAAATTCAAAATTGGATTTTTGTTGGAGACGTGACTCTGGAAATGAAGCACTAAACCTGAAGGAAGTTTGTGTGTCGTAGGCGGTATAGTCCCAGCATGTTGTCGAATACATTGGGGGAAACTTTGATCTCTGATAGGATGTTGAGATGTAATTATTAATGTTATAATTAGAACAACATACTGATAAGAACACTACGTTTGGTGTAGTTGTGCGACTAAAGAAAATCGAGGAATTATGGGCTATGGAGAAATTGGAGAGTTCTTGGCAGTAATAATTGTTTTATGCTAGTGTGTTGGTGTCATAATTAGTGTTTCGGTTTGATACCGAATGGATGTTTCGTACCAAGTGGACATATATGAGGCTATGTGGCATAGTTTTGGGCGATTGTACTTCGTCGATAGGAAAATAAGGGAAACTTTGTGGACCTTGAGAAGATTGTTAGAACGTTGGTGCCTCGTGATAACTTTAAGTCCAAGTCGAAGGGAGCATTATTACAGTTGGGTTAAGATGGTCTAAGCCAGCATCATGGTTGTTGGCTACCTATTGACAAATTGAGGAACTGATCATCCTTAATCTCTTGTTGATAGTAGACAAAATCATGTTGAGTGGAACGGGCGAGTCTTACTGGCTATAATACTGCGTAAAGTTATTAAGCATCCTATGAAAAGGGATGTACGACATTTTCTTCGAGTAGGCCGGACGAAACAAGTTCTAGCATGTATGTTGAGTTAGAGTGCAAACCTAGTGTGGGTCTTACTCTTACTTTAAGTTTCGAGGACGAAACTTCTTTTTGGAGGGTAGTAATGTAAAACCCTTAATTTTAAACTCTAATTTATGCAATTTTAGTATATTTGGTGTTAAATTGCTGAGGCATTTAGCCCAATTTTAATTCATTTTGTGAATTAAATACCAAAAGCATATTTTATTAGAGTTTGTTATATGTTTATTATATATATTTTTATATATATCTTTAGATCCGGTTGAGATTATTCGTCGAAGAATAACTTATTTACGTTACGGAGAATTTATTATCGGATTATTTTGTTAAAAATATCTCTGGTTGCTACAAACTTTAACTGTCAATTGAGCTGCAACGGGAATAGATATTTTTATCAAAATAATTTGAGATGTGATTAATGTGATGTGTGCATGTGTATGATTTTTGTTGGTTTGGTTTATATATATATAGATAGATATTTGGTGGGTTAGTATTATATATATATATATATATGAAAAAGCAAGAAAGCTGAGAAAACATTTTTCCTTTTCCCTGCCTCGCGACTTCAGCTTCTCTTTCTTCTCCCTCTGTTTCACGAAAGCCATTGTGTTGATGTTTAAACCACCAAACATAAACCTTTACTTTTCTTCGACTTCGGAGCTTCATCTCGCGAAGTGAAAGAAAGGAAAGTTACTCACCTTCACGCTACGGTGCTAGTGAGCTAACTTTGGAATACATGGTTGGAAAAGGAACAGTATCCAATACTTTAGGAGAAATATTACACAATAATCTGATCCTGTCAGCTACGTTAAAGTTTCACATGTGATTGCTTTAGAACCACTTGCACCATTGCTTATACCTGACAATGATAGAGATATGAATTTGTTGGGAGAAGCAATAACTAGTTATGTGGCATGGCCCAAAAATCTTGTTGGTATAGATATGGTATGTTGAAAACATTACTACCAATCGTATATATTTTACATATATATTTTATCAGTAATTATTTAATCAATAACTAATTTCTTTAGTTTCACATTTATTTAGATTCGTACAAATTCTAAAAGGAATGGTAAGAAGGTTCAGCCTCACAACGAGTCAGTCACTTCACCAGAAAAGGTTTGACATATACATCAACTGTATACGAAATGATTATCTTACTATATTTAATATAATAACTAACAAACTGATCAACCTCATTTTTCAGATTCAAGCAAAAGCTACAGAAAAGGGTAAGAAAGTTGAGCCAAAAAATAAATCCGTCGCACCGCAAATGCAGGTTCGCGGTAAATTAATTAGTTATTTAACAAGTGAATGCAAATGAATAACTTTGTTATAACATATTTCCTCATCATTAGGGTTGACTATTTGTTTCTTGTAATATTACTTATTTTCTTGAATTGGGTTGCTTTTATTAGTAGAATTAGTTATTTATTTAGTTAATTTTGTAAACCAATATGAAAATACCATGATTTGTATCCTTCTAATAAGGGATTTGGAGTTCCTCCAGAATTATAATAGTCAGTAAATATTTATTCAATCACTAATTTATTTAGTTCACATTGTTTTAGGTTCCTACAAATTTTAACAACTGAACTACACTTTTTCATATTCAAGCAAAAGCTATAGAAAAGGTTAAGAAAGTAGAGCCTAAAAATAAATCCGTTGTACTGCAAAAACTGGTCCTTGGAAAATCAGCTATTCAACAAGCTTTTCCAAGGATTAGTCATCCAAGTCTTTCTCGATTTGGTACGTGTCTTGACATAACAGCAAAAACGCATATGGAGAACACAAATACACGTTTATTGCATCACTGCCACATTTATTAGTAATTAATCTAATTTTATATTTTTATTGAAGATATTTGTATGAAAAGTTGGTGTGCCTGCACCAATTAACAAATACATTTTCGTTCTTATCTCCCCATAAGCTAGCCATGTTTCAACTAGATCCAATTAGAGTAAAAAAGTATGTTGTTGATCTACTTGTGGAAAATAAAGAAAAGGATAAGTTGTTTCTTGCCCCATCTAATTCAGGGTAATTAGATATTCTTTCTCTATATCTTGTTTATGATACCTTATCAGTTGTAAACAAATTTGCCAATCAAATTTTTGTTGTTGTAGACAAGATTGAGTGTTGTTTGTCATCAATGTCACCTCAGAAATCTTATATTATTTGGATCCACTACACAGTCATTATAACAATCACTCAAAAATAAAGAATTTCTTAGATATGTAAGTAATATTAATTTATTTCTTTTATATATATATATATATATATATATATATATATATATATATATATATATATATATATTGCAAAATAATCACATTTCTTTGTTAGTGCTTTACAAGTTTTTCGCGCTCAAAGGGGTGTTACAGTGTCGAAGAATAAGTGAAGCAACATCACATGAGTTCGAATAAAGGTTTGAAATAATAAATTTTTTAATTATATACTTTTTAAATTTTTATTATAGAACTTAATTATATACCTTTAAAATTTCATTTACAATCAATGCATAACTATGATGGCGTACATGTTTTATATTATAGTGCCCTCGCCGAGATAACAACATAGACTGCGGGTACTATATTTTGCAATTCATGGAGATTGTTGCTATGAATCAAAGTATAATTCGAGAAATGGTACGTTATTTTAATTAGATTTTGATCATATATAAACTACCTATATATTTAATTCTAACTTATTTATGTTCAAATATTATATCGCACATAGTACTTTGACAACTCCAAGTCAACTTACTCTAAAAGTGATCTAACTGAAATCAAGGAAGATTGGTGTCAATATATGCTCTAATAGAGAATTATATAATTTGTTATTAGGTGAGTTTCACATTGTAAACTATTATTGTATATTTTTGTGTGAATTGAGAATTATTCTAATTAATTTTTTATTTTATTTTTCGTTACAATAGGGTTAAAGTAAGAAATTGCTATTGTGTTGATGATCTTGGAAAAATTAATGTTGCTGGAAATTGAGAGAGCCTTGCTATTGATGACATATATTTTGGGTTTATAGTTAGATAATGATGGAGTTTGATCATAAATGTATAGTAGAATATATTTGCACATCACATTTATACTCTCTTATTGAAGTTGCGACAAATTAAATGTATATATGTGCATGTGTTTAATTATTTATTTTTTGAGTTTGAATGAACAGGGAAGATTTCTGGGAAAATAACATCAATATATGAGTGTTTATACAAAATTGGTATATGGAATATATCAGCTTTTTTAATTGAATATTGTGGTCGGATGGCTAACATATGACATCGCTTTTATCTATAAAATAACACCTACGACGGAACTTTTCTTAAAAAAGCGCTATTAAATCTCTATTAAATAAAACCTACGACAGTACTTTCCTTAAAAAAGCGCTACAAAAGCTCTATAAAATAAGCGCTATTAAATACCTACAACAATGTTTTTTAGAGAAAAAATATGCATTTTAAGATACCACCTACGACAACGCTTTTTAGAAAAGCGCTATTAAATACCTACAACGGCGCTTTTTAGAGAAAGAAAACGATACCACCTACGACAACGCGTTTTAGAAAAGTGCTATTAAATACCTATAACAGTGCATTTTAGAAGGAAAAAAAAAACATTTTAAGATACCACCTACGACAGCGCTTTTTAGAAATATGTTGTTAAATGAGATACCTATAACAACACTTTTATCCAAAAAAGCGCTATAAATTTCTACGTACGACAGCGCTTTTCAAAAAAAGCACTATTAAATATCACATACGATGATGCTTTTTACATTTTAAAAAACGTTGTCGTATCTTTTAACTGCGCTACATACTATAGCGTTTAAAAGTGTTGTTAAATGCATAAAAAAAGCGTTGTTAAAGCCTAATTTTGGTGTAGTGTGGATGTTATAAATAAAGTTATGTTGTTTGGTATAGTTGATTACACATTACGAAAAACTTTCCGATAAACTACATTAACAGTCTCGTCACATATTTGATCAAGTTTGGTTTATTTGTGAGTTTCATGACTCTGTATGATATTTCAAATCGTGTTTCACGACCCACATTTGAATCAACTTTGAAAAGAAAGGTAGAATCCACCTGATCAGAAATATCCTATAACCATTATTCAAATAAAGTTGAGGTTAGCTAATTATGTACAAACACATTTAATGTTATTCTGTTTAATATATAGTGATATAGTGCTTGTGATACAAAAAGGACGAAGATACATACCACAGATGTTTCAATCAATTCTGCTGCTAATTTTTTAAACAACATGGAAGCATCCCGATCAAATATAACCAAGGTGGTTGAATCAATTGTGTCAATCACACGAATTTTAATTCTATAGCGAGGGGAAACATTCATAACATGTTTGTTACATTTTCCACAATAATACTTGCACGTATCAGGGATTACTTTCTTATTGCACACGCATGCCGTGTACCACCAGTAGTTTGTGTCAACAACATGTTTCACAGTGCCCATGACGATAAAAGATGACTCCTAGAAATGAATACAAATTACAAATGTATCAATTCAATTGAAAATGACAAAAATAATTTATTTTAATCATAATTATGTGTTTTAATGAAATAGTTTATATGTTAAAAAATATGTTATAAATAAATAATAAATTAATAATTAATCATAAAGAACCATAAATAACATGTCTATATGTATTTATGGAAAACGTCAATATGAGAAATAAATGCTAATTATGTCAGATTTAATGTAAAATATAAAAGATAGTCATTATGTATCTATTAATATAACTACAAAGACAATAGATTATTTTATAATAGTTATTAGAAATCAGATATGTGCTTGGTAAATCGATTGCTTTTGATTTCCATATATATATAAATATTTTTGAATTAAATATTAATCGATTGGTTTAATATGCTTTAATATGAATTGATTGATTTCATTTATTTGATTTAATTTGTTACTAATATGAATATGAATTAATTAGTTTATAGATAATAAAAGTATTTACAACATCACACTTTTTAGAGTTTCCATTGCTTTACTCAGAGTAAGTTTGAGGAACCCTTCTTCTTCACAAACCGTTGATGAATCTTGTATACAACAAATACCAGACGACAGAGAATCGTTCTTTTCATCCATCTTATAAATATTGATAATAAATATTAAATGTTGTTAATGAATATTTAGTGTTTAAATATATTAAATATAATGTATACAATATTAGTTAAAATATATTAAAATATATTAAAATAATTAAATACCTTTTTTCAAAGCTATTGCAACACAGAACTCAGAATTGAATATCAACTTAGTTGAGTAAATGGAATTTTGAATCGTGGGAGTACCTATTCTCCGATAAAGATATTTCTTGTGAGAATTTAAACACAATGAGTAATAATAGGATTGTATGATTTTTAATATTAAAGAAATAAAATATTATTTGTAATTAATCTAAGGGTAATTTATTTCTTATAAAGGTTTGTATGTCTTAGAAATTTAAGGTCAATGAATATATCAATAATAGCCAATAAAAATATAATGACATAAACAATAATTTGGAATTTAACAAACTCAAAAATGAGTAGAAAATTACTTTGCCATAGTTTTACTTTTGCTGGCATCACAATAACCATCAAATTTTCGATCTCACCAGCAACAGCGAATAAATTAAGTTCGTCGACATATTGACCAAATAACGTAACCTTAAACTTAAATCTAAAAATATATACACAATATATATATATATATATATATATATAAATAAAATAATGCGCAAAAAAATGTATATAATTAATATATTATTAAAATAATATAGATATATTGTATATGGTTATTCATAAAATTATATAGTCATAGTACGAATACTTACCCATCGTAGTCAAGTTCAATGGCAACCATTTTGGTCTTGACACCATTTCTCTGGTACTCTTTTTGAATTGCAACACCAGTCAAAATGCCCGTGACATCTTGAAAAACAAGAAACATCGTTAATTGTTGAAAAAATATTATGAACAGTATTTCATAAAAAGTTATATTTGATAATTATGATTAAGAATAAAAGGAAATATTTGGTACTGATCAACCAAAAAGTCGGTATCATAATCACTCGAAAAAATATCAGTAGGGTTGGAAACGGGATAAATGTTGGAAGGAAATATTTAGGTTAAGGCGATTATTACAAATACGATTTCAATCAAATTTTTGAAATTGTCATTTTAAAATCTTTCCAAAAAATTATGCCAACATAAATGGAAACCGTTCAAAAATTAATTTGATGGTTTAAATATGTTTTTGGTCCTTGTAAATATAACCTTTTTTGATTTTGGTCCTCGTAATTTTTTTTTTGGTTTACATCCCTGTAATATCAAAAAAGATTTATATTTGGTCCTTAACGTTAAGTGGACGTTACAAAAACGTTAACTGACAAACGAAAACAGTTTTTGGTCCCTGTAAATATAACACTTTTCAGTTTTAGTCCCTAAAAAATATTTTTTTGAATTTCATCCCTGTAATATTCAAAAATCTCATTAAATATAAAATAACATACAAATTAATCTTTATTAATAATTAACTTATGCCAAGTAATGTTTAAAATATTTTGATTTCAATAATTTAAAATTTATTAATCTTCTGTTTTATTTATTTATTATTATTAAATTAATTTTCATTTTCTATTTCAAAAAAATCACTAAAATCATCTGTTTTATTTAATTATTATTATTAAATTAATTATATTAGTATAAAATAATGATTAAAATAACTTTAGATTTAAGCTTTATAATTTTAACTAAAATCTTCTTTTACGCTTTAGATTTGTTTTATTATAACTTAAAATAAATAAAATATATATTAGGTGATAGATTTATTTTAATCATTATTTTATAATAATATAATTGAAGTTAATATTATATTAATTTTATTTTAATTATAATATTATATTATATATTTATTTTAATTATATTATATTA
>JBBPBQ010020323.1:37358863-37413707 GCA_037974755.1 Cicer yamashitae
ACAAATTAAAAAAAAAAAAAAAAAAAAGAGTTTCGTTACTCAATAATATATATTAAACCTTAAATGGGAAAGTAAAGGTTCACTTCCAATAATTGTTTGTAACTTTTTAAATTTTCTTTTTCCTATTTAACTAATTATCCCGTTAAATTAAAATACTATATTAAGTATAAAAATATTAAATCTTGTTATAATTAATTAATGGCCTAAATATTATAATATTTAATATTATTAAGAATTAAAATATCTATTCAAGAAATACAAATAAAAATTAATATTAACATATATTTAAAAAATGCAAATATATTAAGCAAAAATATAAAATAAAATTTAAATATTTTGAAATACGAAAATTAACATACGTAAAAAAGATACAGAATAGCATTATTAATATAGATTTCAGACATAACATTATTAATCATTAAAACTTTAAACCTAACCACTAGTGAAGAGTCATTTCCGGCTTGCTGCTTTCTCTTCCTCATCAAAATATTTCTAAAGATATTTTTACTCACAAACTACATAAAAAAAATACATAAATATACAATAAAAACATAATACAAAAAGAAAACAAAAAGTTAATTTACATACCAAGACAATGTTCAAAAATGAAGATGAGTAAAGAAATGATGAAGGTAAAATATTGTGCTAAAAAATGGAGAAGAGAAGATAAGAAAAGTGGGAAGAAAAGAGAGGAGAAATGTAGAAGAAGAAGAAGAGAACAAGAAAACAAATGAAGAAGAGAAGAGAAGAGAGGAGGAAGACAGTACTGAGTCGAGATTGAAGACCTAGGTGAGGGTTATAGCCCTCGAAAATTTCACTAGTATACTCAGCGACAATTAAAGCTCTGAGAAATAGCTATATAGTCAGTAGTGAGGGTTTAGGTTCTCTGAATCTTCGTTTCATGTGGTCAAATAGCGAGAGTTGTGACCATCGGTCATATAAAAGTACAATTCCAAGGGCTTTGGTTGTAGGTAATAGAGAGATTTTGAAATTTCTTTCTCGCACCCCTTTTTTTGGCCAAGGGCTTTAACCCAAACAAAAGTTTTATGTTGCATCACCTAGGACCTTGGCCCTTGCAAAATTCAAAGACCCGTATTTTTCTAGGGCTTTGGCCTAACAAAATAACTTCACTACTTTGTTAGGATTGTGACCCTCGAAATATCTAACTAGATTTATAGTGAGGGAAAAAAAGGCCCTAGCAAATCTCTTAGGGGGAATGACTCTATTATCTATTTGAGCTAATTCTTGTAGTGTTTGGAGCATTTTGATAAATTTATTACATATTTTATTTTTTTACAAGAATTTATTATGTAACGCTTAGTTATGTGGATATAACAATTGAGGTGATAACGAAAAAGTTTTCATATTTATATAAGAGAATAAGGTGCTATAATAAAAAATGAATTGTCCGAAAGAACTAATATTGTAAAATCCTTAAAATAAAACCTTGTAGCTGAAAATTCCTTAATAATCAAAATATTTAAAACTAGCCATTTAATAAAGAATCCCAAAATAAAATAAAATACAATGTAGACACTATGTCTACTTATTTTTGATCTACTTATCTAATATAAGGAAATTACTCTTCTCAAAGGAGGCAGAACTTCTCAGCTTTCGATGTCCTCAACGGTCTCAGTCTCTGAAAACAATACTTTAATGAGATAGTAAATCCAAGTGAATAATACACACAATTTTAAATGAAGTATTATTTTCAGCCGACGCAGTAATCGGAAAACTCGATCATGACACCTGTGTTCTTCCAAAATATTCTTTAGAAATATAAATATTTTTTCTATAATAATCAATTACTTCCAATAATTAATATAAACTCATCCAATTAAATTAATAATAATTCACATTTATAATAATCAAATACACACATTTGTTATGCAGAAAATCAATCAATCAATCAATTCAATGGCGTCCCATCGTTATATGGAGATGTACTACTTCCGCAAAGTGAGTATTATCTCATCACATGGATCACCAGTTCATCTAGTGTGCGGTACAAGATTCATCTGTGTGGAGCATGTGGGGAATAATAAAATCCATCTATATGGAGCACATAGTCCATCTAGGTAAATAATTGTGCGGTACAAGACGTACCCATATGGAGTCCATATGGAGCATAAGCTCATCTCAAACACATACAATAAAAATAATTCATTTTTTAACAAGTATCTTCATAAAATCATATTTAGAACATAATATTTCATTTGAATATACAATAACAACAATCATGCAATGACATATAATAAAACAAATCTTTTAAAGAATACATATTCAATAATCATAAAAAAAAGGCAATTCAACAAACAAAATAGTAAATAAATCAATTTATACTCTAAGATTGTATTTCATAAAATCCCAATTTTAATAGAGTTAGGTTCTCGACAAAAAAATACCCTTCAAAATATCTAACTTTTTTTCCATCCCAAATTCCCAAAATAATGTATCATGAAAGGGTTAAAGGGTGTGATTACTCACTTGTTGAGTCAAAACTGAATTAAAATTGATCAATATTTCTTTGATTAATTTATTTGCCGCTGTCCAAAGATATATGCTTCTCATTTTCTAATTTTTGCATGAGTATATGTGCAACTTTAGTGCCTCAATTAAACTATCTCTTATGAATTTTGATCTTAATACTATCTCTTATGAATTTTGATCTTAATGGAGATATGATTTTTGCTTAGTTTTGTTTGACTCCTTAATACTAGACACTTAATAATTAGAAAACAAAATGTTGTTATAATAGCTTTGTTTGTTACTATCTACTACACATAAGTTTTTAACAAAAAAAAACAACTTCCTCTTATTACCTTATAAGTTTCTAATGAACAAAACAACTTATTATTGTTACCTTATTTTAAACAAATTGGTTATTGAAAAAACCTTTTAAGTGTATATACATTTATAAAATACTTAAAATTATTTGTCTTAAAATAATATATTAAAAAAGTTTTTTTTATAATAAAATAAAAAACACATCTATAATAATAATAATAATAATCTATAAATTAGAATATTTTAAATTTTGAAATTCTAATTATTTTTAGTTTTTTTTGATTTTAAGATGTTACATATTAAATATTTTATGATTTTTATAAATTAAGGAAAATAAATATTAAAGAAGATACTTTTTTTTATTAAATCATTTCAAATATAAGAAATATACACGTGAGTAAGAAAATAATCATAAATATAATATATATATATATATATGAGTAAGAAAATAATCAAAAATAATTAATGTAAAAAATCTTATCAATTAAAAATAATAATATTGGGACTTTGAAGGGTAGTCGAAGTTTGAAACTCCCACAAAATTGATGTTGAATTCAGAACATATTAAGGAGGTTTAAAACCCCGCAAATTCAACTTTGTTATTGGAAGAGGTTATGAACGGCAAACTAAACCACTAGAGTAAATATCAACGGTCCTTTAAAACCCCCGCAAATTCAAACTTTGTTACTGGAAGAGGTCATCTGCAAACTAAACCACCGTAGTAAATACCAGTGGTTCTTTAAAACCCCCGCAAATAATTTGCGGCACATATAATTGTTGCGGTATTTAAACCCCCACTAATTAATTACCCCTCCACACACACAAAATAATGTTTTTTTTTTATATAGTGATTTTGGGACTTTAAATTTGTATGAGATCAAAATGCTCCGTATGATATGATATTTCTTATGGCGTGGAGTGGTCATGGTGTCACTTAACATCACACTCTATCAATGTTAATAAACTAATTTGCCAGATGTACTATATTGATTGATGAATTTTAATATGAAGGAAGTTTTAACTATTACACAAATTTGAGATCTCAATTTTTCTAATGTTTATAATTTCAAGATTCAAATTAATGATTTACTAAAACAAAATTAAAGAATAAAGTAAAACTTAAAAATAACTATAGAGAATACAAGTGTATTTAGCCTTTTATTATTTCCCGTACAAAATTTGAAAATAAGAAACATAGGATTATGAAAACAAGGTTCAGTCTTATAATTAAAAGTAACATGAAATGGGAAAAGAAACATTTTCCTAAAGTAAATGGACCCAAATAAACATGCATTACTAGACTAGTTATCTAATGCAAACAATTTGCAAATACAACCTTTTATTTGAAGTTATAAATTTAACAAAAATTGGAACACATCAACCTAACTCAGTACACCTATTTGACAATTGACCCGAGCTAATGATCCACAAATTTATCAAACGTTATTAATTTCACAATTGACCCGAACTAATGATCCACAAATTTATCAAACATTATTAATTTCAAAGGTTATATCTGAATGGTACATAAATACCACATTCTGACTAGAAAAACCAAAACTATAATATTAATAAGATCCCAACCAAAAGTTTCAACAACTGTGCATCGTTCAATAAACAAGAGTATACAAAAAGAATGTCATGAGTGCAAAATATGAATGTTTTGTGTGTTTAGAGAGGTAACGATGAAATAGTTTCTGTTTAGAAGACCTATATGAATGTAATGTTACACAAATGTTAACCTTCTAATAACATTATATCACTCTAAAATATACTCTAATATGTTGTAACTGAAAATAGATTTGACTACTCAAAATATGCTTATTGTCATCATATTGATCCTAATTACGTTATAAAATTACTTCTTCCTTTTTATATTCTTCAAATCATGTTCTATTTTTTTATTTTCAAATATCTCAGATTAAATAAATTATATACTAATATTAAAGGAGTTGTTTCTTTTCTGTATAAAGGATGCCAAGACAGCAAAAAAAAGCTTATCTGATGAAAGGCCAAGCGTTCCACCGGTTCTATAAACATTGACAATGCAAATATCAAGAGTCACCGAAGGTAGTTTGTCCTCTCATTGGTGAAGGGAAATCGATATTAAATATACAGATTACTGCAGTAGAATTTAATTTTTTTTTACTTTTAGTCATCTATTTTAAATAATTCATAATTTTGGTCCCTCTATTTTTTAAAATTGAGACGTTTTGTCCTACCTATCAATTTGACTATTAATTTGGATGACGTGGCTTAAATAATATGATTAAGTGGAAGCTATGTCAACATTTATTATTTTTAAATTAAAGAAAACATTTTAAATAATAAAACAAAATTCTTCTGAAATTTAAATAAAACAAAAAATATAAATAAAAAAATTGAAAATTACAATAACGCGAAGGGAAGTTGAATTCCTTGTTTGATAAACAATTTAATTATTTTTTTAGATATAATGAGCGTGATTGTTACTGATTTTAATTTTTTAAGTTTATTTTAAATATTTTAGTTAGCTTTCAAAAATGAAATACTTTATTTAAAATGTATTGTTTAATTAAAAATCAACAAAATGTAACATGAATTCCACTTAACCATACTAATGATGTCATCTCATCAAAATAGAGACACAAATTTTAGGTGGAATAAAATGTCTCAATTTTAAGAAATAGAGAGACTAAAATTGCGAAATTAGAAATGGAGGGATCAAAATTACAGATTAGTTAAAATATAGGGACTAAAACTACATTTAAGTAAAAAAAAAAACTTTCCTTCGATGGATGCTTACGAATGATCATGAATCAAGGATTAGGCAATTACCTTTTGTAGTGCAGAACCTTTGAAGACGAATGGTGAAAATAATCACAAATGTTGCTCGAACGACAACGTCTATACCATGCATTTTACAATCATAATCTATTTAAGCACGACCATCATTAGTATACTTAGTATCATAATCTAAACGAATCTTGATACCCGAGTATACTTAGTAACAACAAATAAGATTAATATCTCATATTTATTTATTTAAGCACGACCATGCATTTTACCATCATAATCTATCAAGGGGTCCACTGATATTACTCATGTTATGTAGGAGGGACAAATCTCATCTAGTTCACTCATGTTCCTTTGCATGAATCGTTGAGTGTCCAGTTGACCAACTTTATAGTTGTCTTGTTACAACCAACGTTTAACGACAATAGAATATTCAATTCCCCTCATATGGACTATAATGGTTTCAGATCAGAGAGTGACATACACCATTATCACTATGAAAATAAATTATAACACTTACATAAGACATATGTAGTATTCTCATGGCGGGTCAATTCAGTATACATATTCCTTAATGTGAACTTATGTTGTGACTTGTGAACATGTGCAAACACGAGAAGGGTGGTGGGGGGAGGGGGGTTGACTTGTGTTTGTCTAATTTTGAAACTTTTTTCTTAATTCTAATTCTTAGTCTGGTTAGGTGACTTAAATGTTTGGACTAATCAGAGGCGACAATAAACAAACAAAGCAGAAGTAAAAATAACACACCAGATTTTATTCTGGTTCACCACCAACTTGATAGCTACGTCCAGTCCCTTCACATAGAAGGATTTCTCAACTAATTAAAAACTTGAATTACAACAGCACCTGACCCTACAAGTCAGTCTTCTCAAAACAATCTGAACCTACAGACTTTTTGAGGCAAAACACACCTTGGCCCTACAAGTCGAGTCTTCTCTACACAGCCTGAAACCTACAAATTGTTAGAGGCAAACTAAAGCCACTATCGGGCTGTGTTACAAAGGGGTGACATTATTTCTGTTTTGCTTCTTCTAAGCAGATTTGTTACCATGATTACACACTTACAATGAAGCACTAAATAATATAAAATTGAACGAGTGCTTTGCTAGAACTTAAAACCTTAAACTGTCAATACTTAGAGAAAAATTGAGCTTTTGAGGTTTTCTGAATAACTTTGGTTTTTAGGATTTCTGATTTTGTGTGTTCATGTTGTCATTTCTCTTCTTTAGCCTTGATCTACTATTTATATATGAAATTAGGGTTCGTGAATTTATTGTTGAGTTTCTGAATCATATCTCAAATTTACCTTGGTCAACCTAGATTTCTTCCAAATATAATTCTGATTGATATGATCTTGATAATTTGACGATTAGATCTGAGCAATTCTTCTAGAAGGATATTGTGCGTTTTTGTTCAGATTACATTTGCAAATTGATTCCCATTGAGTCTTCCTTCATACGCTTGATTGAATTTGGGCAGGAACAAATCTGGGCTTGTTCTTGGACCATAAGAAGTAATGATACGACTACGTCCAATTCAATATGTTTTTCAATCTATCAAAGCCTTTGACCTTCCATTAGAGTTGTTGACTATTCTCCATCAAAATCATTGACTTTTATTCTTCATAGTCATTAACTTGATTGTTGGAATCAGATGATGTGATGCTTAATCAACCAGAGTCAAAGGCAAATGCAAAGCTGCATCACTTAGAATTAGTGGCATAGGCAACTTCACCTTTGTTGCATTATTAGAGTCAGTGCAACTTTAGAGCGTGTTGGGTATCAGAGGCAGCACTCTGGAACATGTTGCAATTATTAGAGCCAATAGAACATGAGCGTTAGAGGCAGACTTGAAAATAGTAGACTTCATAGGTATACTCAAAATTACAATTCATCAGAGGCATGCTAAAGTTACTATTTATCAAAGGCATGAAAAAGTTATTGTTCATCAAAAGCATGCTATAATTACTATTCATCATAAGCATGCTACAGTTATTGTCCATTCATTAGATCATATTTAAGCCTGGAAACACACATCTATTTAAGTTTAAACTCCTATGAGCATATAACAATATAAGCATCAAACATATATAGATCAGAACATTAAATAGATATTAATACTAGGTTCAGATTCTTCTTAATAAATTCAAATCTTCCTTCAACTAGAGGTTTAGTGAATATGTCAGCCCATTGATGTTCAGTGTCTATAAATTGGATATTTAACACTCATTTTTCAACATAGTCCCTAATAAAGTGATGTTTTATTTCTATGTGTTTAGCACTTGAATGTAGAATTTGATTCTTAGTTAGACAAATAGCATACGTATTATGACATAATAGGGGAATGTTACTCTTAATTATTTTGTAGTCTTCCAATTGATGTTTCAACTATAGTAGTTGAGAGCTGCATGCCGTTGCTGAAATGTACTCAGCTTCTGTTGTTGACATTGCAATTATGCTTTGTCTTTTGCTTGACCAAGATATCAAATTTTCATCTAGGAAAGTGTAGTTTCCACTGGTGTTTTTTCTTTTAAGCTTGTCTCTAGCATAACTAGCATCACAATATCCTACTAACCTATACTCAATTGACAGCTTATAGAACAAGCCAAGGTTAGATGTACTTTTTAAGTATCTAAGGATCCTCTTAACAACAGTTTAGTGGGATTCTCTTGGATCAACTTGAAATCTAGCACACACACACACACACACTAAATAACAGATCAAGTCTGGAAGCAGTAAGATATAAAAGTGACCCTATCATTCCTCTGTATGTTTTCTGGACTTGCTTTCCATATTCATCTTTATCATGTGAGTAGGTGGGGTACATTGGTGTAGTCATAGGTTTGCAATCAATCATCTTAAACTTCTTGAGAAGTTCTTTTGTATACTTGATCTGAGGAATGCATATCCCATTCTGACTTTGTTGAATTTGAACTCCTAAGAAGAACTTCAGTTCTCCCATCATACTCATTTGAAATTTTTATTGCGTTAACTTAGAAAAATCTGGCCACTAGAGCAAATGTCTCAGTGTAATCAGTACCTTCTTGCTGACCGTAACCTTGTGCAACCAGTCTGACCTTGTTTCTGACAACTTCTCCTTTTTCATGTGATTTGTTCCTGAATACCCACTTGGTTCCAATGGGTCTCTTATCCTCTGGTTTGGGTACTAGATCCCAAACATCATTTCTTTTATATTCATTAAGCTCTTCTTGCTTTGCAAGTATCCAACCATTATCTGACAGTGCTTCATCAACAGAGGCAAGTTCAATTGAGGAGAGCAAACCAAACATAGATGTACCAAACAGAGACAGTGCTTCATATCAGATTCATCTTCTGCTATTTTGTCAAGTTGCTCTAATTGTCTTATATCCTCTAATTTATCTGGTTCTTTTTGTTTGTCTTTATCTTCTAACTTATCAGTTTCTTCTTGTTCTTGTAAACCTACAATATGCTCAACTTGCTTTGACTTTTTAAGGCCAAGCTGTTTACTATCAAACTTAACATGTATTGACTCCTCCACTCCGTGAGTCTCCCTATTGAACACTCTATAAGCTTTGGATCTTGCAAAGTATCCAAGTAAGGTACACTTTTGTAAACGAGGATCAAACTTGCCAAGGTTACCTTTAGTATAAACATAACATAGCATACACAACCAAATTGATGAAAGTAAGAAATGTTGGGCTTTTTACCTTTCCATATTTCATAAGGAGTTTTATTCAAAATATGTCTAATACAAACTTTGTTTTGAATGTAACATGAGGTATTGACAGCTTCTTCCCAAAAATGCTCAGCAACATTTGTTTTGTACATCATAGTACAAGCCATTTCTTGAATAGTACAATTCTTTCTTTCCAAAACCCCATTCTGCTGAGGTGTTCTAGGGGATGAGAAATCATGAAAAATGCCACTCTCTTCACATAATTGCTCAAAAAGTTTGTTCTCAAACTCTCCACCATGGTCACTACAAATAGTTACTATAGAGAATTTCTTCTCATTTTGCACTTGTTTGCAAAAGGTAGTGAACACCTTATGAGACTCATCATTGTATTTAAGAAACCTAACTCATGTCCATCTAGAGTAATCATATACAATGACCAGTCCATACTTTTTACAATTCAACGCGGCAGTTTTAACTAGACCAAAAAGGTCAAAGTGCAGAAGCTCCAAAGGTCATCTTGTGGAAACAATATTCTTTGATGTAAAAGAACTCTTACTTTGTTTCCCTGCTTGACAGACCTCACAAAGAACTTCTGATTTGAGCTTGAGATTTGACAAGCCTTTAACAAGTTGGAATTTGTTTAATTTTGAATTTAACCTCAAATTGGCATGGCCTAATCTCTTGGGCCAAATCAGTTGCTCATTGCTAATAGACACAAAGCACTGACCTTTTGTTATGAGAAGTTAAAAGGGTTGGTTTTATAAAGGTTCCCTGTAACACCCCGACCCTTACTGTTATCGGCGATGTTAATCACGACCTTCTCGTCCCCCCTAACCACCCAGTGGAAATAACGAGTTTTTGCCTTCCGTGGGATTCGAGCCCGGTACTTGGGAGATAAGTATCGCCTCCACACAGTCCCACTACCAATTGATAGTGGGAGCTAGCTCAATTGGTAGTGGGACTGTGTGGAGGTGGTACTTATCTCCCAGGTACCGGGCTCGAATCCCACGGAAGGCAAAAACTCGTTATTTCCACTGGGTGGTTAGGGGGGACGAGAAGGTCGTGATTAACATCGCCGATAACGGTAAGGGTCGAGGTGTTACATTCCCTTTCCTCTGGCCAGTAAATAGAACAAACCCGTCATTTTGACTTATAGCTCTACACGACTTTTGATTAAAGACTAGGTCATAACCACTATCACTTACTTGACTAGGTCATAAATAAATACATTATTCATAGAAGTTAAGGGATTTTCACCAACTGTGTTCTGTCCAATGATTTGACCTTTCTACTTTCCTCAAAAAGTGATTGAGCCTTCATTAATCAAAGTTAGGTCTTGGAACATAGACTTTTCCCCGTCATATGTCGTGAGCATCCATACTTCATAATTATAATATCCCATCAAAAGTAATCAAAATAACATCCCATCAAATTAAAGATCTAAAGCCATTTCAAGATTGTTACTAGTAGGCTTAAAGATCCCTTTACTATTAGGGTTTGGAGAGGTTGGTGTTGCAGATGATTTTGCCATTTTTTAACAGAACAAGAACAAACACAAAATGGAGCACAAAGCCAAGATCAGAGCATATGAAAGATAACTGAGAAGAAGAAGAAGAAGAAGAAGAAGAAGAAGAAGAAGAAGAATGCGCACACATCATAACAAGAAGAAGAACACCCACATAGTAGAACGAGAAATGAACTGAACATACACAAGAGATACGAAGCAGTGATGATTGAAGAAGAGGAAAAAATAGGAGTAATATTATTAAAATATTAAAACCATTGTAAATGTCTGATCTACCCTTAATAAATAAAAAGCTTTAGAAAAAGGCTTTTAATTTATTTACCTGAACCCCAATTTAGACTACACGCACTCAACGCAAAGGCGGCACGATTTTGCCGCGGTTCGCAGTTGCAAATAGACATGGCAATGGGATAGGGCGGAGGCGGATTTTGCCTTCCCCACCCCCGCACCCGACTAATCGAAGAAAACCCACACCCGTTCCCTTTTTTTAGCGAGTGTGAAATTTAGACCCCCATCTTCACCCGTAAGGGGTTTCGGGTTTCCCCGCCAACACCTTAAAATTATAAATTTTAAAATCATATCTATTATAATTATTAAAAAAAAATATTTTTTATAGAGACGAAATTATAATTTTTAATATTTAAAAAAATATTAAGTATATTCAATATGTGCATGTATATAAAATTTAAAAATTACAATAATATTACTAGCAGGGCGGGTTCGGGTGCGGGTTATATTGCCATCCCTAACTGCAAACGTCGCATAATTGAAGGCAGTTCGCTGGCCGAGGACAATGCAGTGGATGGTGTAGCTGCTTCACTCCTCCGCAAACATGCGCGATATTAGTGCTATTGACAATATATAATATTATTAAAAAAATGGCTGAGAGTAATTTCTCTCAAGGAATTCAAATATAACAAGAAGTGAAAGAAATTCAATAAATAAACAAGAAAGGAAATAAGTGAATTATCAATTTTATGTCTAAATTGTAGGGTGATGTGACTCTTTTTTTTCTCATAGCCAACTATCACAATAATTAGTAATGTTAATTGTTAGTATTTTTACAGAAGGTTAAGTAATGATAATTTAGTTCCTGAAATTATTAATATTTGTAATAGTTCTTAAAATGAAAAATCTTTGAACATATTATGTAGTCAGGATCAGACGATAGTTAATAACACATTCTTTAATATACATTTCAATACATTTTTTTTATTGGATGAAATTCACATGAGTCTCATCAAATTGTGTAGATCTCATTTAAATTTATTGAGATTAATATACATTTTAATCGGTACAAGAGAGTGTATTAAAAAATGTGTGTTAAAAAATGTATTGTTAACATTATTATTATTATTATTATTATTATTATTATTATTATTATTATTATTATTATTATTATTATTATTATATGGATCAGGATTAATATGATTTGGCAAGGGATTGATGTGATCAAAGATTTTTAAATTGATGAATCATTTTAGAACCTCGTTCATTTTAAAGACCAAAACTTGACGGCGCCTACGATTAAATTAATGATTCACTAGAAAGACATTGTCTGCATCCTATGCATCATCATATCTTATACACAATGTAGGCTAATTATGAAATATGTCTCGTCCTAATGTCCTTAAGCGTTGCAAAATCTCTTAAGTGCTTTGGAATGTCTTGCAAAAGTGGTCCCTCTTGCTGTGTAACACCACATCCACAGTTTTCCTCCATGTATTATTTCTTATACAATTCCATATTTACAACTCCATATTTATTTTAGAGTAAAATCCAAAAAATTTAATTGTTAAAAGTAGAAAGTAAAGTAGAATCTCATTAATTAATAATAGTAAATTTTGCAGGTAATTGTTACTTTTGGTAAAAAGAAGTGATATGCTATCTGCTTCTTCCCCATGTCCACATTCTTTAGAACTTGATGCTACAATACATCACAATACAAGCAAATTAAGTTAAATGACTTTCAAAACGAATTTTACTTCAAATTAATTGATATGGTCCTATTTGTCATAATTCACTTTAAGAATCGTTCTAGGTTGGAAACTTACAGATTTGAGTCAAAAATCGCGTATTGTTCGAGAATGCGATAAACAGAGCTACGAAACTCCGAATCGGACGATTCTAAAACGGGGTGAAAGATAACGTTCTGAAACACAGATTAGGCTGTTGAATCACCGAAATCAAGTGTGTAGAACTCGAGATATGATGACAGGTTACAGAACACGAAAATTGGCAAAATTTGTGTATTAGGGTTTGATGTAAAGGAAACTCAAAATTATTATTATTATTATTATTCAGTAAAAGAACCAAGAACAGAATGGCGCCACAATTTAGGGATTGATAAGCTAAAAAGAACGTCACAAGGATTAACAACCTTGATAAGTTTAAAGTGAATTCTTTCAAGAACTCTAGAGAGCAAAAGCCTCACAAAAATAAAGTTCTAAAATCTCCCCCTCAATGAGGTTACAAATGCATATTTATAGTAAGTCTATCTCTAAACCTAAATGAGTCATAAGTGACACCATTCTCTAGGCCCATATTGGGCTCACATCTTACTTTTTTTCTAAAATAAACTTAATGTAAGGAAGTAAAGTATCTTCACTTACACATAACAAAAACTAAATCTATAATAAAACTATTACAATTCCAAATCAAAGCAAACTAAGAATCATTACAAACCAAATTAAAATAAATAAAGTTCATCATAATTTATTAAAATATGGATCATCTTCATGCTCTAAAGGTCCTTATCATTCTCTCTTTCTTGAAGAAATTCGTCCACGAATTTAAGCTCCATTATATCGTACATGAAGAAATAATCCAAACAAACCACAAGCTCATTATATGCACCGGGGTCAAATGGAAATTTAGAAATGTCACCAAATGTGATAAGTCGGTGAAACAAATTTCCATCTTGAACTTTTAACATCTTATCACATCTATGGTAAAGGTAAGAAATTCTAAAGATGGGGATATAGTTATACCTTTTGAAGTTGATATTCATGACCAAATATACATTCTTTGGATTAAAATTTGTGGCAAACAATATGTTACTCTGTATTTGCAAAGGTTTGAAAGCAAGTTGAGTCTCATGGACATTCTCTTTATCACAAAAAAATGGTGACTCAATAATTTCCTTGCAAGCATCCTTTTGAGGAACCTTTGAATAATCACCTTCAAGCACTAACATTGCTTCGTTCATCTCACTCTCTTGTTTAAAGAGGCTTACAATTTTACCATCATCTTTCTCTTTGCTTTCAATGTCAATATATTGATGACACTCCTCCTTTAGTGACACTTCCTCAAGCACTTGCAATAGAGAATTATCAAAGTTAGACAAATAGTTGGAGTCAATTTATTGTCCTTTGTCTCTCAAATGTTTCTCCTCTTCTTATTTCTTTTCTTTGATTTTCTCTTTCTCTCTCAAGACTAGCTTCTCTACTTTTCTTGCCTGTTTTGCATATCCATTTTCGTACAGATATTTCACATACTCCATATCCAATACAAAACCTCGAATATATTGATGATATGATATACTTCTCTTTTTTTGTTGATACTCATCACCACCTATTCCTGCCATATTTTAAATAACAAACAAACAAAAGTGAAAGAAAAAGACCTCACCACACAGCTCACGTGTTTACACTCTGGAATTTGTCATTCGTGTTTCACTCAATTTAGACTTTTCTATAATGTACCTCTCTTGCCTTTTTTCACTCAATTGCTCTCTTCATGTTCTTAATTGAATCAACAAAAACATATTGGAACCAAAATTGGTTGGAGGAAAGTAACGTAACACAAAACAACGGTATTGTGATTCAAAAATACTCTTAGGAATTTTGTCAAACAGGTATGTGCACTACTTTAAACAATACAACTGCTTTTTTTGTTGTTGTATTTTCCTGTTTTTTTAAGTTGCAGCAACACACAAATTAACTAAGAACAACAATTCAAAAAAGAGCAACACAACTAACAATTTATGTTTCACAGGAAAAAATAATTCGTAAACAAAATTTTACTCAATTCCAAACCAAGAGACGAGCTCTGATACCAAATGATATGATCCTGTTTGTCATGATTCACTTTAAGGATCGTTCTAGGTTGGAAACTTACAAATTTGAGTCAAAAATCGCTTATTGCTGGAGAATGCGATAAACAGAGCTACGAAACTCTGAATCGGATGATTCCAAAACGAGGTGAAAGATGACATTCTGAAACGCAAGTTAGGTTGTTGAATCACTGAAAACAAGATTGTAGAACTCGAGATATGATCACAGGTTGCTGAACACGAAAATTGGTAGAAATTGTGTGTTAGGGTTTGATGTAATGGAAACTGAAAATTATAAAGAAACAAAAGATGGATTAGGTTGAGAAGATGAAGAAGGCGCCACAATCAAGGATGATTGATAAGCCAATGAAGAATCGCCACAATGGTAAGGAAGCCATTGATAAGACTCAAGCAAGTTCTAATCCAAGAACTTAAAGAGGAGAACTAACTCACTCACAATTCTCATTAGAGAAATTCTAATTCATTCAAAAATCACCGAAAACGAGGTGAAAGATGATGCCACAAGGACAAAATAGCGCCACAATCTTGGGATTGATAAGCCAACAAGAACGCCACAACGATTAACAACCTTGATTAGTTCAAAGTGAATTCTTTCAAGAACTCTAGAAAGCAAAAGCCTCACAAAAATAATATTCTAAAATCTCCCCCTCAATGAGGTTACAAATGCATATTTATAGTAAGTCTATCTCTAAACCTAAATGAGTCATAAGTGACACCATTCTCTAAGCCCATATTGGGCTCACATCTTATTTTTTTTCTAAAATAAACTTAATGTAAGGAAGTAAAGTATCTTCACTTACACATAACATAAACTAATTCAATAATAAAACTATTACAATTCCAAATCAAAGCAAACTAAGAGTTATTAAAAACCAAATTAAAATAAATAAAATTCATCATAATTTATTAAAATATGGATCATCTTCATGCTCTTAAGGTCCTTATCATTCTCTCCTTCAAGAAGTTCGACCACGAATTTCAGCTCCATTATATCGTACATGAAGAAATAATCCAAACAAACCACAAGTTCATGATACGCACCGGGTTCAAATGGAAATTTGGAAAAGTCACCAAATGTGATAAGTCGGTGAAACAAATTTCCATCTTGAACTTTTAACATCTTATCACATTTATGGTAAAGGTAAGAAATTCTAAAGATGGGGATATAGTTATACCTTTTGAAGTTGATATTCATGACCAAATATACCTTCTTTGGATTAAAATTTGTGGCAAACAATATGTTACTCTGTATTTGCAACAGTTTCAAAGCAAGTTGAGTATTTTGGACATTCTCTTTATCACAAAAAAATGGTGACTCAATAATTTCTTTGCAAGCATCCTTTTGAGGAACCTTTGAATAATCACCTTCAAGCACTAACATTGCTTCGTTCACCTCACTCTCTTGTTTAAAGAGACTTACAATTTTACCATCATCTTTCTCTTTGCTTTCAATGTCAATATATTGATGACATTCCTCCTTTAGAGACACTTCTTCAAGCACTTGCAATAGAGAATTATCAAAGTTAGACAAATAGTTGGAGTCAATTTCTTGTCCTTTGTCTCTCAAATATTTCTCCTCTTCTTATTTCTTTTCTTTGATTTTCTCTTTCTCTCTCAAGACTAGCTTCTCTACTTTTCTTGCCTGTTTTGCATATCCAATTTCGTACAGATATTTCACATACTCCGGGTCTAATACAAAATCTCGAATATATTGATAATATGATATACTTCTCTTTTTTTGTTGATACTCATCACCAACTATTACTGCCATATTTTAAATTACAAACAAACAAAAGTGAAAGAAAAAGACCTCACCACACAGCTTACGTGTTTACGCTCTGGAATTTGTCATTTGTGTTTCACTCAATTTAGACTTTTTCTATAATGTACCTCTCTTGCCTTTTTCCATTCAATTGCTCTCTTCATGTTCTTAATTGAATCAACAAGAACTTATTGGAGCCAAAATTGGTTAGAGGAAAGTAACGTAACACAAAACAACGGTATTGTGATTCAAAAATACTCCTACGAATTTTGTCAAACAGGTATGTGCACTACTTTAAACAATACAACTACTTTTTTTTTGTATTTTCCTTTTTTTTTTTTCAGTTGTAGCAACACACAAATTAACTAAGAACAACAATTCAAAAAAGAGCAACACAACTAACAATTTATGTTTCACAGGAAAAAATAATTCGTAAACAAAATTTTACTCAATTCCAAACCAAGAGACAAGCTCTAGTACCAAATGATATGATCCTGTTTGTCATGATTCACTTTAAAGATCGTTCTAGGTTGGAAACTTACAGATTGGAGTCAAAAATCGCGTATTGCTGGAGAATGCGATAAATAGAGCTACGAAACTCTGAATCGGACGATTCCAAAACGAGCTGAAAGATGACATTCTGAAACGCAAGTTAGGCTGTTGAATCACTGAAAACAAGATTGTAGAACTCGAGATATGATCTCAGGTTGCTGAACACGAAAATTGGTAGAAATTGTGTGTTAGGGTTTGATGTAAAGGAAACTGAAAATTATAAAGAAACAAAAGATGGATTAGGTTGAGAAGATGAAGAAGGCGCCACAATTAAGGATGATTGATAAGCCAATGAAGAATCGCCACAATGGTAAGGAAGCCATTGATAAGACTCAAGCAAGTTCTAATCCAAGAACTTAAAGAGGAGACCTAACTCACTCACAATTCTCATTAGAGAAATTCTGATTCATTCAAAAATCACCGAAAACGAGGTGAAAGATGACGCCACAAGGACTGAATGGCGCCATAATCTAGGGATTGACAAGCCAAAAAGAACGCCGCAAGAATTAACAACCTTGATAAGTTCAAAGTGAATTCTTTCAAGAACTCTAGAGAGCAAAAGCCTCACAAAAATAATGTTCTAAAATCTCCCCCTCAATTTACTAATGCATATTTATAGTAAGTCTATCTCTAAACCTAAATGAGTCATAAGTGACACCATTCTCTAGACCCATATTGGGGTCACATCTTATTTTTTTCTAAAATAAACTTAATGTAAGGAAGTAAAGTATCTTCACTTACACATAACATAAACTAAATCTATAATAAAACTATTACAAATCAAAATCAAAGCAAACTAAGAATTATTACAAATCAAATTAAACTAAATAAAGTTCATCATAATTTATTAAAATATGGATCATCTTCATGCTCTTAAGTTCCTTATCATTACTTCAAACAAGATGTTAGTCTATTGTAAATTTAGGATTTTAGTCATGTTATTTCACAAATTTTAATTAGGATTTTCTCTCCAAAATCTAATTTGAGTTTATTTTTTATGACATTGTGATATTATTGATTTAGATCAAAAACCGTGAAAACAATATTTATATTTGATCAATAAAACCGAATAAAAGGTCATAACTGAGTTTTTAGTCCATCATTTGTGTCCAAAATATTGGTAATCAAACCGAATTCACCTTTTTTTTTCTAAACCCTAACCTAGTTTACTCTCACCTTCAGCGCGTACTTCTAAATGTTGATTTTAAAAGCCAACTATGGAGGATTATCTTCAAATTCTTAGATAGTTATACTTTACTAGATTTTGTTTGGTAAATAGATCTCATTTATTTTTTTACACGTGGCGGCTTAATATCATACATTTGATTGGGATTAGAAATTAGTTGAAATTAGTTAAGTTTAACTTGATTAGAATTGGTTCAAATTAAAATTCGACTCGAGTTCATCATGAATTTGTTTCTCGGCTTAATAGTTCAAATCAAATTAAAATATTAATATTAATAAAAATTAATTAAAGTCCATAAAATTTAAATCAATAAAAATTAAAAAAAAAATTAACTAAAGTTCACATAATTTAAATTTAAATTAGGTTTAAAATTCAATCTTTTTAAAGTGTAAGAGAATATATTTTTTAATGTTGCGCTTCAATAGTGAAGTTTGTAAGACCCTTAGTTTTAAATTCTAATTTATGCAATTTTAGTATATTTTTGGTGTTGAATTCTGAGGCTTTTTAGCTAATTTTAATGGTATTTTATGTGTTAAATGCCAGAAATATTTTTATGAGACCCGTTTAAAATTATTTGGCGAGAAATAATTTAATTACGTTGTGTAAAATTTATTACCGGACTATTTTGTTAAAAATATCTATAGTTGCTAAAAAATTTACCTGTCAATTGAGTTGCAATGAGAATAGATATTTTCATCAAAATAGTTTGAAATGGGAGTGAAGTGATGTGTGTAAGACTATTTAGATATTTGTTGAATTGATTTAATTATATATATATATATATATACTAACTTATTACTTTAACTTATAATATATATATATATATATATTGATTGATAAGGTGATATATAAGTACATGTGATAGAAAGGAAATAGAAATCCTGAAGCTCTCGCATTCCTTGCCTACCTCCTGCTTCCTTTTCGTTTTCTGTTTTCAAAAAAATAAACAAAACCCACAAACACAAATCCTTATTTATTTACTAGATCTAAGCTTCATCTCACGAAGTGATAGAAGAGAAAGTTGCTCACCTCCACGTTGCGGTGCTAGTGAGCTAGTTTTCGAAGTGACGTACGAACAAAATATTTCACCGGAATTAATCGCGGTGCCGTAATCGGTTGTTAGAGCTACCGTTGAGGTAAGGGCTCCTTCCAAATTTTTAGTTTGCATATAGGGACTCTATATATATGATTGATGGATGATTAATGTGTGATGGTACTGGTATGAGAGGAAGAAGTTAATGAATTTGGTTCGTAATAGTATATACGAATGTGTGATGGTGTTGAAGGTGGTATATCATTGCATTTGGTCTTGGTGTAATTTAATGGTTCACTTTTATTTTGATTTATATTTTGGGGCTGATGTTGAGGCCATGTATGATATATGTACTGATAAATATTTTGATTGGTATTTGGTTCAAATAAAATTCTTTTTGAAATTTTGAATTGCTCTTTTTTAATGCTATCTGGCAGATATTTTAATTAAAGTCTTTTTGCCTTTTGTCTATTTTGTGAAGAATTCCTTAAACTCAGTAATTGCTCATGATTTGAATTTAATATGAGATCCTTTGTAAGTTGATAGTCAAACTTGACCAAATGATGTTTTTAATGCTTGGTCATAAGATGCTTCTTGACTTGGTTAGATGATGTGTCTTATCTTGATCAGATGATGCTACATTTCTTTGATGAGAAGTTGCCTTCAACACTTGAATAGATGATTGGTTATTATTCGAGATGATCATCTTTTTGTTATGACCTGGTGCACTTCCTTGTGTTGAACTAGATAATATTTTTTTTATGCTCAAACTAGCATGAGAGCTGTGCGAATTTGAGACATGTTTCGTGATTAACGATTATTAAACATAGATTAGAGATTAGAGTGTCATGAGTTCAACTCTCTCCTCTAACAAACAAAACTAACAATTAATTACTAACATAGATATTTCAACAACAAAAAATAAATACTACAATAAAATTATAAATGGCAATGTTTGACTGAGAAGATTTATTCTTTTACTGTTAAGTTAACATTGTATATTATGAATTTGTGGAGATTTAGTTGAGGTGATTTATGTGTGATTTAGGTGTGATTGAGGAGTGGAATTGTGGAGTTTGGAATTAATGTTGATTATTTGGTTGTAAAAGTTTGGTGGATGAAAAAGATATAATTTTGGGAATTTTGTTGTGGTTGGATAAATTTTAGTTGTGAACAAATTGTTATAAATATTTATGTTTATGTAGTTAGCTCCTTGAGTCTCGAAAAGGAATCGAGACTGTTGGCACCGAGTTAGCGGTGGGGAGAACTCTGATATATTAATGTTATTGTGGTGATTCAAGTTTGGTGTGGTTTATGTGTTCATAATTAATATTATGAATTTTTGAGATGTGATTTATGTGCGGATTATGGTTGAAAATTTTGGAGATTAAATTTGGTGGTTTGTGTTTGAAAATGTGGAGTTTTGAATTTGGTAATTTATGGTTGAAAATTTTGGAGATTAAATTTAGTGATTTATGGTTGAAAATTTCGGAGATTAAATTTGGTAGTTTTATGTTTGAAAATGTGGAGTTGTGAATACGGGTGATTCATGATTAAATTTGGTGTGAAATTTTGGAATTTGAATTGATTGAATTTGTTGTGTTTGAGATGTGGATGTGTGGTGAATGTGCGATTGATGTATCCATAATTGATGGCGTATGCGTTATGAATTTTATGGATGAATATATGTTTGAGTATGCTCTATGAAAAGATTGAAAAATCATTAGTGTTAAATGAGTATTAAAAAAGGGGAATCTTTGGTTGGAAGAAGTGAAGTTCTTGGGACATGTAATTTCTAAGGAAGGGATTGATGTCGACCCATCCAAGGTAGAAGCCGTGATGGCATGGAAACAACCACAGACAGTCACAGAGATTAGAAGTTTTCTGGGTTTGGCCGGGTACTATAGGAGATTTATTGAGGGATTTGCCAAGATTGCTGCTCCATTGACACACCTTACGAAGAAGAACCAGATTTATGCGTGGACTGAGGTGTGTGAGAAAAGTTTCCAACTGATGAAGGAGAAGCTAACTACGTCCCCAGTGTTAGTGTTGCCACAACCAGAAGAGCCTTATGAAGTTTATTGTGATGCTTCCTACCAGGGTTTGGGTTGTGTGCTGATGTAGAACAAACGAGTAGTGGCCTATGCCTCAAGGCAATTGAAGGTGCATGAAAAGAATTATCCCACTCATGACTTGGAGTTAGCGGCAATTGTCTTCGCATTGAAATTTTGGAGACATTATTTATATGGGTGTAGTTTTGATGTATTTAGTGACCATAAGAGTTTGAAATACTTGTTTGATCAAAAGGAACTTAAAATTAGGCAGAGGAGATGGATGGAGTTCATTAAAGATTATGAGTTCACGTTGCATTACCATCAAGGGAAAGCAAACGTGGTGGCTGATGCCTTAAGCAGGAAGCGAGTTCATCTCTCGTTTGTAACAATGAAGGGGTTGGAGTTGTTAGAGAAGTTCCGTGACTTGGATCTTAATTTGGATTCCCCATTGGGGAAAGTGCAATGTGGAATGATCATTATAGATAGTGAATTGATGAATGAGATTAAAGTCCTCCAAGTTACAGACGTGTTGACTCAAGAGAAAAGGAAGTTGATCGAGGTCGGCAAGGCACCTGAATTTGAGGTGGGCCTAGACGATATTTTGAGATGTAATGGATATGTTTGTATACTCGACAATACAGAATTGAGGAAGACCATCTTGGATGAGGCCCATAAAAGCAAGTTGAGTATTCACCCTGGTACCACCAAAATGTATAAAGACCTTAAGCAAAAATTCTGGTGGCCGGGAATGAAGAAACATGTAGCAGAATATGTGGCTTCATGTTTGACTTGTTAGAAAGCCAAGGTAGAGCATCAGAAACCAGGGGGACTACTAAGGTCATTAGATATACCAGTATGGAAATGGGATAGTATATCTATGGTTTTCGTGGTAGCATTGCCGAAGACTCAACGGAAGTTTGACTCCATTTAGGTGATTGTCGACAGGTTGACCAAATCTGCCCATTTCATACCCGTGAGGACTACTTATGATGTGACTAAGCTTGCAGAGATCTACATTGCCGAGATTGTTAGACTACATGGGGTACCCTCCAGCATTGTGTCAGATAGAGACCCGAAGTTCATTTCTCGTTTGTGGGGAGCATTACATGAGGTGCTAGGTACTAAGTTGAGATTGAGTTCAGCCTATCACCCTCAAACCGATGGACAAACAGAAAGGACTATTCAGACCTTGGAGGATTTACTAAAAGCGTGTGTGTTGGATGAGCGAGGAAGTTGGGATAATATGTTGCCTCTCGTTGAGTTCACCTATAACAACAGCTATCATGCGAGCATTGGGATGGCACCATACGAGGCTCTACATGGACGTAAGTGCAAAACTCCCTTGTGTTGGTATCAGGATGGTGAGAACCTAATTTTGGGGCCAGAATTGGTACAACAGACCACAGATAAAGTTCGTCTGATCCAAGAAAGAATGAAGACAGCACAAAGCAGACAAAAGAGTTATGCCGACCAACAGAGGAAACCGCTGGAGTTTCAAGAGGGTGGACATGTGTTTTTGAGAGTGACGCCCACTACTGGAGTTGGTAGGGCACTGAAGTCTAAGAAGCTCACTCCTAAATTCATTGGCCTATATCAGATCCTCCGATGTGTGGGTCTCGTAGCTTACCAGATTGCCTTGCCTCCGAGTCTGGCCAAACTGCACGACGTATTCCATGTGTCACCGCTGAGGAAGTACATGGCTGATCCTTCCCATATTATCACGCCAGATGATATCCAGTTGAAGGAGAACCTTTCCTTTGTAATTCCACCACTAAGCATTGGAGATAGGACTACTAAGCACCTACGAGGTAAGGAGATCGCCTTGGTCAAGGTGATTTGGGACCAAACGACTGGAGATGCAACTTGGGAATTAGAGGAAAAGATGAGAGAACTCTACCATAATATGTTTATGTCTACCTAGTTTCGAGGACGAAACTATTTTTAAGGGCGTGAGTATTGTAACATCCTCGAAATTATTATTTAAAAATAATTAGAACCTATCAATATTATTCAATATTAAATTATGTGTGATAATTATTTGCCTTGTTCGATTTTTATAGTTGATAAAGTTATTTGTAAGAATTATTTAAATGGGGAGTTTAAATATAATATATATATATATATATATATATATATATTTAAGTAGAGATATATTATATGTAGATGTGTTTTCCTAGTGCAAGAAGAATTTGGGCTAAGGGTTTGAGGCTTAGTGTGACCCAACCCATTTGAATGAGTATAAATTTGGGCTATGTGTTTGTGGCTTGGTTTTTATGATCAAGGTTAAAAAAAAAAATTGACATTTTATCCCTCTTATTCTTCATTTAGGCCCAACATTATCTAACCAACAATTTCCACTTTAAATTTCCCTAAGTCCACAATTTCTGTATACTCACTAATAAGAAACAAAAAAGAATTCCAAAACCCTAGCCACCATCACCTTCACACCTCATTTTCTTCGTGTATCCAAGCTTGGAACTTCTTTTCCTCGTGAACAACTCCGTGGGGCTTAAAGCTTTGTACTAGGAAGAAAAGCGGCCAAGGTAAAGGCTTTTCCCCACACAAATCATAGTTAGGCCGTTGGTTGGATGACATGGAATAAATAATCGTGATTACTTTGATTTTAGAAGGAATAAATGTAGACTAATGGATTAAAATAATAAAACCCCAATTTTTGTTGAGATTGAATTGTAATATATGACTTATATGGAGTAAAGTATGAAATTTTATGCTATGTGTGATAAAATGGTAGTTTTACGATGAATATGAAATAAAGTTTGAATTTTTAGCTTATATGTGATAAAGTTTTAACTTTTATTATGTATATGAGTTGGAGTTTGAATTTTCTTGTTATATATGTGGAAGTGTAATTTTTATGGCCTATATGATATAAAGTTTCTATTTTTAGGTGTATGTGGTGAAAGTCATAATTTTTATGATTATTTGTCTATGAATATGTGATAATCATGATAAGGATGTGTGGTATGTGTTCTTAGTGATATGTGAATAAGAGATGATTTTGAAAAGTAATTTTGAATGCATATGACATGATTCTTAGTGGACTGTGTGGGAATATATATGTTTGATACTATATCATCATGTCATGGCATATGCATCTTCGTGGGAGTTGCCTTAGTGGCAGGTTTGATTTCCCCATTGGTATGGGTGACCTTTCTGTGGAAGTTGCCTTAGTGGCAAGTTGATATCCGGATCATATAGTTTTAGGAACATGCATTATGCATATGTTTGATATACAATTTATCGGTTTGCGCATTTTTTTCTTTTAAATTGGAAGTTTTTACTTTTATATGTTTTGTGTTATTCTTTCATATGTTTAGCTTTGGTTTGATGTGGATGATGGAATAAAACTGACCCTTACAACAACATTTTAGGTACTAATGAGTTCGAGGAGATTCAAGAGTAGTTAATGAGTATTGATGTGCGGCGAACGTGGGGTAAAAATGGGTTTTTCGAGGCAATTTTGTAATAATAGAGTTGTCGCAGTATTTCTAAGTTCTTTTTAATCTTTTGTCACAAACTTTTAAAATGTACTAGAATTTTAGAAATATGGGAGTGGTTCCCTTCCGTTAGGAATAATTGCCTTTACTTTGTTTTAAATTTTGAATAAATATTTTCTTAATGATATTAAATAACGTGTTTCTTACTAATTATTTAAATGAATAAATGCTAAGTATTCAAAAAAAAATTTGTAAAGTTTTCTAAACAATAAGTATTTTTTTTTAAGTAACGTTTTGGCTTAAAAATCCGGGGCGTTACAACCGCGATGGTGCCATGGTGATAGTGGTAACCGTGATGGGCCACGAGATGATGCCATGTGAATAGTTGGTTCATCTTATCCTTGCAGGTATTTTCGCGTCGTGCTGATCTGTGAGAGGTTGCACTCTTGTAAGTCGAGCTGATCTGTGATCGATTGCACGCATAGAAAATTGTGTTGGTCTGTGAGAGGCTGTACGATAGTAAATCGTGCTGATCCGTGAGAGATTGCACCTTGATAATTAGTACTGGTCTGTGAGAGGCTGTACAATTATGATTTACGCCTTTCGATGAGGGTTTTTGTTTGGAATTCCGGAATCATGTGCATTGGCATATACGCATTGCATTAGGGTGTTTGGCACGTGAGTCATGTTTGATATACTGTGATGGTTGTATATACATACTCGGTTGTTGTTTGTAATTGTGCCGTAATTGATGAGTGTGATTGATTGATTTTGTGTGGTAAGTGTTGAATGATTGTGAAACATTTTCGAAACTGAAATATGCAAATTGTAGCAGTTGTATTCGGCTACAAGCAGTGTGTAGTCGAATACAGATATTCAATTTTGCTACTGACTTGTGAAATAGCACTATATTTGAATACAAGGATGCTGTATTCGAATACGACAGTGCAGTTTGTTAAAAACTTCATTTTTCAACTTTGATTATGCATGTGTGGCATATGAAAACCCTTTCTAGATGTATGCTAAGTTGAAAGGTTATTTTGTGCATTTAAAATTTAAATGTTATGTGATATTTGTTAATTTCGGTTGGTGACCTTTACAATTATTGTGGAAATCTGGGCTTTGCCCTCAGATGGGAATCAGGATCGTCCTACCAGTTAGTACTCTGGAGATGGGAACGGAGTTAGACTTACCTGACCACTGCTGTGTCAGAAGGATTTCTGCGGGGCGCGTGGAGATCACTTGAGTTATAGTTTTTTTGTAGCATGATCAGATTAGATGGCTGTATAGGGGTTAGATGTCTATCTGTTGTGGTTGTATTTATTTCATTCTGGAAAACGGTACCTATACCATATATTGTCAGCTTGACTTTTATTTTGATGGGTCCTTGCACCACTTTTTTTGATGTGACGTGGGGAAGTTAAAATTCTTGGGGCAGTGCTTTTGTACAGGTGTCTACCGAGAATACCCCAGGGGTATGAGCTACGTTGGATAGGTCTCATAGCCCCGGTGTATTTTTCTGGTTTAAATACTTTGGATTTTCATTTCAAAACCGTTTTCGCTGTTTGTAATTATTGTTGACTTTTGTCGTTGTGATATGACTTAAATATTTTATCCAAAGGTATTTCTCTCTTTATTATGAATTTGAATTTGTTTTAAAAAAAAATCGGGTTGTTACAATTGTGGTATCAGAGCTTTGGTTATAGATTGTAGGTTAACCTGTAGGTTGGGGGTTGTCATCTGATCATGCGTCGGGGTGATTTGTCCGAGTGTCGGGTTCGGTGTAGTGTTGAGTTGTTGAGGTCGAAAGATGTCTTTTGGAATTCTTCTAAAGTGTGTTAAAATTTCTTATTGATGTTGGTTTTATAGGAAACAATGCCTCCAAGAAGGAACGACACTGCTAAAGTCAACGTCAACATGGATGATCAAATGGCTGAAGCAATGAATAACATGACAACTTCTGTTGCTGCACAGACAGCTGCAAAGACTCTGCGAGATTTGGAGAAGAGGGAAAGGGAGATCCGTGCTGCTGAGTCAAGGGGATTAGAGGACTTTCGTCGTTACAATCCTCCCAAGTTTAAGGGTGATGAGAATTCAGAGAAAGCGGATCAGTGGATCCAAGAAGTGGAAAAGATCTTTGAGATGATTAACTGTCAAGCGGGAGTGAAGGTCAACTATGTCACTTATCTACTGCTAGGGGATGCTGAGTATTGGTGGAGCAGTACAAGGTTGTTGATAGGATCAGCTCATGAGGAGGTGAACTGGGAGTCGTTCAAAAGGAAGTTTTTAGACAAATACTTCCCGATGAGTACCAGGACTAAGTTGGGTGATGATTTTCTAAAACTTCATCAAGGTAATATGACCGTGGGCGAATATGCCGCTAAGTTTGAATCGTTGTCGAGGCATTTCAGGTTTTTCCGCGAAGAGGTTGATGAACCATTCATGTGTCATCGTTTCCAAGCCGGATTGAAGTATGAGATTCAGGATTCTATCTTACCCTTGGGAATTCAACGTTTCCAAGTTCTTGTGGAAAAATGTAGAGAAGTTGAAGATATGAAGAATAAGAGAGCTAGCCGAGGAGGGAACTTTAGTGCAGGGGGGCCTAGTCGGGTGAGTTATCAGGGCAACAAAGGGAAACAAGTTGCTAAGCCTTATAACCGACCGCAGAACAACAACAGGGGTCAGAATCACCCGGGGAACCAGAACCTTGGAAGACAAGTGGGGCAAGTGACTCGATGTTTCCGATGTGGGGAAGAGGGGCATTATGCTAATGCTTGTACTTCCAAAAGTCTTACTTGCTACAATTGCCAGAAAGCAGGGCACATTGCGAGGGATTGCAGAGCTCCGAAGGTGGAACCAATTGTGAATGCAACTAGGGCTACTCGTCCTACTGCTAGAGGACGCGTTTATTGTGTGAGTGCTGAAGCTAGAAATCCATCTAGCAATCTGATTCAACGTGACTGTGAGATTGCAGATAACACTCTAAATGCACTTTTTGATTCGGGGGCAACCCATTCCTTCATTGCTATGGATTGTGTGAATTGTTTGAAGTTATCTGTGTCGCCTCTACCTTTTGATTTGGTTGTTTCCACACCTGCTAAGACGTTGACAGTAAATACTGCATGTTTACAGTGTCAAGTGACTATTCAAAATAGGGATTTCTTGATTAATTTGATTTGTTTACCTCTACAATCACTCGAGGTCATTCTCGGTATGGATTTGATGTCGTATCATTATGTGATCTTGGATTGTGCTCGCAAACTGGTTCTTTTTCCCGAACCAGAAGTTGTTAAGTATCTAGCTGCTAACAAACTCGGAGTGTCACTAAGAGAAGGAACTCATGAGTTTTTGTCTTTGGCTAACATGGGGGCAAAGATAAATGTGAAAATAGAAGACGTGGTGCTTGTTCAGGAGTACCCGGACGTATTTCCAACAGAAATTCCAGAATTACCTCCGGTAAGAGAAGTGGAGTTTTTCATTGATTTGCATCCAGGAACCGGACCAATTTCGATTGCACCGTATCGAATGTCGCCATTGGAATTAAATGAGCTCAAAGGCCAAATTGAAGAATTGTTGGAGAAGAAATTTATTAGACCAAGTGTCTCACCATGGGGAGCTCTGGTATTGCTAGTTAAGAAGAAGGATGGAAGCTCACGCTTATGTGTGAATTATCGACAGCTTAATAAGGCGACTATTAAGAATCGATATCCATTGCCGCGTATTGATGATTTGATGGATCAATTGAGATGAGCCGCAGTATTTTCAAAGATTGACTTGAAGTCGGGTTACCATCAGATCCGAGTAAGAGAAGGAGATATTCAGAAAACTGTCTTCAGAACTCGTTATGGACATTATGAATATCTTGTGATGCCATTTGGAGTTACCAATGCACCAGCAATTTTTATGGATTACATGAACAGAATCTTTAGTCCATTTCTGGATAAATTTGTGGTGGTGTTCATTGATGATATTTTGATTTATTCAAAGACTGAGGAAGAACATGAAGAACATTTGCGCCAAGTTCTTGAGATCTTACGCGAGAAGCAATTGTATGCCAATTTTTCGAAGTGTGAGTTTTGGCTTGAAGAAGTGAATTTCTTAGGTCATGTGATAACTAAGGAAGGAATCGTTGTGGATCCAGCAAAGATTGAGTCAGTTCTTGCTTGGAAACAGCCTCAGACTGTCACTGACATACGAAGTTTTGTAGGGCTAGCAGGTTACTACAGGAGGTTTATTGAAGGTTTCGCGAAGATTGTAGCTCCATTGACGCAACTTACTAGAAAAGATCAACTGTTTGCTTGGACGGAGAAGTGTGAGGAGAATTTTCAGTTACTAAAGAAGAAGTTGACAACCTCACCAGTTTTGATCTTACCGCAACCAGAAGAACCGTATGAAGTTTATTGTGATGCGTCTCACCAAGGTTTGGGATAAGTTCTGATGCAACACAAGCAAGTTGTAGCTTACGCCTTAAGGCAATTGAAGATTCATGAAAGGAACTATCCTACTCATGATTTAGAGCTTGCTGCTGTAGTTTTTGCATTGAAGATTTGGAGGCACTATTTATATGGGTGCACGTTCACAGTGTTCAGTGATCATAAAAGTTTGAAATATTTGTTTGATCAGAAGGAATTGAACATGCGTCAGAGAAGATGGATGGAGACTCTCAAGGATTTTGATTTCACATTGCAGTACCACCCTGGGAAGGCCAATGTAGTGGCGGATGCGTTGAGTAGAAGAAGTGTATCAGTGTCTTCAATAGTGATGGCTAGACAACAAGAGTTGTGGGAAGCATTCAGAGACTTACACTTGAACGTAGAGTTTGCACCGGGAATTTTGAAATTCGGAATGATTAAGATTTCGAGTGGACTACTTGAAGACATTGCGAATTTTCAAAATGACACTTTAATTCAAGAGAAGAGGAACCTAATAGTGCAAGGGAAAACGACTGAGTTCAAGATTGGGCCAGATAATATTTTGATATGTAATGGAAGAATTTGTGTACCAGAAGTTGCAGATATGAGGAAAACAATTTTAGATGAGGCTTATAAAAGTAAATTGAGTATTCATCCTGGAGCGACAAAGATGTATCAGGATTTGAGGCAGAATTATTGGTGGCCAGGAATGAAGAGGCATGTCGCGGAGTTTGTATCAACTTGTCTAACTTGCCAGAAAGTGAAGGTGGAACATCAGCGACCTGCTGGAATGTTGCAACCTTTAGATATACCTGAGTGGAAGTGGGACAACATTTCCATGGATTTTATAACTGTATTGCCGAGAACAAGGAGGAAGAATGATTCTATATGGGTGATAGTGGATCGATTGACTAAATCCGCACACTTTTTACCAGTGAAGTCCACATATAAGGTAGATAAGCTAACTGAGATCTACATTGCTGAGATTGTGAGATTACACAGAGTACCATCGAGTATTGTATCAGATCGTGATCCGAAATTCACGTCACACTTTTGGGGAGCATTGCATGATGCGTTGGGAACGAAACTAAGGTTGAGTTCAGCTTACCATCCGCAAACTGACGGACAGACTGAGAGAACAAATCAGTCCTTGGAAGATCTTTTCAGAGCTTGTGTACTAGATGATAGAGGAAGTTAGGATGATGTACTACCGTTGGTTGAGTTTACCTACAACAATAGTTTTCATGCAAGTATTGGAATGGCACCATATGAGGCTTTATATCGGCGCAAGTGTCAGACGCCTTTGTGTTGGTATAAGGACAGTGAAAGTATGATTGTAGGACCTGAGATGGTGCAACAGACTACAGATAAGGTAAAGAAGATAAAGGAGAAAATGAAGATTTTACAAAATCGTCAGAAGAGTTATGTGGACAAGCGTCGCAGACTTCTAGAATTCGAGCAAGGTGACCATGTGTTTCTGAGAGTCACGCCTACGACTGGAGTTGGTAGAGCATTGAAATCGAAGAAATTGACACCTAAATTTATTGGACCATATCAGATTTTTGCACGAATTGGACCGGTAGCTTATCGGATTGCTTTGCATCGATACTGTCCAATATTCACGACGTGATTCATGTGTCGCAATTAAGGAAATACCTTACAGATCCGTCGCATGTGATTGAACCAGACACAATACAACTAAAGGAGAATTGGTCATTCGAAGTACTACCTGTGAGAATTGATGACAGGAAGATTAAGCGATTAAGGAACAAGGATTTTTTGGTTGGTCCAATGGATTTGGAACCCAACTACTGGGGACGCGACTTGGGAATTAGAGAGCAAGATGAGGGAACAACACCCTGATTTGTTTATCGACGCGTAGTTTCGAGGACGAAACTAATTTTAGGGGAGTAGAATGTAAGACCCTTAGTTTTAAATTCTATTTTATGCAATTTTAGTATATTTTTGGTGTTGAATTCTGAGGCTTTTTAGCTAATTTTAATGGTATTTTATGTGTTAAATGCCAGAAATATTTTTATGAGACCCGTTTAAAATTATTTGGCGAGAAATAATTTAATGGCGTTGCGGAAAATTTATTACCGGACTATTTTGTTAAAAATATTTATAGTTGCTAAAAAATTTGCCTGTCAATTGAGTTGCAATGAGAATAGATATTTTCATCAAAATAGTTTGAAATGGGAGTGAAGTGATGTGTGTAAGACTATTTAGATATTTGTTGAATTGATTTAATTATATATATATATATATATATACTAACTTATTACTTTAACTTATAATTTTATCCAAAGGTATTTCTCTCTTTATTATGAATTTGAATTTGTTTAAAAAAAAAAAATCGAGCTGTTACAAAGTTGAAGAGAGTTCATCAAGTGTGGTATTTCTAAGTATTGAATATATATAACTAAATAATAAACTTTGATCAATAATATATAACACTTAAAACATTTTTATTTACTTTCATGAGATTAATAAGAATTATATACTTTGTTTCTAGCTTTTAATTGAAACAAGTTTTATCTCAAAATAATATTTATAATTCAAAATATTATCATCAGAAGTAGTTATTTTGAGCAACAAATGTAATATCTCACCTTAGATTGTTGACAATTCTTTTACAATATTATTAGAGACTGACTTTGGTTTTTCTATAAACAATAGAGTTGTATGTCATTTAGTAGCTTTCAAATGATATAAAAAAAATTAAATATTAGTTTTCAAATAATTTTTATTTCGTTTCAAAATGTCATTTACAATATGTTCAACATCATCTTCAAGCATTTTAATAATTACACTTAAATGAATTTTTTTTAACAACTCCAAAGCAAATTTATTTCATACAAAAATAAAATTATATAAAATTGATAATACATATATATATATATATATATATATATTGAGCTCATTTATTTAGCGACTTCAATTTTTAACTCAAATTCGATTCATTTGATTCATAAACCAAGTTCAACCAGTTAATTATCGAATCAAGTCTCAAACTATTTTTGCATTGATTTAGTTCATTTTGATTATATTCTAGAGTGCTGTTAATTAGATTGGACAATAATGACAAAGTTTGTATCCCTGTTTAAGAGGCGCATTGAATTGGAATTTGAAAATATTTTAATAGATGTTTTTTATAAAAAATATTTAGCAATCAATCAAGAATGCTTTTCTAATATAAGAAATTTAGGGCAAAATGATGATATATCTATTTAAAATAGAATTTTTTTTATGATTAATTAAATCAAGATCAGACAAACATTTATATACAATCAAACATCTCCAATCAGCAAATCAATGACTTACAGTTTCCATTTCATTTCTTCTCCTATATATTGTTTTTGCATATTCTAAATCATTAAAATTCGTTGAATTAATTAATTGTCTCAAAGATCATCGTATCTATCGTAATAAGAATTTGATATTGTAACTTAAAGATAGTGTTCAAATTTTTTCAAAGAACGTTACTTTTTAGCAAATCAATTTTAAACATGTATTTTCACATATATCATGTTCATAATTTGAGTCCTAACTAACAAGGACACGTGTAAATATTTGAATCGAGTTTATTTAGATAATTTTATGGATTAATTTAGTCTTTTATTCTTATAATATTGAGGTGGATTCTCTCTAGTGTAAAAAAAACTGTAGGAAATAATGTGATTTATTCTCACCCTTCTATTTCACTTACTTATAAATCAAGGGTCAAAAATCAAAACACAGTAATGTTGTTTTTGTTTGTTTTTCCTCATTTCCAATTCTTTCTTTCCCCTTCTCTCCACGATACCCCTCCTCCCTCCCCAGGTTCTTATTCGACACCCATAAACTGAATCTTCACGCACCTTGTTCCTCGCATATCGACCAAACGTGGTTAAAGCAATTAGAGCTGTCAAAAAGGCCATAAATCTCAAAGCTCCTCTAATAAACTCCTTACTAAGTCCCAAATTTTAAGCCACTCTTAATGAATTTTTTTGAAAAATTTACCCCCTATTATTTGACCTATACTTCCATAATTTTTTCAAAATACTAAAATTACCCTCAATTTTTTTTTTTTACTATTTCACAAAATTCAGAGTAAAATTTTTTTTTCACCATTTCATCATTTCCGGCCGTAAAAAAGATTTCCGGTAGGTCTAAGTTTTCTGGTAACTTCCGGAAAACTTTTTAGAAGATTTCCAGTATACAGCATGTTTCCGGAAAACTTTTTTCAAGTTTTCCGGTACAGAAGGTTAATACCGGATAACTTTAAACAAATGTTTCCGGTACAAAAGGAAAAAAGTGTGTACCAAAAAACTGAATTCACAAGTTCTCCTGTACAGAACTGAGTTCCGCAAAACTTCATTTACAAGTTTTCCGGTACACACCTATTTTTTTAAAAATTTTTTTAAAAGTTTTTTGAATTTTATTAATTTTTTTTTAAATGTTAACAGATATGGATAAACTGCTACAATTATTGGATAAAACATGCGTCGATACTACGAATATTTTTGACACGGATCAGGTATGAATAATTATAATTATAATTAATATTATAAAAATATATTATTGTTATTAATTATAATTTATTTTATTTCAGATATTTGATACAAGGGACGCTGTTGTGAATTTGGCTAAAGAAATTGGTATAAAAAATCAAGTTACTGTTATTATCAGAAGATCAGATATAGAGACAGGAGAGAAAGGAATGAGAAATAAATTAATATTAGGTTGTGACAAAGGAGGAAAATACAAGTATGCTGCTAGTTCAACTCGAAGTTCAATAAAAAAAGTGTGATTGTCCTTTCAAACTTAGATCAAAACCATTAAAAGATGGTTCAGGATGGACAATTAAAGTAATTTGTGAAGTTCACAACCATGAATTACCTGATACTTTGGAGGGGCATGCATTTGTTGGACGCTTAGATGAAGAAGAAAAAAAGCATGTTCATGACTTAACAAAATATAATGTTGCACCGAGACACATATTACTCTCATTGCAAGACTGAGATAAGAACAATGTTACTAAGATCTCACAAATATATAAACAGATGAGTATGATTCGATTGCACGTGAGAGGTAATAAAATAGAGATGCAACATTTATTCAAGTTAATTGAAGATGCAAAATATGTGTGTTGGAATAGAAAGCGTGAAGACTCCGATGTTATGAGAGATATTTTTTGGGCACATCCAGGTTCAGTGAAGTTGTTGAATTTGTTTCCGATTATGTTGATTATGGACAGTACCTACAAAACCAATAAATACATAATGTCATTACTTGAAATTGTTGGTATGACATCAACAAAGAATACATTTGTAGTTGGATTTGCTTATTTGGAAAGTGAGCGGGAAGAAAACTTTTGTTGGGCATTAGAGAGGCTAAGAGATCTGTTTGTTACACAAAACAAATTTCCTCAAGTAATTATGACAGATAGAGATCTTACGTTAATGAATGCAATTGGTATTGTATTTCCACATGTTGTTAATTTGCTTTGTCGATAAAAATGTTGGAGCAAAATGCAAGCAATATGTCTTAAAGGATAAACAAGAGTTAGTATTGAATATGTGGAAAGACATTATGTATTGCAGTGATGAAAAAGAGTATAACATGCGCTTGCAAATATTTTAGCAGTCATGTGTCGATAATAAAGTGTTTGTTGACTATGTGAAAGAAACTTGGTTGACTCCTCATAAGGAAAGGTTTGTTGAAGCATGGACAAATTGTGTGATGCATTTGGGGAACACAACGACTAACAGGTATGTCATGTGACTCTAAAATTTCGACTTTATAATTTTATTATATATTGTTGGATTGCTCGATGGTGACAATTTACATGTAATGACAGGGTTGAGTCAGCTCATTAGAAACTGAAGTTAATGTTGGAAAACAACATGGGTGACATGTGTAAATGTTTGGAGGCTATGAACAACATGATAAGGTTGCAACATAAAAAAATCAGGGGCTCGTTTCAGAAAAGTTTGTAAGATGAAGAGCATGAACACAAATCCATTTTATCAGAGATTGAATACATTTGTATCAAGAGAAGCTCAAAGGCGTATTGCTGAAGAATACGAGAAAGTTGAGTGGGTGGGTACTGACAAATCTGTATGTGGGTGCTCTCTCAGAAGGACATACGAGTTACCTTGTTTTTGTGAATTGGCACAATATAAATTGATGGGTGAACCAATTCCTCTAGATTCTGTGCATATTCAATGGAGAAAATTAAGCATGGAATGTGAACTCACCAAAGACACAAAAGATGGATCAGAGTTGGATATGTCTACTGAGATGAATGCCTTATGGAAATGCTTTGGGTCACTTGATGTTATAGGAAAACGAGTGTTGAAGAGTAAAGTGCGTGAACTTGTTTTTCCAACTACAAGTTCAATGTGTCCACCACCTGAAAAAGTCAAAACCAAAGGACGAGTGAAGAAGAGTAAGCGTAAGAAGTCGGATGGATATGATGTATATCGAGACTCTTCTTACTTTGAGCACGTTAATGCAACATATTGTGAAGATCTTGGTTCCCTACCATCTCAGTCATCAAAGAAGAGACAAACCTCTCAATCAAAGAAACAACTCTCTCAATCATCTCAATCTTCAAAGCATTTGTCGTGGAGACAATTTCCTGATGTTATTCAGCCATACATTGATGACATATTTGATGTGGCAGCGGATGAAAATTGTGGTTTTCGTGCTATTGCATTATTGGACACGATGAAGAGTGTTGGTCTTTGGTCTGCAATAATTTCGACCAGGAGATTGCTTCTCATGTAACTCCATATGATAAACTGTTCCCATGACGCATTAGAGAAGTAAGAGATTCATTGAAGATATTCGGCTTAGGTCTTCAACCCATGGATAAATGGTTGTCCATACCTGATATGGGTTACGTGATAGCGACAACATATAATATTATTCTCGTCACGTTTGGTTAGACATTTTCAATGACTTTCTTTCCTATGAGGGGTTTATGACGAAGCTTCTCAAATATCTCAGTGACTGGCGTCACATATCCCAACCATTCCACATCTACATCAAATAATCTAGAAGGATCTGGAGGTGGCGGTGATGGAATATATTGGATATATCCAAATTGCCTCAAACACCTCTCTGGCACATATTTCACTACAGTGCTACATAATCGGAGGTGACCAGTATAGAGCATGATATCATCAAAGGGAATGACACCCCTATGATTCTCCCATGGTCTTCATATAACATCAGCAGGTGTCAATGCGTCAATGATACGTCTGTACTCGTGGACCTTGTGTTTGCCTTGTTTGTAGTACCATCTATTCATTCGGACAAAACATTCCACGTCAGCACCTTGGTCACCTCTATTACAAATATTTGGAAAATATTCGTAAATTCAACACTGTTGCAAATAAAAATAAATATATTAATGATAATCAAAAAATTAATAATTAACAATAAATAATATAAATAAATGATATACAAATAATTAAACATAAAAATAAATAAATAAATGATATACATAAAAATTAATAACTAACAATAATTAACATAATATTTAATAATTAAAATTAAATAAATAACTGATACCTGAAGTAGCGTCATATATCCACCTAGCTGTTTGGTGTCAAAACAGCAAGCATCTGAGAGGTATCATAAAGGACTACGAATGCAGCAGTACCCCATGCGTATTTATCTGTACCGTCTAAATGTCTGAATAAAGGAAGGTACTTCGCATCAACTAGAGTATGACTCTTATTAGCGAAAATAGTACTCCCTACTAAATTTAACAGATACGCCCTACCAGCACAGTCAAATCTCTCTGCTCCACACTGCCTTGTGAAGACCTCTTTCAACCAATCTAGTCTATAGTGCGCACCTCTAGTCTTTTTGGTCTCCTCTCAGATCTCTTCCGCGGTAACAGATACGCCATAACATGATGATGGTACCATGTAAGGACGGATAAATCATAAGGTCCTCCAAGATACCGTGTGAGCTCATCAGGTCCTTGAGCTCTATCATGCCCCTCCTCCATATGCTCTCCCTCATGAGCAGGTGCAACCTCCTAATGCTCATGTACATCCTCCTCCTTATGCACTATAGGAGGCTCCTCCTGTTGATAGATAGTCACATTTGGGATAAATCAATGATCATGATCTCCCTCATCATCGTCTTCAATTATCATCAGTCTTCTTCTCCTTGAAGCTGTCAGTCGAATCCTCTCTGGAGGATTCATCGCGGATGATGTAGAAGTATCAGTGTTACGCGTAATTCGTATGATTTTGCCGTCTCTTCCTCGTGCGCCCCCTAAAAAATTAAAACTTCAAAAGAAATAAATCACATTTAGTTATAAAATTATAATTAATTAAAATTATAAAAAGTTATAAAAAAAAAATTAATATAACTTCCGGGGAACTTGAGGTTCAAGTTCTCCGGTAACTACCGGAAATGTTAAACATCAAGTTTCTCGGAAGGTGCTTCTGTACCGGAGAGGTTCAATAAAGATTTCCGGAAGAAGCCTATGTACTGGAGAAGTTCAAAAAAGATTTCCGGAACAGGCTTATGTACCAGAGAGGTTAATAAAAGTACTCCATAAGTAACCTTCTGTACCGGGAAACTTGAACAAAGTTTTCAGGAGTGTACGTTGTGTACCGGAAACCTTGTATTCAAGTTCTCCGGAAGTTTAGAAAAAAAAACTCACTTTTGAGTTCCGGAAAGGTTGAACGCAGAAATAATAAATTTTTTGGAGTTTTATTATTTAAGCAAGGGCAAAAACGTCATTTCCTTGCTTATTTGGGGTATAGATATAATTAGGGGGTATGGGGTAAAATTTTCAATTTTCTTTTTGGCCCCGGCCCACTATTTTTTTGTTTTTGTGGACTGGGCCAGGGGCCTCATGGCCCATCTCATTTCAGCTTGTTTTCATTTTTTCACAAGAAAAATTTACCCTGTACCCCCAAAGTTTTTTCAAAATGCCAAAATTACCTCTAAATATTTTTTACTATTTCACTAAAATCAGAGTAAATTTTTTTTACACCATTTCATCAATTCCGATGCCGTAAAAAAGAATTTTGGTAGGTCCAAGATTTCTGGTAACTTCCGGAAACCTTTCAAGAAGATTTCCGGTACACAACAATCTTTCGGAAAACTTTTTTTGAAGATTTCCGGTACACAACAGTCTTCCGGAAAACTTATTTGAAGATTTCCAGTACACAACAAGGTTCCGGAAACCTATTTTCAAAGGTCTCCGATACAGAAAGAAAAACATAATGTTCTGGGAAACTTCATTTACAAGGTTTCCGGTACACAACTATTGTTTATTTATTTTTTATTTTTAAGTTTTTTGAATTTTATTAATTTTTTTAAATGTTAACAGATATGGATCAAATGCTACCATTATTGGATAAAACATGCGTCGATACTACAAATATTTTTGAGACGGATCAGGTATGAATAATTTTAATTAATTTTAATATTGTAAAAATATATTATTGTTATTATTTATAATTAATTTTATTTCAGATATTTCTTACAAGAGACGCTGTTGTGAATTGGGCTAAAGAAATCGGTATAAAAAATAAAGTTACTATTATTATCAAAAGATCAGATATAGAGACATGAGAGAAAGGAAGGAGAAATAAATTAATATTAGGTTGCGACAAAGGAGGAAAATACAAGTATGCTGCTAGTTCAACTTGAAGTTCAACAAAAAAGCGTGATTGTCCTTTCAAACTTAGATCAAAACCATTAAAAGATGGTTCAGGATGGACAATTAAAGTAATTTGTGGAGTTCACAACCATGAATTACCTGATACTTTGGAGGGGCATGCATTTGTTGGACGTTTAGATGAAGAAGGAAAAAAGCATGTTCATGACTTAACAAAATATAATGTTGCACCACGACACATATTACTCTCATTGCAAGACCGAGATAAGAACAATGTTACTAAGATCTCACAAATTTATAAGCAGAGGAGTATGATTCGATTGCATGTGATAGGTAATAGAACAGAGATGCAACATTTATTCAAGTTAATTGAAGATGCAAAATATGTGTGTTGGAATAGAAAGCGTGAAGACTCAGATGTTATGAGAGATATTTTTTGGGCGCATCCAGATTCAGTGAAGTTGTTGAATTTGTTTCCGATTGTGTTGATTATGGACAGTACCTACAAAACCAATAAATACAAGATGCCATTACTTGAAATTGTTGGTATGACATCAACAAAGATGACATTTGTAGTTGGATTTGCTTATTTGGAATGTGAGTGGGAAGAAAACTTTTGCTGGGCGTTAGAGAGACTAAAAGAACTATTTGTCACACAAAACAAATTTCCTAAAGTAATTGTAATAGACAGAGATCTTGCGTTGATGAATGCAGTTGGTATTGTATTTCCACATGCTGTTAATTTGCTTTGCCGATTTCATATCGGCAAAATGCAAGCAATATGTCTTAAAGGATGGACAAGAGTTAGTATTGAATATGTGGAAAGACATTATGTATTGCAGTGATGAAAAAGAGTATATAATGCGCTTGCAAATGTTTGAGCAGTTATGTGTCGATAATATTGTGTTTGTTGACTACGTGAAAGACACTTGGTTGACTCCTCATAAAGAAAGGTTTGTTGGAGCATTGACAAATCGAGTAATGCATATGGGGAACACAACGAGTAACAGGTATGTCATGTGACTCTAAAAATTTGATTTTGTAATTATATTATATATTGTTGGATTGCTCAATTGTGACAATTTACATGTAATGATAGGGTTGAGTCAACTCATTGGAAACTGAAGTTGATGTTGGAACACAGCATGGGTGACATGTGCAAATGTTGGGAAGCTATGAACAATATGATAAGATTGCAACATAAAAAAATCAGAGGCTCATTTCAGAAAAGTTTCTATGACGAAGATCATGAACACAACAATCCATTTTATCAGAGATTGAATACATTTGTATCAAGAGAAGCTCAAAGACGTATTGTTGTAGAATACGAGAAAGTTGAGTGGGTGGGTACTGATTCATCTGTATGTGGGTGCTCTCTCAAAAGGACATACGGGTTACCTTGTGCTTGTGAATTGGCACAATATAAATTGATGGGTGAACCAATTCCTCTAGATTCTGTGGATATTCAATGGAGAAAATTAAGCATGGAATGTGAACTCACCCAAGACACAGAAGATGGATCAGAGTTGGATATGTCTACAGAGATGAATGCATTATGGAAACGCTTTCGATCACTCGATGTTATAGGAAAACGAGTGTTGAAGAGTAAGGTGCGTGAACTTGCTTTTCCAACTATAAGTTCAATGTGTCCACCACCTGAAAAAGTTAAAACAAAAGGTCGAGTGAAGAAGAGTAAGGGTAAGAAGCTGGATGGATATGATGTATATCGAGACCCTTCTTACTTTGAGCATGTTAATGCAACATATTGTGAAGATCCTGGTTCACAACCATCTCAGTCATCAAAGAAGAGACAACCCTCTCAATCAAAGAAATAACCCTCTCAATTATCTCAATCCTCAAAGTATAAGTTGTGGAAACAGTTTCCCGAAATTATTCTGCCATACATTGATGACATATTTGATGTGGCAGCGGATGGAAATTGTGGTTTTTTCGCGCTATTGCATTATTGCTTGGATATGGTGAGGAGTCTTGGTCTTTGGTCCGATATAGTTTGGACCAGTTGATTGCTTCGCATGTAACTCCATATGATAGATTATTCACAGGACGCATTAGAGAACTAAGAGATTCATTAAAGATATCAAGCTTAGGTGTTCAATCCATAGATAAATGGTTGTCCATACCTGATATGGGTTACGTGATAGCGACAACATATAATATTATTCTCGTCACGTTTGGTCAACCATTTTCAATGACTTTCTTTCCTATGAGGGGTTCACACTCAGGATCGACAACAAATGATCGTATCATATGTATTGGTTTTGTTAATGGAAATCATTGGGTTTCGGTAAAATTGTCTAACTTTTTTATGTATTCATTAGAGTTAATTTTTTTATGTATTAATTTTAAAATAATCATATGATCTTATTTTGCAGTTAAAGATGAAAGATGGATTTCCAATGCCAGATATTGCACCAGGTTGGAAGAATTATCGCACTGATGAAGCAACTTCTTGGGCAATAGCATATACAGGGCGTCTACAACATTGGGGCTATTTATTAAGTCATTTGTCACGTGTTACATAAAATCCACCTACAGAATTCGTAGATGCAATGTCATTAGATGAAGCTTAATGTTTTGAAACTGTTACAAAATCACTTGTTATTATTTAATTTTATATTTTACGTTACTGTCGCTCTATTTCATATTGTTATTATTTATTTTCGTTATATTTCACATAATAGAAAGTAAACGACATAACAATAATGCTCAAAATAGATGGATATGAAAACAAACTAACATAAAGTGTTTATAACAGAAGTTCAAAATAAATTAAACGACATAACTACTCATAGATGTTCAAAAGCACAATGTCAACAATCCATATGTCATCCACGACGTCGCGTTAAATACAAAGCTTTCCAAAAAGACTTATAAAACTCAACATCTGGAGTAGCTTCAACTTCATTCAACCCCTGCTGTATTAGATCACCGACCTGCTGTAGAATAGATGGCGGTTGTGAAGTAGAACCATCTGCAGCAATGGTCGAGACACCATAATCTGGGACCTGGGGCGCACCATCTGGTCGCACCAGCAGTGGGTGAGACACCTGATAGAACCACTCCAAATATCCCTTGTCACACTCAGATGGATACGTAGCTGGACGAATCTTATGCAATATCTCTGTGACTGGCGTCACATATCCCAACCATTCTATGTCTACATCAAATAATCTAGGAGGATTTGGAGGTGGCAGTGATGGAATATATTGGATATATCCAAATTGCCTCAAACACCTCTCTGGCAGATATTTCACTACAGTGTTGCATAATCTGAGGTGACCAGTATAGAGCATGATATAATCAAACAGAATGACACCCCTGTGATTCTCCCAGGGTCTCCATATAAAATCCGCATGTGTTAATTCGTCAATGATACGTCTGTACTCGTGGAGCTTATGCTTGCCCTGTTTGTAGCACCATCTATTCATTCGGGCATAACATTCCGCGTCAGCACCCTGGTCATCTCTATTACAAATATTTGGAAAATATTCGTAAATCTAACACTGTTGCAAAAAAATAAAAATAAATTAATGATAATCAAAATAATATAATAATTAACAATAAATAATATAAATAATTAAACATAAAAATAAATAAATAAATGATATACAACTAATTAAACATAAAAATAAATAAATAATTGAAATACAACTAATTAAACATAAAAATAAATAAATAAATGATATACAAATAAATAAACATAAAAATAAATAAATAAATGATAAACAAATAAATAAACATAAAAATAAATAAATAAATTATACCTGAAGCAGCGTCATATATCCAGCTAGCTGTTTGGTGTCATAACAACAGGCATAAGAGAGGTAGTCATATAGGACTACGAGTGCAGCAGTACCCCATGAGTATTTATCTGTACTGTCTAAATCTCTGAATAGAGAAAGGTACTTCGCATCAACTAGAGTATGACTCTTATCAGCGAAAATAGTACTCCCTACTAAATTCAACAGATACGCCCTAGTAGCATAGTCAAATCTCTCTGCTCCACACTGCCTTGTGAAGACCTCCTTCAACCAATCCAATCTATAGTGCGCACCTCTGGTCTTCTTGGTCTCCTCCCAGATCTCTTCCGCCGTCACCCCTAATAACGTCATGGCAAGATTACATGCCGTTACTCTATCTACATCGGGTGGACTGTAGAACTCACCCCTAATAGGCAATCCCAGAAGATTGGCAACATCATCTAGAGTAATCGTCATTTCACCAAATGACATGTGAAATGACGATGTCTCAGAATGCCATCTTTTCGCAAACGCAGAAATCAGGGCGTTGTCAGTCATCTTCAAACTACCCCTCTATAATGTGTTCAGTCCTGACAAATTCACCCAGTTCTCTATGGGTCGCGGAAGTACCGGCATAGTAAATTGCTGCATTTTCTTTCCATGCGCAACAATTTTCAGCAATGGTCGCTCCTGTATACAAACAAAATAAATAACATTATAATTAAATATAGAATAATAATTAATTTAAATATTTTTAATGAACTATAAATAATAATTATTTTAACATACCTCACCAAACCACAATCTATCTGAAACATGATGATAGTACCGTGTAAGGACGGATAAATCATAAGGTCCTCTAGGATACTGTGTGACCTCACCAGGTCCCTGAGCTCCGTCATGCTCCTCCTCCATATGCTCTCCCTCATGAGCAGGTGCAGCCTCTTCCTGCTCATGTACTATAGGAGGCTGCTCCTGCTGATACACAATCACATCTGGAATAAATCGGTGATCATGATCTCCCTCATCATCGTCTTCAACTATCATCCGTCTTCTTCTCCTTGAAGCTGTAGGTCGAATCCTCTCTAGAGGATTCATCGCGGATGATGTAGAAGCATCAGTGTCACGCGTATTCGTATGATTTTCCCATCTTTTCCTCGTGCGCCCACTGAAAAATTAAAAAGAAATAAATCACAATTAGTTATAAAATTATAATGAATTAAAATTTTTTTTTAAAAAAAAAAAACAAACAAAATTTAATGTAATTTCCGGAAAACTTGATGGGCAAGGTCTCCAGTAATTACCGGAAATGTGTAGCCTCAAGGAAGCCACTAATGTACCGGATAAGTCAAAAAAATGTTTTCTGGAACTTGATACTGTACCGGAGATGTTAAAAAAAGATTTCCGGAACAACCATCTGTACCGGATAAGTTAAAAAAACATTTCCGGTAGAGGGTTGTGTGGTGGAGACGTTGTGAAAAGGTTTCCTAAGTAGTAGGCTTGTGTATCGGAAATCATGTTTTCAACCTTTCCGGAAGTTTGGAAAAAAAACTTACTCTTTTGTTACGGAAATGTCAAACGCGCAAATGGTAACTTTTTGGACTTTTATTATATAAGGGAGGGCAAAATGGTCATTTTACTACTTATATGGGGTATAGGTATAATTAGGGGTATGGGTTAAAATTTTCTTTTCACGAGACTTCATTTCGGTTTACCCATGGAACCTTAGAATCAAAGCGGCAGTCCAAATTCTCCTCTGTTCGTCCCAACCACCGTCACGGCTCGGCCTTCTTGTTCGCCACCGTCACGACTCGGCCTTCTTGTGTTAGCCACCGTCACGACTCGGCCTTCTTGTGTTAGCCACCGTCACGGCTCGCCACCATCTCTGTTTTATTTTGTTGAGGTATCCTTCTTCATTCTATTTTTGAGTTCTACTCTTTTGTTGTTGAGATTCAATTTCGACAGTGTTTTCTCTTTCTGACCCAGTTCTTGACCCAATGTGGTGACAGAGTATGTTTGTTATGTATTTTCTAACTTCGTTTTTTATTGTGTATGCAGAGAAAATCATCCAATCGGAACCCTAACACTATGAAGAAGGCTCAACACGGTCCTCCTACTTCTTTTTTTAACCTGAAAAGGTAATACTAATACTGATAATATTAATAAATTGTTATCATTTGATTAATAGTGGTTGATTTTATCCTACTCTCATTGCGTTTTACAATTTATCAGTGTAAAAGTTTTTCTTAATTATGAAAAAGTACACAAGAATGTGAATAAAATTCAAATGCTCCTAAAATTCAAATCTGAATAATAATAATAATAACAATAACAATAACAATAATAATAAAGAAGCTTGACGTTAATGTCCCATAAGTAGAACTCATATGATAGCTGCAAGGACATTTGATTTGCTGGGGCGCGGGTTCAAATCTGGGATACCCCTCTTTCTCAACATTTAGTGTGTGTGAGTTTCGCTGCCAGATTCTTTAGAATAAAAAAAGCTTGATGTTAATTCTATTTTATGTGAACTTTGAGCTACACATGTCCATGATTATTTACTACAAATAAACCATCAATTTAGTTCTTAAAGTATCACTCTCTCCAATTTGTCCTTAAAAAATATTAATAAGTAGTTCCTAATATATATAAATGTCGCCAATTTACTAGCTGCCATTAAGATGTTAAGGACTAAAATGATAGATATTCATATACTTGATGGACTAAGTTGACGGATTTCATATACTACAGAGACTACTTATTATATTTGTAGACTTTAAGTACTAAATTGGAGAGAGAGTTAGAGTTAAGGGATTAAATTGACGGTTTATTCAATTTAATACCTTGTTTAAATGACTTTTGCTATGTTTGGAATTGCATCTGCCTTCAATTTCTTGCATTTTGCCGTGATGTTTTTGAACCTACAAATTGTAGCTTGAGACTTAATGCGCAATCAACAATTTCTCAAAGCAAATACAAACAGATACTTAACGTTTTATCATGCTCATATAATAACACATTGTTTTGAAATTTGCATTGCTCTGCCCCCCTTTCAGGAAAAGGAAAGAAGGTAAAGATAAGAAAAAAAAGAAAGAAGGAAGAAGGAAAGAGAAAGAGACAAAGGTTGACTTTATTAAATCTGGAAGCTTGCTAGAGGATGACCATGATGATCTAGAAGGTTTGATTAAACATGTTTATAAATTAGATGTTTACATGAAGGAGGGAACTTTGATGTGTGTAGGTTTTACTTCTTAGGTTCACATGTTTCATTTGTGTTTTGTATGGCTTTATTATGCGGTTTGGGATCAGGTTCATGATTAGATGTTACATAAATAAATAGAAGAAGTCACATGATTATGAATAAAAGCAGTGCGGTATAGACAAGGTTTGAGTAGCACCCATTTTAAAAATTATGGAAGAGTCAGGTCTTGGGCAGTTTGACGTATGTGGAGAAGACTCGTAGAAGCACCTGTAAAGAGAGAATACTAGATGGAGGATAGATAATTAGTTCGAGACAAAGGTTAAGGAAAACTGTAGGTCAATTCATTGAGAAATCTTTGGATTTAAGTGGTCTATTTTTAGGCATAAGTTATCATCGAAGCATTAAGGCATATGTGATTTGTCTAGCTGATCTCACCTAGTGGGGAAAGGGTTTGGTGGATGTTGTTCGCCATCATAGAAGCAGAAGTCCAAGTAAAATCCTTTTGTTATGCTGTGATTAATGATTTGTCTTCTAAAGTCTTCCCCTTATTTTCAATAGCATAAAATAATTATATAATGTGTGGAATGTCTTTTTGATGATTTTGTTAATTTTTATTGTTCTTAGGGTTTGACGATGATTCTCCTAGAAGCAATGTTGTTGAAAGCTTGCAGCAAGATCCTGATGACAGTGATTCTGGATTAATAGAAGGTTCTGAGACTGAAGAGGATGCTGAGTTTTCTCATTCAGATGAAGAGGATATTAGGACAAATGGCAGAGCAACATCTGAGGATTCAGTGCATTTGAGGTTTGTTAACATTATCTTTGTTTCCTCTTTGGGTTAGAAAAGTTTTCATTTGAAAAGAGAACAAATTAAAGTTAGAGGAGGGGGTAGGGGAAGTTATCCTTGGAAATGTGAAACAGAGTTAAGTGGCTAATAAACCCTGCTTATTTTGTGCATTTTTTTTTGATTCATTTTTCACAACTGATTTCCATGCTAGTTTTTTAATAATATTTATGATTGTGTCCTCTCTTATATGTTCTGTAATGAATCTGATTAATACTAACTAGCTAGTCGATAGTGTTACTTTTTGTATTACTTGATCATTATACAGAGCTCATCACAAATCTATATCCTTTTAGTTTGCTTAATCTGACAATGTTTTTTTTCATGCAGCTCTTTTGATTTACACTTGCAACATAATTTATCAAAAGAAGAAATCGACAACCTAAAGAATTTGAAATTCAGCTGGGATGTACCAGTTATAGGTGTCCCAAAATGCAAATGGATAGGAACTGGCGAAAATATCTTGGAGGTATATATTGCTATTGGTATACCCAGTATTTCATGTCTCTGTGGCCTCATTTTGAAAGTGAAAAATTTAGTAGTTTTGTAAATTGTAACCACATGCCGATCAATATTCCTAATCATTAAGAAAAGGGGAATGGTTATGGATAGGAACTGGCAAAAATATCTTGGAGGTATATATTGCTATTGGTATACCCAGTATTTCATGTCTCTGTGGCCTCATTTTGAAAGTGAAATATTTAGTAGTTTTGTAAATTGTAACCACATGCCGATCAATATTCCTAATCATTAAGAAATGGGGAATGGTTATCCCGGACACACAGCAATGCAGCTTCTTTTTTTCTCTATACAATGATGCCTTAGAAAAGATAATGTCATGTGTTAGATGGGAAATTGCTAGAGGGTTATCATTTGTCTATGTTGTCCTTTACCCAAAGTTTTTTGAAGTAAATAGAACTAATTGTTGACTATCTGAATACATCCTGATAATTTTTTCGTGGGATAACTTTTAAGTTGATAATAATAAATTGAGTTTATGACATGTTGGTTAGTTGTCCCTGTAGTCAATATACACGATTTGTGATAGAACCCAGAATTTACAGAATGAAAATGGAATTTTATTGAATGAAAGTGATGAACATCAAGCTCTACAATGGTGAAATCAGCAAGAAAAAGAAAACAACCAGAGTTCCAAGAACTCCTACCAGAGCATCATCTGCTCCTAATCCAGATAGAGACTCTCCTAACAATATTTTTCTCAATGATTTTCTAGCTATCCTTCCATCCCTCTTATAACAGAAATTCCCTACAAATCAGGGAGGATTCTAACTGACTGAATATTCCCCCCTCCCTTTCTAACAGCTTCTAGAAGCTGTAGGTTTGTGAATTGGGACCAAGAATTGGGTCCTCAAACCCAATGGACCGTGGTGTCCTATCAGTTTGTTTAAGATGTAATAGGCATTGTTTGACATAAGTCTTTCCTTTAATGTTAACTTTTTCCTTTTCCACCTAGTGGGAAAAAGGATTTGGTTGCTGGTTATTGTTTTTAATTTTTGCCCTGTCATTAACATTATGTCTTTGTTTAATTTTTGCCCTGTCATCTTGGCTTTGTTGAAATTTTATATCTTGCAATTTTCACACACCAAGAAAAATCATAAACTTACATCGGATTATAAAAGATGTTCTTCCTTCAATTTTTCATGCGTTAAGTACATATTACATTCTTTGCTGCTTTCTCTTTTAGGATTTGAATATCAACTCCTGTGCTGGTCTGAAGGAAAAGTTATATGAGCATTGGATGGATGTCTCCAAAACATCTGGAGGCAAGGATATTAATTCACCTAAACAGCAGATGTTTTTTTTGCTTTGTAAGTTGATTTATAATGTATCAACTATGTTGTTAACTTTAGTCATTTGCGTTTAATCCTAACCACTGAATGGTTAACTGTTTCACATTAGTTTTCTTATATTTTTATCTTAAATGATTGCTTCACTGAGGGTGCTTTTGAGATGAAGTTTCTTCTAATTTTCGGTAAACTTTCAAATTTCTTCTCTTTGCTAAAAAAAAATCCGGTCTAGTTGGAGGAATGTGTTGTTGGTAAAAGGGAATAGCATAAGGCCAAACAAAGAAGCAGATAATTTTTCCATTTGTTGCGGTTTTATTTTATCCGGCATGATAAAAAACGAAAAGGGTAAAACCTTGTAGCTGTTACAGTTTCACTACTGGAAATACTATCAAACTACTTTTAAAAGCTTTTTTGATGTTTCTGATTTTTTTTTTTATAGTTGTGTTCGTTCTCACTATGATTGTGTCCGAGGAGTGACAAAGGCGTGGTGAAGCGAAGAAAAAAAGTGTTTTAGGGGACACTTATATGAGATATCTACCACATGACATATGAGTGTCGGAGTTTGATGCACGTCGGACATGGCAAAACCCAAAAGTGGCAGTGCTTCATAAGTGCTCATTCTTTAGCTAGGCACCTTTAGGAGTTGATTTTAAAAGGTCTTCCAGCCATCTCAAATTCCCATTAAGAATGTTTCCCTAAGTTAGGTATTATGTATGATGTTTTTTGAGATCAATGAGCCGAAGTATAACTCTTACCTCCAACCAAATTAATCAAAGAAACTTGATACAAACACTTTTCACAAAAAAGCCTGTTTTTAAATGCTACTTTACATGTTTTAATCTTTATTTAACTATCTATAAGTATCTCTTCTAATTATAAATAATTAAATCGTTGAAATATTATTTGTATATTGTTTTTTTTTATTGTTTCAGCAAGATTCACTAAGTTGAGTTGGTGTTCCTTTTTATGCATTATTTTTTTAGTGGTGTGCTGTTATAGGTGAATCAGGCATTATGGGCACCTGTGTAAATCACATATTTTTATCTTTGATTTTTTGTAATCATTTTGTGGACATTCACTTCATGTTGACTTGGTTCTAGGCAACAGTTACCGGGATATACTTCACTGTAACAAGAGACCATTCTATCTCAAAGGCCTTGAAGACACAAGCATTATGGATTCTTACATAATGCATTCAGTAAGCAAATTTTGATTTCATTCTATATGAAATATGGGGACTGTTTACATAATTGACTTAATAACTATTTTGCACAGCTCAATCATATATTCAGAACTAGAGACTGTGTGAAAAAGAACGATGCCAAACTGACTAGGCTTGAAGAGGGTGCTGATACCGATAGATTCCGAGATCAAGGTTTTACTCGTCCCAAGGTAATGGAGTCTTTTGTCTTGACTGTTTCCTTATGATGGTTATTTTTTTTAAATATTTTTTATAATTGAACTTTTCACTTGATATTCCCTTCAAATGAACTCTTAAGTAAAAGTTCTACGTAAGAAATGTGAACCGTAATTAATACTAATAGATATAATTTTCTGTTGTGTGATCCAGGTTTTAATTTTGTTGCCGTTGGCAAGTATTGTGTATCGTGTTGTAAAGAGGCTTATACATCTTACACCTTCAGCTTACAAGGTAACTTGGTCTTTTGTGTTTCAAATTTATTTCTGACGCAGTCAAGTGATAGAAACTGATATCAATGTAGAAAAATAGGAAAAGAATACTGAATTATATAGATAATTCCATGAAGTTATTGATGTCAGTAGGGCCAGAATAACAATTCATACACTTACACGATATACAAGATTTATATAGATTTTCTTGCCAAAAGTTTCAATCCCAATTCCACAACGTGCCAATGTTGCATTCTCTCAGGACTATCAAGTACACACACGCACACAAGATTTACTACTTAATATTAAAATCTATATAAATAAGGAAACTACAGAAACTAAGGAAACTAATAATATGACTGCTATAAAAAGTCTACGGCACTAAATGGATTATATTCTCTCTAAATAGGAAATGCTTTCTAACATTTTCTTTTGTTTTATTTACTTATGAATTTTCTGTCTCCTCTCTGTACATATTGGGTGTACCTTTTCTGTATCAATGGATTCAAAATAAAGCTCATTAATACTTGTTAACATTATCCATCTTATTGTATTCCATTTCCAAGATCTAGATAAAATATTTTAGTAGTCCTTGTGACATTTATATTTGTTTTCTAAGGTCAATGTTGAGCATATGGATCGTTTTTCCACTAAATTTGGAGGTGAGGAACATCAAGACAACAAGGAAAATAGTCAGGAGTTTGAAAATGCAGACCCTCAGAAGTCATCCAAACCAGATGACTTTCAATTACTTTTTGGAGGCAATAATGAAGACGACTTTATGATCGGCATCAAATTTACTAGGTAATTACACTCCTATAGTGATTAACAATTTTTATTTTTATTTCCGTTTCCAAGACATTTTGAAAGCTTGTAGAAGTCTCCCATCGACATCTGTTGTTATAGTCATCATCCCTTTTAATTGTGGTTGTTTTTTTCAATTGGTGAATGGATGATGGTGATTGTTGGTGTAAGCATAGTTCATTTTTCAAAGTCTAAATTATATCAGTTGATTATCTACTTTAATAACCTTTTTTGCAAGTTTTTATTTGGTCCTTTCAAATACATCATCCTTGAAAATATACCACTTTTTGCTTTTGGTCTTTGTTGTTTAGTTATAGTCCCTGCAAAATTTGTTCACATATGAATTGATCCCTAAAATATGTGCGAAATATTCATTTTAGTCCATATGTAGCTCGTATTGGAGGGAAATTAAATGTTCTACATATTATAGAGATCAATTCCAACATAAACAAATATTGCTGCACTAAAATAAAACAACAAGGACCAAAAGCAAAAAATGATATATTTGCGAGGAGGACTAAAAGAAAATCGCAGGGATTCAAAGCAAAAAATGGAATATTTGCAGGGACTAAAACATATTTAAACCTTTTAAATTTTGTAACTTCTATCGGTAGTGATGTTCGTAATATATGAAGACATGATATCTTGGATTATGCCATTCCAGAAGCTGCTTCTAAATCATACATTCTTGTGAAACTACAATAAATTTTTTAAAGATCCTTAATGCAGCCTTGGGGCACTGTCACATGCAAACTCTAAAGGCCTATTTTTGTGTTAATAAATTTTTTGTTCTAATTTTCTATAAACACCTTTAGTTACAAAAAACGCCTCATAGGTTTCACTTTGTTTCGTACTTTAAAAGATTTGCATAGGAAATAGTGAAACAACATTATTTTGTTATTTCCTACAAAATATTTGAAAGCATGAAACAATATGAAAGCAAGGTGACTTTTTTTAATTTAAAGTGAAATTAGAAAATGAAAACAAAAATTGTTCTGTCGAATGTGTTTTACTGACACAAGCCAGTCAGAAAATTCCCATCTTATATTTTTTCCCTCTCAAAAGTGCCATCTCAATGAATGGGAAGTTTATTTTTTCTAACTCTGTATTTGTTGCAACATAATGTAGTGCGCATTGATTATCTTATTTTTAATCTAATTTTTATGCTCTGCCTTGTGCAGGAAGACAATCAAGTTATTCAGTGATTTCCATACCTCAGACATTATTATTGCTTCATCACTTTGTTTGGTTAATGTGAGCCAATTGTTTTTCTTTTCCTTTTTAAATTTATTTAGTTTTTTAATTCATATTTGACTATAGATTAGAGTTTGTTAGTGTATAGTTCTAGCTTCTTTTTTATCTTGTGTATATGTGCATAGTCTAGCTTATTGTGTACCCAGGTTAGTGACAGCTGTCACAAACTCTCAACTATCTCTTTGTACTATAAATAGGTATTCTCAACCTATTCAGTTCATAAAAACATTTCACAGAGTTAATCTCAGTTTATACCTTTTCTGTTTCTCTCTACTTCACTCTCTGAAGTATGAGTCCTAGATACAATTCTTACCGAGTTGTGCTTGATTCATCCAAGTTTTCCTTAGAAAAATATTGTTGATATCGAGTTGTTATAGAGGCCAATGTCGAATAGAAGCCATGGGGAAGAATAACTGGAGATATGCCTTTTTGGTCAAAATAGAGAAAGTGTCACCATGGTATAGGATGAAGATCTACGTGTAGCCTTGAGTGTATCAACTTTACCATCAGGTAAACTTTGATAGTGAAAATCCAACAACCTACAACAATTTTGCTTTGTGGAAGGGAAACGAGGTCTTTGTGTATAGACTTAGATTATTAGGATTAGTTAATAATAGTTAGTTGGTTATGAGGTTGTTAGGCCTATTGTGTATAAATAGGGGGCTATGTAGTTAGTTTGCGACATCTTTGAATATTGTAAAGTTAGTTGAATAGAGCAGTGACTCTATTGTCAAGGGGAAACACTTGGAGGAGAGATATTTTTTCATATTATTCCTTATCTTTTCTTAATGCAAGTGTTCTTCTTCTAATTCTTTTGGAATCCATTTCTTGGGTTCCCAACATTGAGTGTATACCTTTTTGAAGTGTAATTGAAAACATCAAGCTTGAGAGTCAATGGTGGAGGAGTCTCAGCAATTGGAGCCGGAAGAGAGTCATTCCCATCACTAGCACGTAGGTGGTAAAGGTGGGTGTGATCAACGTTAACACATCTGTAAAGGACGTGTAAGAGGTAGCTTTTGTGGAACATGAGACAACTCTGGCGGGTGAAATTCAACCGGTACATAAGGTAGAGGAAATGGTAATGTAGGTGAGATGGTGAGAAACAGTTCTATGAAAAAATTGTGCTGAGTAGTTTTAATAAGGTATCTATTATTAGGTTCAGCTACCCCATTTTTTTGAGGGTCATGAGCACAAGGTGTTTGATGAAGAATGTCATGAGAAGCCAAAACGATTTGAATTTAGATAAATACTTGAGCATTATCACCATGTGAAGTGTAAATTGGAACACCAAATTGATGTTTTCTAAATGAAAGACTTGAAGATAGCTAGCAGCTTAGTCAATTTTTCATTTAAAATAACCAGTTACATTAATAATAATCACAAAAAATGTGACAACATTTGGACCCTAGAGTGGACATAAATGACTCGGACCCCATAAATCCAAGTGAACCATAGCAAAAGGAATGTAGCTTGACAAATGGCACAATTAGGAAAAAGAACTACAAATGTGTAGGTCAAATCACCAGTCAATACTGTGGCCGAGCTTGTGGCAATAGTCACACTTAGGATAAGAATTGTGTTATAGGGATCAACTTCGATTACTGCTTTAAGACTAAGGCAGAGTCATCAGGTACATGAGGCACATCTAGATCAGAAGATGATTTTCTTGGCACACGCACTAGATAGACCACGGAAAGTTGAAAGTGAGTACAGTGGGAGAACCCTAAGTCTGATCACGAATCGCTGACTACTTTGTAGGTAATCCACAGAAGGCAAACATTATGAAAAAGGTCTATTGTTGCTCAATTTCCTAGACATGGGTGGGAATCCTGGGAGAAGATTTCATTAAATCATGCACAGGACCATGACCTAAGCCTTTAAAACAAATATACAAGTGATTGCCAGAAAGTTGTAGAACAAGCTGCTTGAAAGTTGCAGAAAGGGCTGCTGGATATAAATGGTGGGTTGCCTGAAACGACAGGCTCTTGATTACATATTAAGTTTTTTATATTGGGCATAACTCATCCATACAAAACCTGTTTGTAAGGTGAGGGGTGTCTTTCTTTATAAACTCTTTTAGACCTTTTTTAGAGGAGAAGAAATGACAAGATGGGAAATCCCCTTTTTCGTTGTCACTCAGAATTTTAGGGTGAAATGACTGAAATGTCCACAAAACACGGGAATAACAACCATAAGTTGAGGGCAAAAACTGTTTTTTTTTTTGGGTGAAATGATAAAAATGTCTGAAAAATTCAGAAGTTTACATGAGCTTCACTGTAGCGCTATCTGACTGGACTGCTGTTGGTGGCGTTACTCCAATCTGCATCGCAATTGGTCTCCCGTAGAGCCTAGGGGCTACTGTTGACTACAAAGATCAATTTGTACAATCAAATCCCTCGATAATAAGGATAAAATCAATCTCAAATCATATCCAAATCTATCCTATTTACTACAGAATATTTACAAAATATCATTATGGGGTTTCAAGTATCTCAACAAAAACTTTGTTGTATATTTTGTTCGTCAGTATGAATTTAAATGGTTTTTGTTTATTACCAATCCTCTCAAGCTTATGCCATTAGGCTGAACTTTTTTTTTTTTTTTT
>JBBPBQ010020323.1:37413875-37447854 GCA_037974755.1 Cicer yamashitae
TTTATTGTATTGCTTATATAAGCTAACATCAGATTGGTCTGAATGTTAGAAAATTGAAGAGGCTGGGAGAAATAAGGAAAAAGATGTAGATTTTCTTTCCTCCATAGAGGTGATTGCCCTACTTTTAATTGTTGTGTCATACTTAATACTATTTCTATCCGGATAGGCAGATACCCTGTATATGGATCATTTGGTATGTAGTTGACTAAAGTGTATGTTTTTCTATAAGCAGGTTCTGATTATTGATCATGCTGATGTAATAGCAATGCAGGTTTGTATTGTTTGTTTAAATTATTACAACAAACTGATTTTAGCCATGATTTGAACTACTGTATGAATTTTGTTTCTATGTTGAATCTTGTCAGAATTGGTCTCATGTGCATACTGTTATTGAACACCTGAACCGCTTACCATCTACGCAGCCCAGAACAGATGTTATGCGCATTAGACCATGGTATAATCTATTTTTTGCTTTTCTTCATTGAAGCTGATTTTTCTTGTGTTCCCACTCTCTCTTTGATCAATATAAAATTTCTATGCTTGTTTTGCATTGTTGTTTTCATTTCTTTTATTTTGGCATAATGAAAAATTATTGTCACTTACCAAAATAGAGAGGCCATTTGTTTTTGTTTTCTGTTTTGAAAAAATAAAATAAAAATCATCCTATAAATAAAACAGAGTTAAAATAAGGGCGAGGGGTAAGATAGAAAAGCTACTGTTGAAGTTACGGGTTTTAGATAAACGAAGGAGAAGAAAAAGAAGAAATATAATTTTAGTGAAATATGCTTGATATTGACTTAATACAATAGACTAAATACTATCTTTATTTATAGGGATATGTAGACTCAATCCTAAATAATTGGGAAAATCAAGAAAAAATCATAACAGTAATAAGTAATATAAAATCTAATCTTAAGAGTTAATCTAAGATTATAAACTGATCCTAGTAAATAACTTAAAATACTCTAATATAATATCAACGATATTTTATAATATTCTAACAGTTACAATATGGGAGGAGGGCAAGATATCCTTTTACACAGAAAATAAAAGAAAAGTTTTAGAATTGCTGTTATCAATCCCAAATAGTGGCCAACCTCTCAAAATGCTATAGCGAGACAGCGGGATAAGTGACCTTAAACACTATAGCATGTTTGTGTTGGCATACTGAGTGCTCGGGTGTTCATCTTGTCCGCAAAAAGTTTTTTTCTTTTATTTGAACTGTTTTGCAACCCATGTCAGTAGTAAAACAAAAACTATTAGTGTGATATCTCAGTAGTATTTCTTCCGGAATGACAACAAGACTTGCACTCAGGCACTAGTCTACAAACAGGAAAGCTACAAGTATGCAGTATATATACCACTACGAGCCAAAAGAGTGCGATCGAGTTTAAAGTGAAAAAATTATTTTTAGGTTGAAGCCAAGTAAAAAAGAATTCATGGCTTTTTGTCATGCATGCTATTTGTATATTCTATATTTCTACTTCTATTTCTATTTAGTTGGACAATACTGAAGGACTGCCCTGCTTGTAATAGAACTCATTGTGTTAGAGTATCTTAGTTTATCTCCCATGATCAGTTTTCATATTATTATCATGATTTATGTCTTGATATTTCCCTCTGTTTAGTCCTTTGTATCAAGTTTATTATCAATCATATTACACAGTAGTCCCATTTTTTCTTTCTTGTTCTTCTGCTTCTTTTATCAAATACTCATAACTTCAACACATTGTTTATATGTTGCATGGACTGCATGGTACACTCAGATTGTTAGAGGTGATGGGGTCTGAAATGAGATATACATTCTGTTTTATCTACCCCAGAAATTTGAGATATGTAATTTTGTATTTTGTTGTTTAGGTATCTCGATGATCATGCAAAATTTTACAGACAAACAATAATTCTGGGTTTTTATTCCAATCCAGGTGATGAACCTTCCTTCTTGTAGCCATTTTTGTAAGGAAACCATATGTAGTCTGTTGACCTGGACATGTGTCTTCACATTGTTCTTCCTTTATTCTTTTTAATAAACGGGGAAGATGTTAGTATTGTAGGCTTGAAGAATGAATATTTTTTTGCTACACATGGTGATCCATCCTGCCTTTTGTGAGATTGGTTTTCATCTATTTGAATTTACACTACAATCATCATGATAGTCTATTTCCAATTATACATTTGGCTAGAGAAACCATTTTATTTTTATTTTATGTTTTCACTTTTGATTACAAAATTTCCAACTTGAGGGAGGATTGTTGGATAACCTGTGGTTTACTTAACCAAGGTTATTACTAGTCGTTGCTATTAAGTCTTTTTTAACTTGCATTATGGAAATATGGCCTGGCATATTGTAACCTACAACATTTCTGTGTTGTAGATATAAATGCATCATTCAATCATCAGTGTTCTAATTATGAAGGGAAGGTATGTAGCATATTTGGTTGCACTTGCTATCCGTTTTCATGGGGTCAAGGTTGCAATCCAGGATGACTTAGAAATATGTCATGGCTTAGAAGTTCTCACTACATCAAAATCTCAATTTTTTCCTGCTCTTTTGTATTTGTTATTCTTATATATACTACTCAACTCAAGGGCATAATTGATATGGCTCGTTATGCATAGAACATTGCAATGAAGTGTTTGGTTCTGAAGCAATTATACCAATCAAAATAATTATGTTACTCACAGGTGAAGCTGATGTGTGAATATAAAGGTGTTCTACACAAGGTGCTCCCTGAAATTCGTCAGGTATGCATTCTAAAAATTGCTTGCTATTTGTGAAAGTCGTGTGCATTTGGTGCTTATATGCTGTTGTGATGCACTGAAGTTCTATTTGATGCATGCTAGGTCGCGAATTAGGTCTAGGTGCGTTTATTATTAGTCAATAGTACATTAAAAACACAGTCATTAGTGGTATATATACGTAAGCTAAAAATTAGTGGCCTTTCTGAAGCAATGCCAAGCTAAAAATACACGTAAGCACTTATGCAGACACATCACTAGCCAAGGATTACAAGGTATATATTAATCAAATCACTCAGTCAACTAAAGTATAATATTGAAAATTGGGGTGTTACAGGTGATATTGTTACAACACCCTTTTAATCCTAGGGTTGGCATTTAGATAGGGGACAAATACGAGTGGCCTCGTAACAAATCTATGATAAGCTCTGATACCATATTTGAATTTGGGCTTTACGCCTCACGTAGCCCCAATAGCTAGCTCAAGAGATGAGGATTGTCCAAGTCTTGTAAGAGCTATTTCAACCATATCTCAAATCGGTGTGTCTCTCTCGCATTCCAATCTGGGGTGTGAACAAATGTGGGTGGTCCAATAACAACGGGCTCTCATGACTAGGATTGGGCATCTAGAGTGTGGACAAGTACTAGGTCTGATGGCAGATCTAAGATAGACTCTTATACCAATTTAGAATTTTGACTTTAAGCTTAACTGAACTCCAACAGCTAGATTAAAAGGCATGTGGTGGAAACATAGAGACACACAAAAAGCCATGTGGTGGAAACATAGAACCACACAAAAAGCCATGTGGTGGAAACATGTTATATCCCACCTGGAAATATCTCAAGGAAGAGATGGCAACAAGAGTTCATATGATACAATGTGATCTAGTTGTGAATCCAAATAATCAGATGGGATGAATGTGAGAGAGATGCACCAGCAGGGAGTATGCCTCCTCTGCAGGTGGGTACCGAGGAAGGAGGACAGCTGGACATGGGAAGAGGGTGCTGTTGTTTAAAGTTGCTTCACAGGGAGTGTACCAGACATGTAGTAACAACCACCTTCAAATGGAGGTAGCTGGGGTTGAATGGCAGTGGTGGCAGGGGTTCATGTTGCTGGGAGAGGTTTTTGTTTTCTTCGATACAGCTGGGATAGGTTTTGGGAGAAAAGATTATGGGGTAAATATTATGATTTCAAAACAATTAGGGGCTTAAAATAATTTTAGATTTTCCATAGTATCCCTTGTATTGTGCACCACCCTAAACCATCTATTATGGTGTTGCGCAGTAGACAATGCCCATGGAGGATAAATAATCCTAAACTTAAAGAGTAAAGATTCTTTCTGTTAAATTGCACATAAATTTTAATTTTATTGCATATTGGTTGTGATATGCATGTTTTATTTGTATTTAGTTTATCAGGGTCTGTCGAGGGTGCTCCCAGAATCTTTACAAGCCCAGGGGATATTTATTGGATTGTTGCTTGTAGTTAAGCCTAGCATATAGCTGGATTAGGATTGTGTTTTTTGCAAATCGTGTTAAGAAATGCTATGGAGGCGGATTGTTCATTCTTGTCATGATTAATTAGTTTAATACACTAACATTCCTTCTTTATTATTGAGTTCAGGCTTTTCATTTTTCTTTCTCCTGTTTTATCAATATTTATTCACATATACCTCTGTAGGCTTGTTCCTTACTCTTTATTCTATTCAGCTAATACTTATTCTAAATATTGAATTCTGTAGATTTATGAACGGTTTAATATAGACTCAATTGTAGATGCTGATGATGCCCGTTTTGATTATTTTGTTAAAAAGGTATGTATTCTAGAATTGTGGTTTTGAAAACCTTGTGTTGAGTTCAAGTAATTTTAGTTGTCCATTCTTTTTTTCTAGCAATTTGCAGTCATTATTAGTTTTTGTTGTGTATTTTGGCTCAAGTCTGATGCAATTAGACATATTTTGCAACATTTTAGACTGAAAATCTGTTAGTGATAATATGTGAAATATATCGAATGAATTGTTAGTTATATTTCTGACACATTACATCGTATTGAGGTATTATGTGAATCATTCTTGCAGGTTTTCCCAAGAATAAAAGATTCTGATCAGGTGAAGTTCTTATTAAACTTTCATTTATTTCCCAGCGTGTATGTTTGTTTTGATTTGAATTTATAAACAGATAATTATACTTTTTTAATGGAAACTTTTGATGCAGGGAGGGATTATGCTATTTACCAGTTCTTACATCGAATTTATTCGAATCCGAAACTTTTTAAAGTCACAAAGTGCCTCCTTCTGCCTGCTTGGAGAGTAAGGAGCCCTTTCCATTCTTGTGCCATCATAGCATGAATTTATCAGTGTGATTTTTATTTGATCATAACTTCATAATGCATTTTTTATCTTCTTAAAATGTAGCTCTCATGTTCCATTGTGATTTATGTGTGGGTTTTTTTAATTTAGGTATACAAGCCAACGTGATATTTCTCGTGCACGTCTTTGGTTCTATGAAGGGAAAAGAAAAATTATGCTTTACACAGAGAGGTCTCATTTTTACCACAGATATAAGGTTGTGCACGGAGAAATAGATTTTCTCCTCCCTTTCTTTCCTGTAGTTATTTTCTTTAGTATTTAAAAGTGGTATGTTTTGGCAGTTTTGAAATTATTTTTATATGCTCTTATTTTCCTCTTACTCAACAGATTCGAGGTGTTCAGAATTTGATCATTTATTCGCTCCCAGAGAGGAAGGAGATTTACCCTGAGGTAAGCATGCTTGTAAATAAAGTAGTATATTTCTCTCTCTCTCTCTCAAGTCTCAATAATTCACCGAGGAAGTAGTATAAAATAGATGTAGTAGGAATCCTCTAAGCTAAAAATAAAATTTGAGGAAAGAATAAAAATGTATCTCAAAAGAGTAATCTTGTTCTTTTGCATGAAAAACACTAAAAACCTGTGCTCAAGGACCCAAGATGAAGCTAAGAAGACAAGCTGTCACATAAATTGTTTAGAGGAAGAATTTCATGTCTGAAAGTTTTGGAATTATATCCCAGTCAAATTTGTTGGTCTACGCTAACAAAGCATAGTCAAGAAGCTCTTTATCATTCTTTTGAATCTGTTTCTGTAGCCTGTGAATGAAGAATATTTAGTTCATGGCTTATTTTGTCTGCTGATATAAATTTGCATTAGATTTGGTTCTCATTTTGTCCTTATGAATGACCCTGAAGTGAAAAACACAATCTAAAATCTCAAGTCTTGTTCTTTTCACCGAGATCCCTCTTTTCCATTTACAGATTGTAAATGTGCTTGATGGGTCTGACAACATGGCATGCGCCATCCTTTTTTCGTGCCTCGACAAGTTTCGGGTAATGCGTCACTCTCTTTCATGTCACTTTAGTATTATGCCACTTGATGGCTTCAATAGTAGCCTTTTGCAGTGCTTGGTAATAAAATTTATGTCGCAGGTCTGATAATATTATTTTACTTTTGATTTTCTTCCCTTATTATTTTTGACCGTATTGTTTTTATGCCCTTTTTTCATTTTGGGACTACATTATAGCTGGAAAGAATTGTTGGAACTACTCCGGCACAAAGGATGTTAGCTGCAGAGAACCGTGTTTTTGTTTTTTCCGATTAGAATTCGGCTGTACTCCAAGGCTGTAACAATGCAAAGTAACCTGAGTGTGTCATGGTGTATATATATATATATATATATGTTTTTGAAACCAAGAGGCTCTTGAAATTGGTTTCGACGAGAAGATGAAGTCAATTTGGTTTTTTTTGAGGATGCTTGAATGAAGAATGAAATGGTACTGTCTCTTGCTGAACAAAAATCATGGAGGATAACTTTTCCCTTGGGAGTTTTTTTTTCTTATCCCCCTTGGTTTATTCAGTTTTATGTAACAAAATTATTTTGTGAAAGGGACAATAATTTAGAATTGGCAGGGTAAACTCTGAGAATAATACATTGGGAGTTCAATACACAAGCGGGGGGTGTTAGATTAGATGACAGAATAGCTTGGTATAAAATATTTATTTCTACAGAAAAAAATATATTTATTTCTAGAAATTTATTATTATTGTAATGAATGAAATAAATTATTGGTCTATATTTTTATTGATTTATTTTGACAAATCTTTATTTTTATTTGAAGAGCTACATAAGTATTCTTCCACCTTTGAAATTTTGAATGGAAAAGAAATAGCCTAACTAAAATATTTCGATAATTCTATTTGAAATTTAATCCATTTGTAGGATCAAATATACCTGTTAGTGGTATTTCTTGGTATTTGAGATACATTTTAATGAGTATTTTGATGATTCAATGTATTAGAGATGTTTAGTGTCTGTGATAGTCTTAAAAATGATATTTTAATTTTTTTTATTTGATTTAAATTTTATATATGTACATCATCTTTTCAAAACACTTTTTTTCTTGTAAATCATTTTGTACGGAGTATATAATCAATAAAATAAAGTTTCTAAAATATGTTCCCTGTGGTAATTGAATGTTAGCAAGTGCTTCAGTGTGCCAAACAATATATGGTTAACCATTGATAAATGTTTAAAAATTAGTTGAAATTCTAATAAAAATCTATCTATGACATTTTATGGAAGTAAATGTGTTTAAAAATTAGTTGAAATTCTAATAATAATCTATGACATTTTATGGAACTAAATGTTTATGGTATATCTCATCTTTATGATTGAGATGATAATTTAATCGATGTTAATTTAACGATTTCAGTTTTGATGGTAATATGTTTTATTTCTCCTTGTTTTCATCAAATAGCATCAAACAAGTCATTGTTTCGGGTGTATGAATTAGATGATCATAAATTTCTATTTTCATAAAATATTGTTTGTTGTAGTTGAAGTATTGAACAATTTTCAAGTATTAGTCTATGGTGGACTATTTATTTAAATACGCTTTAGAATTTCTCTTGTTTGATATCGAATAAATGAATCATGCAAATTCCTTATTACAACAAGTTCAAATCTATTATTTTATATTATGAGATTTTTTAATTAGTATTATAATGTTGTTTTATTTATATCTTAGAACATTTTATATTATGAAACTCCTTATTCAAATTTTTTAATTAGTATTATAATGTTGTTTTATTTATATCTTAGAACATTTTATATCATGAAATTCCTTATTCAAATCCATTATTTTAGAGATATAGTCACAAAACCTTGAATCAGTATGATGGTGCTCAAATATAAGAGATTCTATATGTATATGTATGAGTGTTTGACTTGGAAATATTATTGTATTACATCGTTAAATAACATTTTCACTTATATAAATTTTATAAAATTCATGATTAGATTGAAAATATATATCATATAAACTATCTATATAAAAATTTACAAAAATCTAAAATCATTTAATATGTTAGAGATACATCAAAATTAACGTCTTATATATTTTTATTAAATGTTGTTAGTCTCAATCATTAATAAAATGATTTTAGATTTGTACATGATACGTGTGATAAAACTTTTTATCCAACTGTAGATTTTATAAAATTTATATCTGATAAAACGTTATTGAATAGTGTAACATTAAATTAAAAAAAAAGACACAATTACTCCTGCGGTCCCTTAACTTAATTTCAAATAACACTTCAGTCATTTATCTTTTTTTTTTTTTCCCTCAATTTGGTCATTTATTTAATTTTATTACAAAAATTCGAAAATATAAATAATGAAAATATGAGTTTATTTGAATTTGGTCATTATATTGAAGATGATAATTAATTTTATGGGTTTTGTTTGAAAATTTTGATGAATTTTTGTAAAGAAAAGGATAACATTGTTAACATTTTAAAACATAAAAGATTAAATTGTTTACTTAAAATTAAATAAAGACCAAATCGAGAGAAAAAAAAAAAGATAAAGGGCTGAAGTGTTATTTAAAATTAAGTTAAGAGACCGTATGCATAAAAAAAAAATATATGTGTGTTTTATGAGTAAGAAGTGTCAAACCAAGACAAGTGAAACTCGAGCTGAATTAACTGGATTTAGATAAAGCTAAAGCTATGTTAGGTACTGATATCAATAAATTATTAGAAAGCTCAAGAAAGTAATAGTAAGAAATATAATTAGTTTTGCAAAATTAAAATTGGCGAGTTGCCTAGAAAAAAATGTGAAAGGTTGAATTATATGATACTAGAATATTTTATGCGGATACATAAATTTTAACATATTTGTATTATTGTGAATAAAATTTTAAAATTTCAAAAATAATATAATTTATTGATTTTGTTTATAGAGTATTTTTCTAAGTCAATTTATTTAAGTAATTTATTTTTTCTAGTTTTACTATTATTTAAGTAATTATTATATATCTTGCGCAATGCGCGGGTCATATTCTAGTTTATAGAAGCTTGCATAATCTACAACTTTGTGTGATGATCTAAAACAGTGCTAACAATCTTATTTTCTGTTTGTTAAGGTTAAGAAATGAGCTTATAACTTATAGTATTTTTTGATATGATATTTCAAGTAGCTTATAGTTTATAATATTTTATTCGAATTTTATTCTTATTTAAATTATTTTTACTCTCTTAAATTTATTTATTATAATTTAAACTAAATAATTTTAAAATATATTTGATTAATAATTATTTTATTATAATTTTAAATTATTCATAAATAAATTAAATTTTTAAAATGGTTAGTATTTTAAATTAAATAATTTATTTATTTATTCCAAGTATCATCTTGCCATTATCAAGATCTTTTATCTCAAATTCACCATAATTAGGAAGTTGATACAATAATGTAATCTGTGGGCAACTTGTTCAAGCAAATTTTGCAGCAACAAAGATAGTGTAGACAATATAAATCTGCATTTTCAATTAAACATACAAAATACTAAGAGTAACGGCCACTGATATAGTAACGCGTTTTGAAAATGCCAGGGACAGCAACTAACATGGTGCATACAATGTAAGTCAACAATTGGAATATATCAGAGACAACAACTAACATGGTGCAGACAATGTGAATCAGCAACTGACGGACTTGTATTTCTTCTATTTAAACACAAAGCAGATAAACATTACGAACCTACCAAAATATTTTCAATTAAACATTTCGATCCTACCAAAAGTTCTATATCAACATGAGTGGTGGTGGAGAAGGAGTTGGTTTGCAATTTACTCCAACATGGATTGTTGCTCTTATTTGCACCTTCATTGTTGCCGTTTCATTTGCCGTTGATTGTGCTCTTCATTATATTGGCAAGTCTCTAAAGAAGAAAATAAAAAACTAATCTTTCAAGCCTTGCAAAAAATCAAAGAAGGTTTTGCTTTTTTCTTTCTTCTTATTATAATTTCTTTTTTGTCTTAATCTCTGAAATTGTAAGACAATTTATGATTTTAGTAATTTTGTTTTTGTGTTTATACAGAGTTGATGTTGTTGGGTTTTATTTCTCTGTTTCTGAATGTAACACATAATAGAATCACAAAAATATGTGTTCCTGAGAATTAGACTCATCATATGGTTCCTTGTAGTCTTATTGATAAAAAAGATGTTTTGGGCACTGGTAGGCATCTTTTAGGCGATGACCATCCCTCAACAGAAGAAACACTTGGATACTGTGCTGCTAAGGTATTGAAATCATATTTGAAAAGGAAAATTTGAGTTTTGAATCTTTTCATCTTATTAAAAGTTTTGAATTCTGGCCGCAGTTTTATTACAATTTTTGCAATTGTGGAAAATTGAATACAAGATTCTTAAAATAAGGAAAATTTGAAAATTCATAATTGTGTTTGCCATGCGGTTGCGATTGTTGAAACTTTTGAATCTTCACATTTGACAGTTATATATATCATGTTAATTCTCTTGATACTATTTAGACAATTTTGTTTTGATGATTTAATCATGTTATCCATTTTAATCATATTTTGTATTATTGTCATGTTAATTTCAGGGCAAGGTGCCTCTATTATCAGTGGAAGCACTGCATCACCTGCATATATTTTTGTACTAGCTGTTGTTCATGTGACTTCATGTGTTTTGACTATAGTTTTTGGAGGATTAAAGGTGAATATCTAATCTAATCATAAGCTTTTTTACTATAAATTGTGTTTCTTAAAAGCTTTTATATATTAATAAGAATTGTTGTCATTAATAGATTCGTGGGTGGAAGCACTGGGAAGACTCTATTATAGATGAAAACCATGAAACACAACATGATAAACAAATCATTAACTTTGTTTGTGTGAACCATTAAACTATAGACTATAATTTTCTAATTGATCATTAATCTTTGTTATATGTATACTGGTCTAATGCAGCGCCGGATCGAACGGTGACTTTTGTTCATCAGCATGCTTTTATCAAGAATCATTTTACTGGTTTTGGCAAAGATTCTGCTATAGTAGGTTGGATGGTAAGTTATTTATATGTATTTAAGAGCATGAAATCTTGAAAAAAATAATTGGATGTGTAACTTAATGTAAAACATTAGTTTTATATCAGACAGTTTTCTAATGTTAAAACTATTTTTGCCATATTATTCTTTCTCATTTTTTATTTTTATTTTAGAGTTGACCTTGACTATAGTTTTTTATTTATCAAATCAAGCAGATGATAATGATAGGAAAAAAGCTTTGATTCATTGGGGCTGATCAAAAGGAAACCAAAATGGAAAATGAGTTGACCTTGACCAGCACTTTGCTCTTGCCCATAATTTTGACAACTTCACCGACATATGAAACAGGCTCCTGAAGAAGCTGCAGTTCTTCTCGAAGCATCCTCACTGTAAATATTAGGAGTGGGCAAAAAAAATAAAAAACTGAACTGGTTTAGAAAACTGATCCAAACTAAACTTTTTAAAACTAAACTAGTTCAAAAAAATTAAAAACCAAACTTTATTTTAAAATCAGTTTTTTAACTGAACTGGTGTTAAGAAATACAGTGAACAGTAACCAAAATACACTGAACTGAACTGGTTTTAAATTTTAATTCTAACAAAACTCCAAAACTCTAAAATCAGAATCAATTTTCATATGTTTCAGAACCCTAAAATTAAAATGAACTGAAATGAAGCCATGGTCCATGGCCGTCGCCGACCGCTGCCGCAAATAGAAAAACATATCTTCTCTCTTCTCACAACATTTCAATTTTCGGTCTTCTCTCTTCGTGTGTCTGCATCCTCTTTCGCCCTCCATCTTTCGCCGTTTCCTCTCAGGTATTCATCCACCTCCGTTTTTGCTGTTTCACCATTTTGGTTCATCTTTATTATTTTGCTTGTCTGATATCCTTTTGAGACAAGTTCATGCTTTTACCATCCCAAACTTTTGAAATGAAAAGCTAGTTATGTGTTGAAAATTTGAGTTCATGCATTTTATTCCAACCATGATTGGTACTCTGCTTTTGATTGTTTTGCTGTATTTTTTAAAATTTTGTGTAATTTGGCCTTGTTTAACTTTGTATTTTTAAAGTTATGAATCGATAATTGCTTAAACTTTGTATTCATTCTTGTTGTGTTTTTTTCTCTGTATTTATATTCATGTTTGCTGATTTTTTATTTAGAAAACATATCATGTCTTGTGTGCTCTGACTTCTGGTTGATGTTTGAATTATTTGGGGCTATTATACATTTAACAACAACCTTTTTTGTATTCTATTTAGAAAATTAATTTATTTAATTCAGGAGATGTTTGGAGAATATTACAATTTTATTTGTTATATGAAGTTTTTTTTATTATGGTCTTGCTCTTTTCTGACTCATGTATTTCTTTAAGACAACCTAGATTTTGAAATTGTAATTTTGTCATATAATGAAAGTGATAAAAAAAAATTGTAATTTTGTCCTCATGTGTTGAATAAGGAGGTGTTTAATAATTTGGAAAAGGTCATAAAGGGAAATATTCTCTATCATTCAGCTTTCTGAGAATTGACAACAACTACTCTGCATGGCATTCTAAAATGAAAGTTTCTTTATACCTTTGACTTTATTAATGAATCATAACTAATATGAATAATCTCTTTTAATATTATGTTTGGTTTGACCTTAAATATTCTTCTCTAACTCTACAAACAATCATTTGGATAGCAACATGTTAAAAATACACATTATGCAGAAACATCATTTCTGCACACAGCCACAAACAACAATCAGTCAATCACGAACTTGCTTATCCAACTTCAGATCAACAGTTTTTTGTTCCAAGATCACAAATGACCCTCCTAGCTCAATTTCCTTGGTGGTAGCTTATATATATTGCGTTTCTAACATAATCATTTCTCCAACGCTCTATGCAACAACATCTACTAGCGTCATTAGTCTTGATGATTGAAGACATTTGTTTCTATTTTGTTTTCTATATGAGTTTAGGAATCATTGTATTTGAACTAATACTTTTGAAGTAAAGAGATTATTTGAGTTTAGGAATCATACTTTTGAAGACTATTTTCATATTTGGAAAGTAACTTCATAAAATTGATGGTATTTTGTTTGAAAAATACTTTGGAAAGCCTTAGACTTTGCTTGTTTTGTAAATCCTTTGAAAAATATATTTTATATGTAGATTGTTTGAATTGAAATTTAAGTTATTAGCTTCATGATTTTAGAAGCATGAGGAGTATGTTTAGATTTGCTTAAAAGTTAACGTACTATTTCTTTTTCTTATGAATATGAGTTTGAGAATGTGGAAAAATGATTATATAGTGTTTTTTTAGAAGTAATTAAGGTAATTAGTTAAAATTTGACCTATAGGAACAAAAAAAAAAAGTTAAAACCAGTTCGGTTTGATTTTTCGAACTAAAATCCAGCTCGATTCAGTTTTTTCGAACTAAAAATTGGTTCAGTTCTGTTTTCAAGCAGTTCTAGTTCAGAACTAAACTTTGCCCACCCCTAGTTTGTCTAAGCAAGCTTTGCATCTTTTTGAGGATATGAAACTTGTAGGAGTTAGGCCAAACCAGATAACTTTTGTTGGCGTTTTATCGGCTTGTGGAAGCGGTGGTATGGTTGATGATGCATTCGATTACTTCGAGATTATGCAGAAGGAGTATAAAATTAAACCTGTGATGGACCATTATGCTTGTTTGATTGATATGTTAGTGAGGCTTGGTCGGCTCGAGGAAGCTTTCAATTTTGTAAAGAAAATTATAAAGAAAATGGATCATGAGGCTAGTGAATTTATTTGGTCAAACTTGCTTGCTGGTTGTATAAGCCAAGGAAATCTGGAATTGGGATGTAATGCTGCTGAACAGTTACTAAGTCTCAAACCAAAAGATGCAGAAACGTACATATTGCTGTTGAATACATACGTCTCAGCCGAGCGATTTGAGGATGTTTGTAGTGTGAAGAATATAATGAAAGAAGAGAAAGTTGAAAAGTTAAAGGATTGGAGTTGGATTACCATCAAAGACAAAGTTTATTCATTTGAAACAAATGACAATGAAAAGGAGGAAAAGACATACTCTCCTACCATTTATCATAGTGAGAAGCTGGCCATTACATTTGGGTCGGAGAATTTGCCAAATTCTTCACTAATAAGAGTTGTCAAGAATACCTTAATGTGTAAGGATTGTCATAATTTTGTTAAGTACATCTCAACACTGACTAGTAGGAAAATCATTGTTAAAGATAGTAAAAGGATACATAAATTTTTCAATGGACAATGCTCATGTGGGAATATTGGTGGTTACCATTTACCAATCAAGAGATGACCAAAAGCAGATAGATACATTTTCACTACCCAAAAAAAAGAAGATACATTTTTACATCTTTCTACATTTAATTCTATAACACAAATGTTACTCTATATATTAACAAAGTTTTGAATTGTTCTAGGAAGTTAAGTTTTGAATTTTGATTGTAGCTTCACAAAACAAATTGTACCATGTATTAACTAGGTAACATGAACTGTTTACATATGATAATTAAAATATGCACAAATGTAAGTTCACTAACTCTATTTTTAGAATTTGTGTTAACCGTAACTCAACTCAAAAATTAGCTCTAGAGGAGAGGATGCCTTAATATTATAAAGATTACTCCAGTTATATATCTAGTTAATGTAGAATTTCGGTTATGACACACACCTCGTGTCGAAATAAAATAGATATGGAACATGTGAAGTTTGCAGGACGGGTCCATATCCTCTCCATTTGGAGAGAAAATGGTCATATTTATTTTCATGGATTAAAAACAAACACGTGGAAGGTAAATATATGAATGGTCTAAATTTATTGCATACATTATCAATTACAAAATGAATTATTTCTACTTCTCCCGCAACCTTTCTCATACCAGTTAAAGATCCTTTCTTTTTTTCCTCTCTCCGTTTCTTCCATTTCTAAAGTTTTTTGTGTATAAATGCATATATTTTGGAAATTGTGACATTTATCTTATATAATTGGACTTTTATATACACAAAACATTAGTAACTGAAGTATCCATTTCTTTTGATAAATGGAGAGGATTCTTACTCTCCCATACTCGAGGTTTGGCATCCACGCCCTTTGTCGTTATAGTCGACAGCTGCATCACAACTTGTCACCCCTTGTTTCGCTACCTACCACATGTCGCCTCATGTCTACACTCATTGTCTCTAACTCTGTGTTCCTTTTATTTTTTTTATTTTTTTGTCCTATAAAGTTTTCTTTATGAATAAATAATACATCTTGTCATCCGTAAGACTAACTCAACTTGTAAATGTCGATATTGTCATATATCATGTCCCGAGTTTGAACTCGATACCTTGTGTGCAAATTTCTTATCATTCCATCTAAAAAAAAAAAAAAGACTTGTCTTCTTTTTTTAACAATATGATTTTCTTTTAAAATGATGAAATTCAACCACAACAAAACAAACTAATTTTAGTTTTTATACCAATTGATTATGGGGACAATTGAATCCTCTAGACACAATTGGTTCCTAAACTATTAGCCATGCATGGTTTCATGTTGTTGAATATAAAGAACATGAATAATGGTTCATTTAATTTTTGTTTTCAAAAAATTTTATTCATTTATTTATTAATCACCTAACTCAATCATGGTTCAACTAATTGAACCATAACCCGAAATTATCACCTTGAACTCATTCTAATAGGTGAAAAGAAAATGAATTAGCAAAATGACACCGTGAAACAAGGCACACTTGTTGGCTGTAAACTGCATATGGAAGTGCAAAATAGAAAATTCTCTTTAGTATAAATTTGAAACACAAATGTGCTTATCAAAAAATTGAAACGCTAGTGGAAATCTGCCAGCAACAATTTGAAAGCATGAAATAAACTAGATGTGATGAGATGAAAGGAAATGAAATGAGACATATTTATGTTCAGAAATGTGACGTTTAATGTACAAAGTTGTGATGAAAGCATGAAATAGGAGAGATGTGATGAGCTGAAATGAAATGAAATAAAATAAAATGAGAGGAGACATATTTATTTTTACAAAGATGACGTTTAGTGTACAAAGTTGTGTATCATACAAAAAGTTGCTTTTATACGTTATAGGCATTCTCCCGTAATATAGATAAGGTTAAATTATTATTTTAGTCTCTTATCTTATTTTATTTTATTTTATTTTAGTCTCTTAATTATGTTTTGTTCCGTTTTGCTCTTTTAACTATATTTATGTTAATTAAGTCAGTCATTTTCATTAATTTATGGCAAAAAAACATTCATTTTTGTTATTTTCTTGATACCACTTATCTTCAAATCCATAAACTCAGAAATATGATATTCTTTAATCTAAAAACCTAGAAAAATCATCAAATCTATGACCTTCAAACATAATTTTTCAAATCATCAACTCAAATTCAAATTCATAACATTTCAAACTCATAAAAATGAAAATTCCTCTTTTTTTGTTAATTCACAAGAGATTTTAAACAAGAAGGTTCATTGCTCTTCATCAATCTCATATTTGTTTCTTAATTACTCGATTCATATCGCTTTAAGGTCGTGTTAGGATTTTCTTTCAATTTTATGGCTTCAAGGTGTTTGGATTTGAGTTTTTTGATTTTTTATTGGTGTTTGGTTTTAGGTAGATTTATGTTTTTATGTGTGTGTTGCAGTTATCACATAAGATTGTGTTTCATATCTCTTTTTATATGTGTGTATTTGGCTTCTAAATTCTTTAAATTTTAAGGTTGTGTTTCGATTTCATGCTCAACATTGATTTGATATCATCGTTGCCTATTTTGGATTTGAAATGTTTGAGTTTGATGAGTTTTTGAATTTGAGGTTGAGTTCGAAGATTATGGATTTGACGAATTTTTCTAATTTTTTGGATTTAAGGGGTGATAAATTTATAGTTTTGAATGATGAAGATGATAAATTTATTAATTTTTATTTTAAAAAAGTTATTTAAAGAAAAAATTAATTTAGAGAAATGTTATGAATTTGAATTTATAAGTTATGAATTTGATAATTTATGGGTTTGAAGATGATAAGTTTAATGAATTTTCTGGATTTTAGATTGAATGAGATAAAAAAAATTATAGATTTATGAACTTGAAGATGAGTAAGATGAAAAAGATAATAAAATTTAACATTTTTTAACGGAAATTAATGGAAAAGACCAAGTTGACTACCATGACTATAGTTAAGGGGTAAAAATAGAATGAAAAATAATTAGAGAACTAAAATGAAATTAGAAAATAAGTTAAGAAATTAAAAAAGTAATTTAGCATATAATAATATACATTTCACCCCTAAACTTATTTGTAAACTATTATTCAGATGGCCCAAGTATTTTAATTTCCCTCTTTTTATATTTAATAAAAAATAAATCAAAAGAAACTCCTTAAAAACAAAATTCAAATTAATCAGTTTAAATTATTAAAACACATCACTGCCTAAGATGACAACAATACACTAACATGGTTAATTAATCTCAATAATCCTTTAAACCTTACGACCAACAAAAACATGAACAACAAGGGTCAAACAGAAGGCAATATAATGCCCTAACAATATTAATTAATTTAAACAACTCTTTTAGATAAAACTACAATTTTTTAGATTTTAAACCCAGAAATTTTAAGAAAAAATAAAAATTATATTAAGGTTCATGAATTCATTATCATATTCCCAGAAAAAAAAAAAAAAAACTCATTCTCTCTTCTCCATTCTATCGAAATTCTCATGAAATTTAATAGGTGTTTGAGCTGGGTTTGTTTCTGGATTTATACATCAAGATGATAAACTCATGAAATTTAGTATATTTTTTTGGGTTTGTTTATCGGAACTTAATTCTAATTAATTCTTTATGATTATAAATTTTACATAATAAATGCAATTGCCTTTTTGTTGGAGACCCTATCTCCAAATACCTACAATATAAAACTAAACTTATTAAAGAGGTATCCCTTCTTAGTCTTGGCCACTAAATTATTTTATATTTTATCGATGGTTAAATTATATTTGAGTATGAGAGGCACTTGTTTATGTTAAATGTCACCGTGTAGAAAATGTGGTTTGAGAGGCCCGATGGAAAAAGTTTTTACCTTTTGGGATTAAATGTGCACAAAATATTACATTTTTATTTTATTTTAGTCCATACGGAAGGAATTAAATTTAAAAATAATTATATTTGAAGAAATTAAAAAGTGCAATTTCTTTTTTTATAAATACTTAAAATAAAATGCAAAATTTTTATAAAGACTAAAATTTATTTAATCCATAATTTTATTAAATTTAATTGGTTTGGATATCACATTATATGTTTCAATTTAATATTGTATGCTATATTCAAGTTTAAGTTTGTTTATGATATTATAAGTTTGTTTCTTTTATGTTTATTATGTTTTATGTTAGTATTTTGTGTTATGAATTTTAATAATATGTGCTAAGTTTATGTTTAAGTTTGTTTACGTTAGTTTAAGTTTGTTTCTTTGTGTTTATGGTTGTTATTCCCTTTTTTTTCTTTTCATACTTACTCTTTTATGTTAAAATTTAATATGAATTCGATGTTTATTCTAAAATCAAAATCAGAGAGGAAAAAGTTTATGCCTTTGAATTCGATGTTTATTCAATGTTAAGAAAACACTTATTTATAAATTTCAAAACGAAGTTAGTGAGGAAAAAGTTTATGCCTTTGAAAACTTGATTGTGGCTTGTGATGGTGGTCTATACAAAACTAAAAAACCATCCATACAAGCTTAACTTTCAATTTTCAACAAAACTCTTATCAATTGCATCATCAATAGTTTTTGGCCTGATTTACAAGTTTGTTCCAATCTCAGAAATCATTGGAGGTCTTATGACATTGATAACTTAATCGACTAGTCATACTTTAAGTTTATTAGTTCATGTTTCTAACTTCAATTTTTTATAATCTACATCTACATCTACATCTATATTATAAACAAATGCATTGCAAAATAACATATAATGCATGTGGCATGATATTAGGTTATGTAACATTTAATAATGATTTTATATCAAGTGTTCACATTTTATGATCACATGTGGAATATTGAAGAAAAAATCACACAAATAAAGTCATAACTACGAAAAATTTATTATTATAATTAAAAACATATTAAGAGTAATAAATAGCTATAATTAGTATTGATAACAGACCTGTCAAAATAAAGTATTATAACCGACCATTAAGACTTAAGACATGTTATTAAGTATACTATATATGTTTTGGTATTAATAAAAAAATGTTTGTTCTAAAAGACATAATATACACATATATTATCCATAAATGACACTTATTTTTCTATATTAATTTATTTGTCTAAACTTATTTTCTTCTATTAGAGCCTACAATTTTCTAATATCAGTATTTCAAATTATAAATCACATATTTTTAAACGATTTTCATTTATATTGACATAATTGTTTTGGAAACGGTATTTTATGTAATTTAATTAGCTGAATTATGTGACTCAATTATATCATAATGAATTATGTGACTCAATTATATCATAAAGTTACTAATTAGGTCATAATAGTCGTCTATTCATTTAAACAACAAATTACTCTTATTTAAATTTTCAATTAGGTTGTAAAGTTATTAATAATTTTAATTGGTAATTATTAGATATTGAAAAATCAAATTAATTTTATAGTCTAACACTGATAGATATAGTTGTAATATTACTGGAAAAATTGAGCAACAATTTTATTTTATCTCAATCCAATTTTTTTGAGAGTGATACTCGATAATTATTAGATATCGTAGCGTGTATTTATAATGTTGCTATTATTTGGACTAGATGCAGAGCAAATCAAACGATAATCTTAGTTAATTATTTTCCATAAACGTGGTACATATATTGAATATCAAGTTTTTCAATCGCCTACCTGAGTTGACATATATTGGCACATGAAATTTTTGAAATACTCTGACGTTATTGTGTCCATGCGACACATACTTTCTTCATCTTAAAATTATAAATTAAATGTCTTTACACAAATTAAAAAATATAACTAGTTTATATAAATTAATCTACATCTACAATATAAACAATTGCCTTGCACCAAAGAAAATAGTACATGTGTCAAATTTTAGAGAAACAAAACAATTAATGTCTTTCTAATATTTTTCATTCACATTTAGCAAAACCTTAATTATTTAATATAATCAATTTTGTAAATGATAATTAAATTAACTTTGGAATAAAATATAACAAAATAGGATATTCAAGCACATTCTCTAGCAAATTGATTTGTGAATGTTCTCTTACGGCAAACAACTTCTGCATTGATATGAATTTTTTTTTTCCATTAATTTCATTGATTTCATTTTCCCCAATTTTCTTTTTTGTTGTATTAAATTGTTATATTAAATTGTCATAAATGCAACTACTTTTCGATACTTAATTAGTCTCGTAGCAGGTGAAGGACTATATTTGCAGATGATGAATGTTGTTACAACTTAATTGTATGGCTTGATAGTGACATTTATATGAAATTCACTAAAGGATTTAATTTGTCTTATGCCAATAGTTCAAGATCTCAAGAAGACTATTCCATCAGATTGAATAGGTCTCTATGTAAGATCTCTCTATGGGATAAAACAACCCAGACACATGTGGTATAATCGTCTCATTGAATATTTATTAAGGGATGAATATAAAAATGACTTTATTTGTCTTTGTATTTTTATGAAAAGACCGTGCAAAGAATTTTCCATAATTACTATCTATGTCAATGACATAAATATTATTGGAACTCTTGAAAAGCTTCCAAAAGGCATAGAATGCTTAAAGAAAAAGTTTGAAATGAAAGATTTGGTAAAGACAAAGTTTTGTTGTGGGATTACAAATCGAACATTTGAATAATGAAAATTTTTTGCATAAAAAAACTTACATAACAAAAGTGTTAAAATGTTTCTATGTGAACAAATCTCATCTGTTGTCTACTCCAATGGGTGTTAGATCACTAAATATATGGAGAAAGACCCTTTTAGACTCCGAGAAGAGGATAAAGAACTAATTGGTCCTGGAGTACAATATCTCAGTGCAAGTCGAGCACTGATGTACCTCGCTAATTATACACGTTCTGACATATCATTTTTTGTCAACCTATTATCAAGATCTAATTCTACACCTACACGAATACATTGGAATAGAGTTAAGCATATACTTTGTTATATTAGATGTACAACAAATGCCCAAACTAATTAATTGGTTACACAAATGCGGGTTATTTGTCAGATCCTCTTAATGGTAGATCACATACAGGTTATTTGTTTACAAGTGGAGGTACAACCATTTCATGGAGATCCGTAAGACAAACCATAACAATGGCTTCATCAAATCATACATAAATCTTAGTACTACACGTGGCAAGTAGAGAATGTGTTTGGTTAAGGTATTTGATTCAACATATGCAAGAAAATTGTGGTTTATCTACCAAAAGAATTGATGCAATAATCATTTATGAAGATAATACTATATGCATCAATTGAAGGAATGATATATTAAAAAAGATCGAACAAAATATATTTTTCCAAAATTCTTTTTCACTCATGATCTCCAGAAGAGTGGGGAGATAACTATTCATCAAATTTGTTCGTGTGATAATCTTGCGTACATTTTTACAAAATCACTCCCAACTAGAAATTTCGAGCAACTGGTATCTGTCTTTGCCGTCGTAGAGATATTTGTATGGTTGAGGAAGAGAAATAAATACACCATATAATTAACAAGGATATTATACTCTTTTTCCTTCATTCACTACGCCAAAAATGACATTTTATAGCACGTCTTTTACAGCGCTTATTAAATACAAGCGCTGTTGTATAATTTTTTTAAAAATTACGGAGGATACAACAACGCTTTTTTAACAAGCGCTTTGTTGTAGGGTCATATAGGGTAACATACGCTTACACATAATGTTTACAACTCTTTTACAACGCTGTAAATTGAAGCGCTCTCACATAGCCTTTTACATCGCTTTTTGAGCGCTTTAAACACAAGCGCTGTAAAATGTAGCGCTCCCACCTTATGTTACATAGCTTTTAAAGCGCTTGTTGTTAAAGCGCTGTAAAAGCCTTGTGTTTTCACATAATCAAATGACCTATTACAGCGCTTTTTATATAGGCGCTGTAATAGGCTTGCCCTTTCACATTTTTAAAGGACCTATTAGAGCGCTTTTTGTACAAGCGCTGTAAAATCATTCATTTTAAATAAAAAACATTCACTTTAAATAAATAAAAACAAATTTAAAACAAATTTAATACGTTGTCCTAACCCTACGAACCCTCATCTCCTCTACCTTGCGAACCCTCCTCTCATCTACTGTGCGCCCATCTACAAATTGATTTACGCTGCTCCTCCTTTAAAACAAATTGATCAACGTTGTCTCAGGTACTGTATTTTATTTATTTGTTGTTGTCACTAATTAAAATTGATAAATTTTTACATATTAGATATGTTCTGTTTTGAAATTGATACATGATATTAGATATGTTCTCATGATATATATGTTTTGTTTTGAAATCAATCTTGGACCAATATTAGATATGTGTACTATATATAGGTCATAGATATCAAACTTGAAATCATGCTTATTATTTGTGTAACTGCATTTATATATATAGGTCATATAAAATGGATCGGAAATGGATGTCTGCCAATCGATTGACAAAGGAGTATGAAAATGGAGTGAAGGAGTTTGTTGAGTTTGTAGTGATGAATGCAAAAGATCCAAATAGAGTCGTTTGTCCTTGTTTAAAATGTTGTTTTGGAAAACGCGTTAGAGCAGATGAATTGGAAGGACATTTAGTATGGTATGAAATTGATCAAAGCTATACATGTTGGAAAAGACATGGTGAGAAAATAAATGGAAACACCCGCACAGATACATATGCTTCAACTGATTTCGACACAGATGCATATGAGCCGGACCGAGTTGAGGAGATTGCAAAAGCAGTTGAAGAAGATCTTCGTGATTGTCCTAAAATGTTTGAGAGCTTGTTGAGTGATGTAGAGAAACCATTATATAATGGTTGTACTAAATTCACAAGACTTTCGGCGATATTATAGTTGTACAACTTAAAAGCGAGTAATGGATGGTCTGATAAAAGCTTCACAGAATTATTAACACTCTTAAAAGATATGTTGCCAGATGATAATGAACTTCCCAGTCGAACCTACGAGGCTAAACGAATTTTATGCTCTATTGGTATGAGTTACGAAAGGATTCATGTGTGTCCTAACGATTGCATTTTATTTCGAAATGAATATGAATTACTAAAGGCGTGTCCGAAATGCAATGTCTCTCGATATAAGAAGAAAGAATCTTCTCCAGCAAAAGTCGTGTGGTATTTTCCTATAATACCAAGATTTAGGCGCATGTATCGCAATGAAGAAGATTCAAAACACTTGACATGACATGCAGATGAAAGAATTAGAGATGGAAAGTTTCGACACCCTGCAGATTCTCCGCAATGGGCAAAATTTGATCACGAGTATCCTGAATTTGGGATAGAGTCAAGAAATCTACGCCTTGCACTTTCTACTGATGGAATGAATCTACATGGTCTTCAAAGCATCTCACACAGCACGTGGCCTGTGATTTTGTTGATTTATAACCTACCTCCATGGTTATGTATGAAGCGTAAGTTTATGATGTTGTCTCTGTTAATTTCTGGACCCAAACAACCGGGGAATGATATCGATGTATACTTGGCTCTTTTAATTGAAGATTTAAAAATTATGTGGGAGACAGGTGTGGAAGTTTATGACGGGTATAAGAAAGAATGTTTCAATTTGAGGGCTATGTTGTTCGGCACAATTAATGATTTTCCAGCATATGGTAATTTATCAGGATATAGCATTAAAAGTCAGTGTGCATGTCCTATATGTGAAGAGAGTACAAATTGGATGCGGTTGAAACATTGTAAGAAGAATGTGTTTCTTGGACATCGTAGATTTTTACCTTATAGTCATCAGTATCATGGGTGGAGAAATGCATTCAATGGAAAATAAGAGGAAGATAGAGCTCCTGTAGCATCGACTGGATATCAAATACTTGAGAAAGTACAAGGTTTGACCAATAAGTTTGGCAAACCTTTTGCGGGAGAGCTGGTCAAAACTGGGTGGAAGAAAAAGTCAATTTTCTTTGAATTGCCAAATTGGAAGTCATTGTATGTAAGACATTTTCTCGATGTGATGCATATTGAGAAAAATGTATTTGACAGTGTTATTGGTACGTTACTCAATGTACCAGGAAAGTCTAAGGATGACATCAATGCAAGATTGGACTTGGTCGATATGGGAGTAAGAAATGAATTGGGTCCCGTAAAGAAAGGAAATCGCACATATCTACCTCCAGCCGCTCATACTCTATCTAGAAAGGAAAAAATTGTTTTGTGTAAATTTCTGCACGAAGTTAAAGTTCCAAAAGGATACTCTTGAAACATTAAAACTTTAGTTTGTATGAAAGACCTCAAGTTAAAAGGTTTGAAGACCCATGATTGTCATATTCTAATGGAGCATTTGCTACCAATAGGTATACGTTCAATTTTACCTGAAAAAGTTCGCCGAGCCATAACAAAATTATGTTTCTTCTTGAGGGAAATTTGTAGTAAAGTGATCGATCCTCAGAAATTTGAGGTATACTTTGTTTGATGTTTTCTTTATTTGTTGTTTATACTATACTTTGTTTGCTGTTTATAATTTGAGGTACTTACTATATGAGTTTATTAGGTGGGATGGAATAAGAGTGGTCAGCCAATTGACCCCAATAGTTCAATGTTTGTAAGTTATATTGGAGCTGTTGTTCGTCAGAATATCCCCATCACAATAGATGATTGGAGAGATAAGGCATTGAAGGCTGCAAAAGATGTATTGTGGCTGATATACAAGTAATTTTTTACTCCACTTTTTTACTTATAATTTTTTAAAAACTGCTTTGAAGTACTTTACTCAAACTATATCTTTATTTGGTTTGCAGACAACTTTTGATGTTGACGAGGTGAGAAAGACTTACGTGCTGAGAGCTGCCGGGAAAATACACCGGGGTTTAGATCTCACCTCTCAAAATGCTATCTAAGAGACCGAGATGGCAATATGAATGCGGAAGCTCCAAAAATATATAAACATTATATATCAAATGAGGAATGTAGCGCATTCGTATCAAAATGTTCCGACCCCGCATTTGTTGTAAGTGATTAATTTATTAACATTTGTGTTTTATTATTCATATTCATAGCGTATTTTAAATTTTTACTAGATTGTTATTTTTTTATATAGAATATTAGTAAGGAAAATCGCGAGAGGGTAAAAGTTATTCCCCACCCATACAAGAAATCTCGTATGGGATTTGCACGTCTAGAGCAAAAACTTGTAAGTAATTAAACATCACTTTTATATAATGTGGTACATTATAAACTATACTTTCTAACTAATATTTTGTTTATGATCTTAACGAGAATAGCTACAAGACACCCAATCCGATCAACCGTTGGGTCGTTATATATTGTGGAAGGAAGCTCGCGCAAATAAAGACGGAGTGGTTGATAACGAAAATGTTCAAAAAGTAATAGAACTTTGTGTAAGTATATTTATCACTTTAATATTTTTTAATATTGTATTTTAAAATTGATATTGAACTAATCTTTTTAATCCTACGTGTATATATTTTAGGCGAATCTCGAACAAAGTTCGGAAAATCAAGAGGACAACAAGGCTAGTTGCAGGGACATACTAGGTAAAGTGTTTAATGTTTCTGAATATTCCGGCCGCGTGAGGGGGAAATGATTTGGCGTAACTCCTAGAAGCTATTTTTCACAAGAGAAGCACCAAAATCCATCTAACGAGGAAGTATTAGAGAACATCAAAGTATTAACAGAGCAAGTGGCATTCTTAGTGAAGACGAATAAAGACAAGCAACTTGCGGATCAGCTCCAACGTGAAAATCAAATGGAGAGTGAAAACGCGAGTTGCAACGTTGGTCTCAAAAGTCTTCCTAAGGTAATTAACTACTTAATAAAATAAGAAATTCATTCAAGCTAATTGTTTCACATACTTATGTATTAATCATTGATTTAGGGTGTCACTCCATGCGTGCTGTACTTATCCTCCCCTACTCATCGGAAGGTCGGAAAAGGAACATTGTGCAATACTCTGGGTGAAGTATTGCACAACACACCGATCCCTGCGGGCCATGTCAAAGTATCGTTAGTTATTGCTTTGGAACCAAATGCACCGTTTCCTATACCGGACAACGATGCATATTTGAATTATTTGGGCGAAGCAATTGGCAGTTACGTGGCATGGCCCAAACATCTTGTTGCCCTTGATAAGGTATCTTTAATTAATTGAAATGTATGTTTAATTGATTATATTTAATTGCTGAATTTTTTCCGATGTTAACTTTAATTTCACATTTATTTAGATTCGAACAAAGTCTAAAGGGAATGATAAGAAGATTCCCAGAAACAAAACAGTCACATCGTCCGAAAAGGTTTGTCACATTTATTCTGTAAGGTTTGTCATTTTTTTAGATTCAATAAACTAACAAACTGATTAACCTCATTTTTTCTGATTCAATCCAATAAACCACCCGCACAGCAAGCCAGCAAGCCAGCTGCCGCACCACGCCTGGATGTTCGTGGTAAAAATAAAGCCGGCAAACTTCAAAAATTGGAGGGTAATAAAACTGGCAAACTGCAAAAGCTGGAAGGTAATAAAGCGGCCAAAGTTGCTGCTCAAAAACTGGATCGTGTAAAATCAGTTACTGCTCCTGCTCCTAAAATAAGTCAGCCACGACTTGCTCGATATGGGTTGTGTCTTGACATACAGGCAAAAAAAATAATATGGGCAGTGACAACGATTAACGAATAATAAGCATGGATAAAGCTATATTCGGAGATGAGTATGAAGAATTTTTTGAAAAAGAGCACATATACGAACTTCTCGACCATAAGGAGCTGAGGGCTACTGTCATCAGCTTATACATGAGGTAAAAATTACTTTTAATTTCATTTATTTGTAATTAATTTAATTTATTGGTAATTAATCTAATTTGAAATTTTCATTGAAGGTTTTTGTATGAGAAGTTCGTGTGCATGCGCAGATTGTCAAATAGATTTTCATTATTGTCTCCGCATAAGATTTTGATGCTTAAACACGATCCAGGGAATGTAAAGAGGTTTAAATATGTCTTTGGTCTCTGCAGTTATAACCTTTTTTGATTCTGGTCGTCGTAATTTTTTTTGTTTGGTTTACATCCCCAACAAATAGAATTTCATTTTAAAATAGTCATTGAGTTGTAATTCTGTTACAAAAACTAGCAGCCGTCAAACTCCGTTAAATACAATTAAATAATTACACTTATTAAATTATATTAACCTAAATATAATTAATTTTTTTTAAAATTTAAAATAACCAGTTTTGTAATTAGAACCCTAAACCTCTTATCTTCAAAAAATAAACCTAAATCAACAACGATCGTTCTTCATTGCAGTTCTCCGTTGTTTCTCATCCGCGGTCGTATCTTCTTCGTGGCAGTCACGAACTCGTGAATATAGCTTGCGCTTAGTTTGTTACCGTGGTTTTTCTCTGTGATCTTCTTTTGCGAAGGAGATAACGATTGGTGTTGGAGCAACTCGTGTGTGCGTGTTAAAGGTAATTTTATTTGATTACTCATCTTTGTTTTCTTCTTTTTTGGGACCAACTCGTGCGTGCGTGCGTGGTTTGTTACGGTTTTTGTTTAATTTACTATGATTTTCGATTTTTCTGTTTGTGGGACCAAAACGTGCATTTACTTTGTTTTCGATTATTCTAATGTTATTATTGTTTGATGGGATGAAATGTTTGTCTTATTGAGATGTGTATTGTTTTTTACTCTACAGGATGAACTTTTCTGTTAGTTTTCACTATGGAGGTAAGTTTGTGAGGGATTTGGTTTTATCTTACATAGGGGGTAGTGAGCATGTGGTTCATGGGATTGATGTCGACAAATGGAGTTATTTTGAAACTGTTGGAATTTTGAAGGAGTTAGGTTATGATAACTCCAAGTATAGGTTATGGTGGAAAAATGATAAAGATGATAACTTTAAAAGAATAGTGGATGATAGAGATGCAACTGAGATTGGTGAACATGCTCTGAAAATGAATTGCCAAGCTCAGATATATGTTGAGCCCTCTTTAAAAGGGTTTTTTGGATTAGAACCAAGAATAGAGTTGGGGCAGTCTTCTGGGGTGTTAAATGGTGCTGAAGAAATTGATGTTGATGATGATGGAAGTGTTAGTGACAGTCACAAAAGTGAAGATAAAGATGATGGTGTTAAGTTTGATGATAGTGAGGATGAAAGAGAACTTGGCTTGGATGATGGTTTTGGTGTTGATAATACAATACATGATCCTTCTATTGGATCATATAATGTTGAAATCCAAGGTTTAAATCATGGTAAACCATATAGTGTGAAGACTACTACAAATAGGTCCATTCCATAGAAAACAACTAAGAACATGGATATTGTTCCTGTTGGAACCAAGTTGGTTTTACATATAGAGTTTTGATATTAACAAAAGTATTTCATGAGAACAATATATTTGACTTCAAAGAGTATGAAAGAAGATTCATGTTTTTGAAGAAAATCTAAAATAAGATTTGATTCAAATTTATAATTGAAGAAAATCTTAAATAAGATTTGATTCAAAATGATAATTGATGAAAATCTAAAATAAGATTTGGTTCAAATTTATAATTGAAGAAAATCTTTGACCAAGTTGAAAAGAAAATATGATCAAGATTTGAAGAAGATTTGAAGAATATTTGAAGAATATTTGAAGAAGATTTGAGGAATATTTGAAGAATATTTGATCAACATTTAATTGAAGATTTGAAGAATATTTGATCAACATTTAATGAAGATTTGAAGAATATTTGATCAACATTTAATGAAGATTTGAAGAATATTTGATCTACATTTAATGAAGATTTGAAGAAGATTTGAATAATATTTGATCAACAATTTAATAAAGGTTTGAAGAATATTTGATCAACATTTAATGAAATTTGAAGAATATTTGATTTGAAGAATTTATAAAGTCAATCTACACAAAATAGGAACAAAATCAATATGAAGAATTTAGAAACTCAATCTAAACAAGATACAATTCAGAATTAAATAACGACTAAATTGAAGCCCAAATTTTCACTATAAATAGACACTCAAGGCTGAAGGAGAAAAGCATCAAAAAGCCGAAAAGAGTAACTCAAGCTCAAAGTGCTCAATTCATCTTAGAGTTCAAAGAGAGAAACACTTGTTCAGATTAGAAATATTTTCTGAGTGTTCTTTTCTTATAGTGTGAGAGTTATATATTATTATTATCAGCTTTGTTAGAAGCAACTACTCAAGTTTCAATCTCTTGTATCCAACCCGATAGTGGTTTAGTTGCTTCTTCAATCTGAGGTTGTTAGGTTGTTGGGAGAAGACTTGGCTTGTAGGGCCAAGGTGGTTAGTTCCTCAAAAGTCTGGGGTTGTCAGGCTGTTTGGGAAGACTGGCTTGGAGGGTCAGGTGCTTTGTAATTCAAGGTTTTTGAATTAGTGGATTATAGCCTTCTGAATGAGGGGACTAGATGTAGCCAAGTTAGTGGTGAACCAGGATAATTCTTCGCGTCAAATTATTTATGCTTTCATTGCTTGCTGCTTCTAAATTCAATTGCTTCTACTCCAAGTAAGTCACCAAAACCAAACTAATTTTTAATAATTTATAAATTATCAAAAAGTTATCAATTTTGTGCAAACAAAATTCAACCCCCTTTCTCGTGTTCGCACCTTCAATTGACATCAGAGCTCGGTCTCAAGGCTGAGCACTTTACATTGTTTGAGAAAAGATCCAAGGGTTTAATATGTCTGGATTCAGTGAAGAACCTGCTGGAGGAAATATCAACAGACCACCTCTGTTTGATGGAGAACGTTTTGAGTATTGGAAAGACAGGCTGAGAATTTTCTATATTTCACAAGATCCTGAACTTTGGGACTTGGTGGAAGATGGTTATATTGCTCCGAAGAAAACTGATGGTATTGAAATTTCAAGAAAGGAGATGAATGCTGATCAGAAGAAGATGTACAAGATGCATCATAAGTCCAGAACATTCATGATAAATGCAATCACCTTCAAGGAGTTTGAGAAGTGCACCAACAAAGAGACAGCAAAGAGTATTTATGATAGTTTGATTTTAACCTACGAAGGAAGCAAGCAAGTTCAAGAAGCAAAGGCCAACCTCCTAGTCAAAAAGTATGAGTTGTTCAAGATGGAAGAAGATGAAGATATTGAAACAATGTTTTCCAGATTCAAGACCCTGGTATCAGGATTAAAGGTACTTGAGAAGAGTTATACTACTGCTGATCATGTGAAGAAAATTCTTAGGAGTCTGACAAGTAAGTGGAGACCTAAGATCACTGCCATTCAGGAAGCAAAGGATCTGAATACTCTAAAGCTGGAAGAATTAATCAGCTCTCTCAGATCACATGAAATTGAGCTTGAAGAAGATGAGCCCAAGAAGAAGAACAAGACTCTGGCCTTGAAATCTAAGCAAAAGAAGGTTCTAAAGGCAACAACAGAATTAGAGGATGATGATTCAAATGGTCAGAATGAAGACTTAGAGGAAGAGGAACTGGCGTATATATGCAAAAAAGTTCAGAAAATGTGGCACAACAGAAAGAAGAAATTTCCCCAAAGATATTCCAAGCAATCTAACAGAGGAAATGATGATAAATATGACAAGAAAAACATCATCTGCTATGTATGCAATGAACCTAGACATATCAAGTCAGAATGTCCAAATATGGAGAAAGAGAAACACCAAATGAAAGATTCCAGACCCAAGAAGAAGAGTATGATAGCTTCATGGGATATATCTGAGGAATCCTCTTATGATGAACAAGTAGATTTGGGTATGATGGCTCATACCAATTCTACCTCTGGATCCAACACAGATTCTGACTCTGAAGGTGAATCAACAGATGAAGAAAGTGAGGTATTTTCTTAATTTACTCGATCTGATTTAATTACTGCTATAAATGATTTTTTAAATATTAATCACAAATTGTCTTTAAAACTAAAAACACTTAAGAAAGAAAATACAAATCTAATTGAAAATGTTAATGTTTTAAAGAATGAAAGTACTGCATTTAAAATAGAGAATGCAAATCTGAAAACTGATATTACTAAACTTAAGACAGATAATGCAACTCTGAAAACTGATATTATTGAACTTAAAAACAGAAAATGCAAATCTGAAAACTGATATTGCTGACATAAGGTTGAAAATGTAACTCTGAAAAGTAATTATAGTTCAACATCAATTGAAAATACCACATGTAACTTTGATAAGCATGAAGAAGTATTTCAAGATTTTATTGATAATGGTATGGAAAGAAGTAAGTATGCATCTATGATTTATGGGGTTAGTAGGAATGGTAAAAGAGGAATAGGATTTCAAGAAAAAGTAATTGAATCTAAGTTTTTTTTTTTCCTCTGATGATTTATGTATTATTTGCTATAAGAAAGGTCACAATAAAATATCTTGTCCTATGCTAACCACATGGAAAGACAAGAAATCTTTAAGATCTAACAAACCAGGATCCAACCAACCAAATTTGGGTACCAAAAGATAAAATTGTTTATGTTGCAGATGTTCTAAGCAATCAAATTGAAACACCAGTCATGGTGCCTGGTCAATGGATGCTTGCAATATATGAAAGCAAAAAGGTATATGTTCCAAGCTCTACCAAACAAAAGCCAACTGACTCTGTTGGAAGAAGGACTAGTGAATACAATACTTATCAGAACTAGAACCATATGATGAATCAGAAATATCAGAAATATCTGGAGTATCAACAGACTCAAAACTGGCAGAGAAATCACACATATCAACAGAACTGGAACTACCATAAGAATCAGAATTACCATTAGAGAAACCCGATGCATCAATAGAAACAGAAGTGGCAGATTAAAAGTCAGAATCAGGAGACTTCTACAAACACTCCAATCAAATTCATGAAGACTACAAACCTGGATGGGAATTCAAATCCCTTCATCCAGACTCTCTAATCAGAGAATATACAAACTCAGAATCTGAAAACCAGAAAAGAAGAATTAAAAGGGTTTTCATAGTGAAACTAAAATTGTTAACATATAGGTGATATCTTTCTTTAAATTTAATTATTGTCTGATATTATGTTTACTGTGATAACAAGAAGCTTGATCATAAAAATCAAAGCTAGATAACTATTTTGCAGGTTCTCAAGAATTTAAGAGGAATGCTGTTTGGGATCTAGTACCTAGACCAAAGAAGAACATTATTGGAACCAAGTGGGTTTTCAGAAACCAGTGAAGTGGTCAGAAACAAGGCAAAACTTGTCACACAAGGCTATAGTCAGAAAAAGAGCATTGATTACATTGAGAGATTTGCTCCAGTGGCTAGGTTATAAGCTATTCGTATCCTACTTTCTTTTGCTGCAAATAATAACATCACATTATTTCAAATAGATGATTAAAAGTGCTTTTCTAAATGGTTATATAAGTGATTAAGAGTATGTTAAACAACCCCCAGGTTTTGAAAGTTCTGAATTTCCAAATCATGTATTTAAACTTAGGAAATCCTTGTATGGTCTAAAACAAGCACCTAGTGCATGGTATGATAGACTTAGTAACTTCTTGTTTAAAAATAACTTTGAAAGAGGACAATTTGAAAATACACTCTTTAGATGACATTCTTATTATTCAAATTTATGCTGATGACATTATTTTTGGATCTACTAATGGCACTCTTTGCCAAGAATTTTCTAAATTGATGCAGCTTGAATTTCAGTTGAGTATGATGGGAGAACTTAAGTTCATCTTAGGGATACAAATTCAGAAAAGTCAAAAAGGTATATACATTCATCAAACAAAATATACAAAAGAGCTTCTTAGGAAGTTTAAGATGAGTGATTGCAAACCTATGGCTACACCAATGCACCCTACTTGTTCACTTGAAAAAGATGATTCAGGCGAAAAAGTTGAAAAAAAAAAAAATCTATAGAGGAATGATAGGATCCCTACTTTACCTTACCGTTTCTAGACCTGACATCATGTTTAGCGTATGTGTTTGTGCAAGATTTCAAGCTGACCCTAGGGAATCACATTTAACTACTGTTAAGAGAATCCTTATATACCAAAGATGCACTACCAACCTTACCTTGTTCTCCAAGAAATCTCCTAAGTACAAACTTAGTGGATACTGTGATTCTGATTATGCTGGAGATAAACTTAAGAGAAAGAGCACCAGTGGCAACTGCACATTTTTAGGTGACAACTTAATATCTTGGTCAAGTAAGAGACAAAACACCAGTGCAATGTCAACATCAGAGGCTGAGTACATTTCAGCAGCTGGCTGCAGCTCTCAACTACTTTGGATGAAACATCAACTTGAAGACTACAACATCCAAGAATCCAACATTCCCATCTATTGTGATAACACTTCTGCCATTTGTCTAGCCAAAAACCCTATTTTACATTCTAGAGCTAAACACATAGAGATCAAACACCACTTCATTAGGGACTTTGTTCAAAAAGGGGTACTAAACATTCAATTTGTAAACACTAAACACCAATGGGCTGACATATTCACCAAACCACTACCTAAAGATAGGTTTGACTTCATCAAGAAAAACCTAAACCTTACCTTCATACCTGACTGATGTTGTGATCACTTCAAAGTAGTTTAGTTTTACACTAGTTATTATATATTCTTATATTATGTTATATTTATTTTATTAAAAAAAAAGAAGAGAAAAACAAAAA
>JBBPBQ010020323.1:37448102-37507368 GCA_037974755.1 Cicer yamashitae
AAAAAAAAAAAAAAAAAAAAAAAAAAAAAAAAAAAAAAAAAAAAAAAAAAAAAAAAAAAAAAAAAAAAAAAAGAAGAAAGAAAAAAAAAGGTAAAGAGACAAAGTTTCACATTTAAGTCTTTTTGTCTGATGACCAAAGGGGGAGAAATATATTTGATAAAGTGGAGAGAAAATGATACTAAGACTTAGGGGGAACCCTAAGTTAGGGGGAGTCAAAGAAATATAAAGCAAAGTTGTTATAAAAAATACAAGTTTTGTCATCATCAAAAAGGGGGAGATTGTTGGAACCAAGTTGGTTTTACATATAGAGTTTTGATGTTAACAAAAGTATTTTATGAGAACAATATATTTGACTTCAAAGAGTAGGAAAGAAGATTCATGTTTTTGAAGAAAATCTAAAATAAGATTTGATTCAAATTTATAATTGAAGAAAATCTTAAATAAGATTTGATTCAAAATGATAATTGATGAAAATCTAAAATAAGATTTGATTCAAATTTATAATTGAAGAAAATCTTTGACCAAGTTGAAAAGAAAATATGGTCAAGATTTGAAGAAGATTTGAAGAATATTTGAAGAATATTTGAAGAATATTTGATCAACATTTAATTGAAGATTTGAAGAATATTTGATCAACATTTAATGAAGATTTGAAGAATATTTGATCAACATTTAATGAAGATTTGAAGAATATTTGATCTACATTTAATGAAGATTTGAAGAATATTTGATCAACAATTTAATGAAGATTTGAAGAATATTTGATCATCATTTAATGAAGATTTGAAGAATATTTGATTTGAAGAATTTACAAAGTCAATCTACACAAAATAGGAACAAAATCAATATGAAGAATTTACAAACTCAATCTAAACAAGTTACAATTCAGAATTAAATAAGGACTAAATTGAAGCCCAAATTTTCACTATAAATAGACAGTCAATGCCGAAGGAGAAAAGTATCGAAAAGCAGAAAAGAGTAACTCAAGCTCAAAGTGCTCAATTCATCTTAGAGTTCAAAGAGAGAAACACTTGTTCAGATTAGAAATATTTTCTGAGTGTTCTTTTCTTATAGTGTGAGAGTTATATATTATTATTATCAACTTTGTTAGAAGCAACTACTCAAGTTTCAATCTCTGGTATCCAACCCGATAGTGGTTTAGTTCCTTCTTCAATCTGAGGTTGTTAGGTTGTTAGGAGAAGACTTGGCTTGTAGGGCCAATGTGGTTAGTTCCTCAAAAGTCTAGGGTTGTCAGGCTGTTTGAATTAGTGGATTAAAGCCTTCTGAATGAGGGGACTGGATGTAGCCAAGTTAGTGGTGAACCAGGATAATTCTACGCGTCAAATTATTTATGCTTTCATTGCTTGCTGCTTCTAAATTCGATTGCTTCTACTCCAAGTAAGTCACCAAAACCAAACTAATTTTTAATTATTTATAAATTATCAAAAAGTTATCAACTTTGTGCAAACACAATTCAACCCCCTTCTCGTGTTCGCACCTTCAGTTCCTGTGTTGGATAATTATAATTCAAATATTGAAATGGAGTATGCTTATGTTAGTGAAGAGCTAGATAGTAGTGACCTTGATTCAAATTCAGACGATGAGAAGGGACCAAAGTATGATCAGTTTAGGGTGGAGGAGCTAAACAAGAATTACAAGTTCAAATTGGGACTAGAGTTTAAATCACTTGTTGAGTTTAAAGATGCAATCAGAGAGTGGTCTATATTAAATGGGAAGGAAATCAAGTTTATAAAGAATGATAGCATAAGAGTAAGGGTGATATGCAAAGCTAAATGTGGGTTCTTAGCACTTGTAAGTAAAGTGGGGGATAGTCACACTTTTAGAATGAAGAAATGGTATGGTGATCACACATGTGGTCGGGTTTTGAATAATAGTTCTGCAAATTCTAAGTGGATTGCTAAGTCTATGGCGGATAAGTTGAGCAGTTGTGACAATATGAAGATTCGTGAGATCGTTTCTGATATTAGAAGGACATATTCTGTAGGTATAACAACAGGACGAGCATGGAAGGTTAAACAGATTGCAAAGGAGATTGTAGAAGGTGATGCAGCAAAACAATATACTTTGTTGTGGAGGTATTCTGCAGAGCTGAGGAGGGCAAGTGTTGGAAACACTTGTAAGATAAATATTCATCATCCGTGTCCAACACTTCAACCACGATTTAGTAGTTTTTATTTTTGCTTTGATGGCTGTAAAAAGGGGTTTTTGAGAGGCTGTAGGTCTTTTATTTGGGTGGATGGATGTCATCTAAAGACAAAGTATGGAGGAACACTTCTAATTGCTGTTGGTAGGGACCCGAATGATCAATACTTTCCCTTAGCTTTTGGGGTGGTTGAAATTGAGAGTAAGGAGTCCTGGAAATGGTTTCTCACTTTATTACTAGAGGACATTGGTCAAGAGAAGAGATGGGTGTTCATCTCTGACCAACGAAAGGTACTTAGTTATATTTTTATAGTATTAGTTAATTTGTTCTATTTTAATGTTTTATTGAATACTACAATATTTTCATTATTAATCTGGTTTTGTAGGGCTTGATCCTAGTGTTTGAAGAAATGTTTGAACGAATTGAGCATAGGTTATGCTTGAGGCATTTATATGCCAACTTCAAGAAGAAATTTGGTGGTAGAACTTTAATAAGAGATTTAATGATGGGAGCTGCCAAGGCAACATACTTTCAAGCATGGGATGAGAAAATGAAAGAATTAAACGGTGTAAATGTGAAGGCGTGGGAGTGGCTCACTGCAGTACCTACAAAATTGTGGTGTAAGCATGCATTTAAGTTTTATCCAAAGTGTGATGTTTTAATGAATAACTTGTCTGAAGCGTTTAATAGCACTATCTTAGTTGCTAGAGATAAGCCTATTTTAACAATGTGTGAATGGATTAGAAATTATTTGATTAATAGGATCGCAAACCTAAGATATAAGCTTGATAGGTGGAGGTTAGATCAAGAATCATGCCTAAACCTAGGAGGAGGTTAGATCAAGAAGTGCAACATAGTGGTAATTGGGTCCCAACATGGGCAGGAAATTCAGAGTTTCAGGTTGATCATTTGCAACTACCATACAGTTTTATTGTGGATATTGAGAAAAAAACTTGTAGTTGTAATTTTTGGGAGTTAGTAGGTATCCCTTGTAGGCATGCAGTTTCTGCCTTTGGCCGTAAGAATCTTAACCCCGAAGACTGTGTTGATAATTGTTATTCGAGGGATACATATGAACTATGTTATAGTTTTAATGTAAGTCCTTTAAATGGTAAAGACATGTGGCCTGTAGTGGAAGCTGAGAACATGTTGCCTCCACTATATAAGAAAGGACCAGGAAGGCCAAAAAAGTTAAGGAGAAGAGAACCTGACGAGGATCTTAATTCTGGAAGGGCTAAGAGACAAATTTCATCTTATAGATGCACAAAATGTGACCAACATGGTCATAATTCAAAGGGCTGCAAAAGCAACGTCGTTAACCCAAAAGCTCAATTGTGTAAGGTAATAAAGTTAAGCTTAAAATTTATTTGTGATGAGGTTAATTTTACGTTTTTGATCATAATTTCGTTATGTAGAGAAAGCCAAAAAAAATTAAGCAAGTTCAAGATGATGAGGCAACTCTTGTTGTTGATCCTGCTGCAACACAAGTTAATGTTGTTGGTGTTGAGGCAGTTGGTGGAGAACCTCCACAACTTCAAGATGATGTGGATCCTGAATTTGAGGCTCTTGCTGTAGAGCTTCTCAACCCAGTTCTTCTGCTAAAGTTCCAACTTCTTCATCTGTTGTTGCTTCTGAGCATGTTACTGCATCTGCATCTCCATCTGAAACTGTTGCTGCTTCGTCATTTGTTGTTGCGTCTGCTACTGCTTCTGATGCTACTACTAAAATAGTTGAGGTAAATTCTACAATATACATAATCATTAGTCAAATGTGTAATTTTTATGTGTAATTCTACAATGTTAAATAATTCTGCAAATATTAGTTGTTTTAGCTAGGTACCAATGTTTATATGATTTCAATTTTGTATTTGTTGTTGATTTTGCAGAAAGTGAAGAAAGCAAAACCAAAAGGTGCAAAGAAATTAGGTGTTAAGAATGTGAGGAGAAGTGACAGATTGAAGACTACTTTTAAAGGTGACTACAGTGGTTCTAGAAGTGATTCACGAATTCCATTACTAATAGATGATGATGATGATGATGATCGAGCAAGTCCATTAATAGTTGGTGATGCAGGATGTTCACAACCTATTTTGCATGATCCTAAAATAGGAGGTTGTTTGGGTCAATTAAGAAATTTGGATGAGATTTGTAGGAGGATGACTTAGTGACTATTTTGAAGTTACTAAGTTAAGTGTTAATGTAAATTAACTATGAATGACAATTATATATTTTGGTCAATACAAGATTATTCTGTGTGTCTTGGTTAAGACAAAATACTTCTTTGTATTTTGATTATGAATGACAATTGTCTATTTTGGTAAAGACAAGATGTATCTATGTATTTTGGTTATGAATGTCATAAATGACAATTGTCTATTTTGGTTAAATTAATTCATTTTGTTAATCCTTTTTACGTGTTGATTTTGAAGTTGATGGAATTGATGATTCAGGGCATGTCTAATTATTTTGCCAATAAACATTGAAAGTATGTAAAGGTTATTTATTTATTTTTTTGAATTATTTTCATTTGGATGGTGTTGAATACGATTTAAATAACAAATAAAAATAAGTATACAAATGAAAATTATTTTAATAGTAATAAATAAATAAAACAGAAGATTAATAAATTTTAAATTATTGAAGTGAAAATATTTTAAACATTATTTGGCATAAGTTTATTATTAATAAAGATCAATTTGTATGTTATCTTATATTTAAGAAGATTTTTGAATATTGCAGGGATGAAATTCAAAAAAATATTTTTCAGGGACTAAAACTGAAAAGTGTTATATTTACAGGGACCAAAAATTGTTTCCCTTTGTCAATTAACGTTTTTGTAACAATCACTTAACGTTAAGGACCAAAAATAATTTTTTTTGATATTAAAGGGATATAAACCAAAAAAAAAATTACGAGGACCAAAATCAAAAAAGGTTATATTTACAAGGACCAAAAATATATTTAAACCATGTAAAGAAATATGTTGTAGATATACTATTAGGAAATAAAGAGAAGGATAAGTTGTTCCTTACACCATATAATTCAGGGTACGAAATTATATATTCTTTATTTATATCTTTTTTAATTTATGAGATCTTAATTTATTAGTTGTGTAAACCAAATTTTTGTTGTTGTAGGGCACATTGGGTGCTATTTGCAATCAATGCGAACTCTGAAGTTATATACTACCTAGATCCCTTGCACGACCATTACAACAATCACCCCGAGATAAAGACTATGTTCGACACGTAAGTAATATTCATTTATTTTTTACATATATATATATATATATATATATATAATGTGTTTGTTAATGCTATAATAATCACATTTATTTATTCGATATTGCTTTACAAGTTTTTCGAGCTCAAAGAGGTGCTACAGTGTCGAAGCAAAAGTCAAATAACATCACATGGATTCCAATAAAGGTTTGAAATATATGCTTTTAAAATTTCATTTACAATCAATGCACAAATAATTATTGACTTATATGTTTTATTTTATAGTGCCCTCGTCAAACTAACAACATCGACTGTGGGTACTATGTATTGCGATTCACTAAGGAGATTATTGATAAAAATCAAATTATAATCCCAGAAACGGTACGGTATTTTCATTATTTGATTTTCATATATAAACTATGTATATATTTGATTCTAACTTATTTATGTTTAATTTTTATATCGCACAGTACTTTGAAAATTCCAGTCCAACATATTCTAAAGAAGATCTAACAGAAATAAAGGAAGACTGGTGTCAGTATGTGATTGAAATGAAGATTATTTGATTTGCTGGGAAATGGCATGCTGCAAGGGATATGGTAGTTATGTGCTGTTGTGAATATGTAGTTGTGAACTGATAGTTGTGAATATGAATATGTAGTTGTATGAATATGATAGTGAATCTGATAGTTATATGAATAGGTAGTTGTGAATATGTAGTTCTGGGCTGTTGTGAATATGGTAGTTCTATTCTGTGCAAGGAATTGTTGTATACATGTAGTTATGTGTTGTTGTGAACTGATTGTGTAAATATGTTAAGTTATATAGTTGTAAATATGAACTGATTGTTGTGAATATGTAGTTCTGTTGTTGTTGTGTACTGATTTTGTGAGATGATTGTGAACTGATTGTGGATGAAAATGATTTTGGAATAAAAATTAAAAGACAGCACTTTTTAAAAAAGCGCTTTTAAAAATTTACAGCATTTTTAATAAAACTAAAATAAGAAAAAAAAAAAACCTTTTACAGCGCTTTCTCAAAAAAGTGCTGTAAAACGTGCATTAGAATGCACCTACTATAGCGCTTTTTTGAGAAAGCGCTGTAAAAGGTGCATAATAATGCACCTACTACAGCGCTACAACGCTTTTTAGGAAAGCGCTGTAAAAGGTGCATAACAATGCATCTATATGAATGCACTTTTTTAGAAAAGCGCTGTAATAGGTGCATAATAATAAAACAATTAAATGCACCTATTACAGCGCTTTCTCAAAAGAGTGCTGTAATAGGTGCATAATAATGCATCTATTGAATGCACCTATTACAGCGCTTTTTTGAAAAAGCGTTGTAATAGGTGCATGCATATGAAGCGATATTGCAGGGATTTAAAAAGCGCTGTTACAGGAATTTACAGCGCTTTTTCAAAAAAGCGCTGTAAAACGAGTATAACAAGCGCGCAATATATCCACCTTTTTTACAGCGCTTTTTTATTTTAAAAAGGGTTGTTGTATCCTTTTACAGCGCTAGTAACTACAGCGCTTATTTTTTTGAAAAATCGTTGTAAATGGCTTAAAAAAAGCGCTATAAAAGCGCTTTTTCGCGTAGTGATTAGAATTTTTTTAGAGTTTTAATGAGGCATATCCTCCATGAACATTTAAGGGGGAGTGTTAGGTCCATTAAGGAATGTCTATTTATTTGTGCCTATAATTAAGGCTAACATTGTAATAGAAACTACATAATAAAAGAATAATACTATTCATTCTCTTTCTAGTCCATCCTTACTCCTTTATACTTTGCCTCATGGCGTTCCTATTTGTCGCATTTGCAGCAGCTCCAACCGTCGTATTCACGGTAGCTATAGTCGTCACCTACGACCGTCGCGTTTGCAATAATTTTCTTGGCGTTCGTAGCAGTTGTTGTGGTATTCGAAATAGGAAAAGGAAATGGAATGCAAGTTTTGAGAAAATGGAGAACAAATCTAAAAGAAAAAGAAAAAGAAATGGATCTAAAAATAAAGAAAACCTTAAATCCTAACTTTAAACCTTAAACCTTAAAAAGAATGGAAATTCATGCACGCGAGAATTAGAACAAGTGTGAAGGATGCTAGAGTGGTTTATGAGTTAAAAGACTACCTTAAAAGTAATTATTTTTAGCTGTCAAATTTCCTTTTTATGCTTGTTTATAGTTGTGTGGATCTTGTATGCACGTTTCTTCTTTCTTGGGGTATTTATCCTTTTAAGAACTAATTGTAAATCTTTTCTGTAGGAAACAATGCTGATATACACGTGATTGTAAAAATTGAAAGTGCTGATTCCATACCAAATCTTCCTTCTATACTTTCAGCTTCAGATGGGGTTAGTTTGAAACTGTTCAGACTATGTATTGTAGATATTACATATTTTAACACCTTATGTTAGATTATGTATTGTAGATATTGCATATTTTAACACCTTTTCGTTAAAATTATCGAAATTTATACTATGCTGGTGGTCAAATACTCAAACGATGGTGGGATTTTGGAGCTTGTTTGTTTCTGCACCATTGCTTGTTGATTATTCCATCTTTTTCTTACAACATCAAAGTACCAAATCTTGTTTAAAACTCCCCCTTATGGCTGATTTAACATTTGGTATACCCTGAACTGGATTGAGCCTACTGATAGGTTTTCCAACACCCTCGTAGTCTATATTCTGTAGAAAGTTATGTATTGTATGGATCAAAGTATGATACTTATCTCTGTGTTGCATCCTGTTTCGTCTTTTGAATTCTATTTATTTTGCAGGCTATGGTTGCTCGTGGAGACCTTGGAGCTGAACTTCCGAAGGAGGAAGTTCCTTTATTGCAGGTAATCTGATGCTCAGAACATGACATGTATGCCATTTTGGTGAAATGTATATAGGCTCTTTCTATAGATAATCTACAAAATATGTTCGATAATCATTATTTGGTACATTTGATTAGGGATGCAGTAGCTTCTGTCATTAGGAAAATCTAATTAAGTAGTAATTTAAGTAACTGTTCTAACTTTTACTTTGTAGTCTTATTTTAAGTGTCGTTTAAGTTAATGCGTGTTTATTTAAAAGAATGAATAGTTATGTTGACACTGTTAGTTATGTTTTAATCCAAAATGAATGTAATAAGCATAGCAATGCAGTTAGGACAGTTAAGAGTTTGTTAAACATCTTAGTTAGTTAGTTAAAATGTAACTAACAAAGTGTTTGATAATTTTTGTAAATGATGGGCAGATTACTTGCACTATAAGTAACTGTCATAACTCAATGAAACTAAGTCTATTTTTTTACAATTCCAATTCCTATCATTTCTAACAATTGGTATCAAGAGTTAGGGTTTTAAGTCTTGGGAAACACGAGTGCAAGTGTGAGGAACTTAAATTTTGGGAAACACAAGTGTGAGAGAGGAAAGGAATCATGAATGGAGCTGTGAATTTTCCATCAAATCTGCCAATTCTTGATGGGAAAAATTGGGAAAGATGGTCTGCATCTATGAGGTCATTATTGGGGGCTCAAGAAGTGTTTGAAATGGTGCAAGAGGGCTATGAGCAGCTTGGAACTAATCCAACAAAGAGGCAGCAGGCAGCCTTCAAAGATTGCAAGAAGAGGGATTGCAAGGCATTGTTCTACATCTAAAGAAGCATGGGATATCTTGATGAAATATTACACAGGTGGAGAAAAGACCAAGAAGATCAAACTCCAAATGTTGAGAAGAAAGTATGAACTGCTGCAAATGGAGGAAAATAAAAATGTTGCTGATTTCCTCAATCGAGTGCAGGGAGTGACAAATCAAATGAAAGCAAATGGTGAAGTGATAACTGAGCAAGTGATGGTTGAGAAAATTATGAGAACATTGACAGAGAGGTATGATCATATAGTAGTAGCAATTGAAGAGTCAAAGGATTTAAACACAATGAAATTGGAAGATTTACAAAGTTCACTTGAAGCCCATGAATTGATAATTAAAGAAATGAGTGAAAATCATACACAAGCACAGGCTTTGCAGGCACGATTCAGCAAGAAATCAAATCAAGATAGAGGAAAATACAAGAAAGGAAAGGGAAAATCAAGATGGCACAAGAAATCAGATGTTGATGAAGAGGAGGTTGCTGAATCCTCCAAGAATCCGAACAGCAACAGCAGCAGCATTGACAAAGGCAAAAGAAGTTTAACAGGAAAGGAATTCAGTGTTACAATTGCCAAAAATGGGGCCATTTTGCTGATGAGTGTAGATCAAAGAAAGTGAAAAGAAAAGAGGATGAAGCTCAATTGGCACAAGCTGAAAGTTCAGACTCAGAGGAAGTACTGCTGATGGCTGCAACCAGTCTAGATGATGACTGCCCAAGCTTCTGGTATCTTGATACAGGCTGCTCAAACCATATGACTGGCCACAAGGAATGGGTTTGTGAGCATTGATGAGAAAGTAAATAGAGAAATCAGATTTGCAGACCATAGCTCAGTCACAGCTGAAGGTATTGGCAAAATTCTAATCCAAAGAAGAGATGGTAAGAAGTCCTTCATTTGTGATGTATTATATGTGTCTAATATGAAGAACAATTTGTTAAGTCTTGGACAATTGCTGGAGAAGGGATACTCTATGAATATGGAGAATGGACATATGAGAATGTTTGATAGTGACAAGAAGCTGGTCTTGAAAGCACCACTGTCCAAGAACAGGACTTTCAAGATTGAAATTCAAATAAATGAGAATCAATGCCTGGCTACAGAAACAAGTAATGAGAGTTGGCTGTGGCATCAAAGATATGGACACTTGAACTTTAGGAGCCTTCAAATGCTGCAACATAAAGGCATGCTGCTGGGAATCCCTGATATTCAGATACCACAGGAATTGTGTAAAGAGTGCTGCCAGGCCAAGCAGCATAGAAACAGATTCAAGACAGAGCTGCCAACTAGATCATCAAAAATGATGGAAGTGATCTATTCTGATGTATGTGGTCCAATTGAAGAGATGTCAATAGGAGGTAACAATTATTTTGTGTCATTCATTGATGATTATACAAGGAAAATCTGGATTTACCTCATTAAAAGAAAGAATGAAGTGCTTGATGTGTTCAAAAGATTTAAAGTGATGGCTGAAAATCAAAGTGAGTGCAAGATGAAGATCATTAGAACAAATGGAGGAGGGGAATACAATTCCCATGAATTTCATAAATTTTGTGAAAAGGAAGGCATGCTACATGAGGTGACTACACCATATACTCCACAACATAATGGAACTGTTGAAAGAAGAAACAGAACCATCATGAATATGGCCAGGAGTATGCTGAAAGGAAAGCATATGCCTCACAAGTTTTGGGGAGAAGCAGCTGCAACGACAGTCTATATTTTAAACAGATGTCCAACAAAAAGGCTTAAAAACAAGACACCAGAGGAAGCTTGAACAGGGAGGAGACCAAGTGTGGATCACTTCAGGGTGTTTGGCTCACTATGTTTCAGGCATGTGCCAGCCCATAATAGAAAAAAACTGGATGATAGGTCTGAGCACTTGGTACTGCTGGGCTATGATTCAACTGGAGCTTACAAGCTGTATTATCCAAACAAGAATAAAGTAATCACAAGCAGAGACATACTAGTAGATGAATCAAGAGGATGGGATTGGAAGAAATGTGAAGCCAGCACCAGCAGTGCAGGACCAGGCAAGCCAGCTAGTCCATACATGCCAGTTAGCAGGGCAGTTGTAGTAGAACTGGATGAGAGCCAGCCAGCCTGCACCTGAACCAATGAGGAGATCTGAAAGAACCAGGCTACCTTCAGTCCTATTGCAGCCATATGAAATTACTGCTGACTCAGCCATCAATGCAGATGGAGATTTGGTTCATTTTACCTTGTTGGTTGAATCAGAACCAATTAATGATGATGAAGACTTGAGGGATCCTAAATGGAGACTAGCAATGGAGGAAGAGCTCAAGGCAATAGAAAAAAACCAGACCTGGGAACTAATGACCCTACTAGCCCACAAGAAAGCAATTGATGTAAAGTGGGTCTACAAAGTTAAACTGAAGTCTGATGGGCAGATTGCAAGGTACAAGGCCAGACTCGTAGCAAAGGGATTCTTGCAAAAACCTGGCCTAGACTATGATGAAGTGTTTGCACCAGTAGCAAGGATTGAAACAGTGAGGCTGGTGGTATCAATAGCTAGTTACAAAAGTTGGTCCATACATCAGCTAGATGTCAAATCTACATTCCTTAATGGACCACTAGAAGAAGAGGTTTATGTGAGCCAACCACCAGGTTATGAAATAAGAGGAAAGGAGGAGAAGGTTTACAAGCTAAGGAAAGCCCTATATGGCCTGAAGCAAGCCCCTAGGGCCTCAAATAAAAGGATAGATCAATTCCTTATTGAACAACAATTTGAAAAATGCACAAGTGAGCATAGAGTATATGTGAAGAAAAGCATAGCAGCACCTGCACTAATAATCTGCCTATATGTAGATGATCTGCTATTGACTGGCAGCAATGAAATGGAGATCAATGCATTCAAGATCAGAATGGAGAAAGAATTCGAGATGACAGATCTGGGCAGACTATCATACTTCCTTGGAATTGAGTTTGTAATCAAGGAAGAATGTATTTTCATGCATCAAAAGAAGTATGCCAATGATGTACTAAGAAGGTTCAAAATGGAGGACTGCAATGGAGCAGATACACCAACAGAGGCAGGCCTGATTCTGTCCAAGGAAGGCAATGAAGATCCAGTTGATTCCACCACATTCAAGCAAATGATAGGATAATTAAGGTACCTATGCAACACAAGACCAGACATAGCATACAATGTGAGATTAGTTAGTAGATACATGGAAAGGCCTAGAACTCCTCATTATTTGGCAGCTAAAAGGATTTTGAGATATGTCAAACAAACAAGTGGGCTGGGACTGTATTATGCTAAAGAGCAGGCTGGAAGCAAGGCTGAACTAATTGGATTTACAAATGCAGATTGGTGTGGAGACAAGGATGATAGGAAGAGCAGTTCTGCCTATGTCTTTATGATAAATGAATCACCAATCTCATGGTGTTCAAGGAAGCAAAGCATTTTTGCATTATCCACTTGTGAAGCCGAGTATGTGGCTGCTTCAATGGGAGCTTGTCAAGCTCTATGGCAAGCAACTTTAATGACTGAGATAGGGCTGAGAGGTGATGAACCAGTCATGATAAAGGTAGACAACAAATCAGCAATTAACTTATCCAAGCTCCAAGTGTTCATGGAAGAAGTAAACATATAGAGACTAGATTTCACTTCCTAAGAGATCAAGTAATCAAAGGAAGAATAGAGCTAGAACATTGTTGTACAAAGGATCAAAAGGCTGATATTCTAACCAAAGGATTGAAGAGGGTGAAGTTCCAAGAGATTTAGTTATGTTTGAATCCAAAATGAATGTAATAAGCATAGCAATGCAGTTAGGACAGTTAAGAGTTTGTTAAGCATGTTAGTTAGTTAGTTAAAATGTAACTAACAAGGTGTTTGATAATTTTTGTAAATGCTGGGCATATTAATTGCACTATAAGTAACTGTCATAACTCAATGAAACTAAGTCTATTCTTTTACAATTCCAATTCCTATCATTTCTAAACATTGTGTTCTAACAGACACTAAAATACTCTTATAAATTAAATGGAATGGTTGAGAGTAGTAGTATAAATACTTATAATGAGATTAGGCGGATAGTCTATATAAATAAATCAGAGTATTATCAAGAAAATATAACAAATATACACTCTTGGTATTCTAAAGTCATAGAGAATTTGAGACGGAGAAATATTCTAAATAAGACGGTAAGACACTTATAATGAGATTCATAGAGTATCATACTGATGTCTTTAATTGTGCGCCACAATTTTGAGGAAAGCCCTTCTCTGCAGTATGCATAGCTGTCACACTACAAACTTAATGATGTTGTAGAAAGCAGTGAACTAAACTATGGTCTTTATCATCTGAGAGGCCTTACCTTTCATTGAGGGCGTTAGAGCCTATAAAACAAAAGATTATAATATATGTGTGTTTGCGTGCAAGTGGTGGCTTTTCTAGTTTCGAAATCATAAAAAATGTTTATAAAGGAATTCATTGGATGTCTTTGGTTGTTCAGAGTTTCAATGTGATGTGTAGAATCCTAGTAAAATTTTACACGAACTACAAGGTAGAACTCTTTGGTATGACATATATAGCTTTCAAACTTATATTTCTGTTTTGCCGAATTTTGCGATATCAAATCTGCATAAATAAGATGTTTCATTTAATAGTTCTTTTAGTATATCTTTTCACTGATATTTAGTAAGTAGGGCTTAACTCCATGTTCTATGTAGTTCATTTCTGTTTTTAATAAAACAGGAGGACATCATTAGAAGATGCCACAAAATGCAAAAGCCAGTTATTGTGGCAACAAATATGCTTGAAAGCATGATTATTCATCCCACACCAACTAGGGCGGAAGTCTCAGACATTGCAATTTGTTAGGCCTCTTATAACTAAATGTTATAAGAGGGTCAAGAGTTAGAATTTTAAGTGGTAACTGAATTTATATTGCAGTTATTTTTTATTTAGGCAATTATTGTGTCAATTTAAGTTGTAAATCAGACAGTAATTGCTGCTCTAGAGCAGTTATGGAGCAAATAAAAGTAGGAAATTAAAAAAAGGAAGGCAGGAAATTTCTGAGTGTTTATTGGGAAGGGAGAGGCCAAGCTCTCAAATTCTTGGAGTGGATATTCTTGTAACCGTTTATCAATTCTGCCATAACAGAATTGTAAACTCGCATTCTATTTAAATTCAATAAAGAATTCAGTTCCCCCATTTCAATTATATGTACTAACCAGTTTCAACACCGGTATCAAAGCCAAGTTTCGATCTAGGGACCTGTGGGTTATGGGCCCACCACGCTTCCGCTGCACCACTCTGGTATCAAAGCAACAAAAATCCAGGAGAAATTCATGGTACTTACGCGCAATATGGAAGCACGCAGAATGGAAGCACGTATGGAAGTTCTAGAACGAGGGTTTGAAGGGTTGAATGCTTTGCATGAAACGTGGGAAAAACATATGGAACAAGAGAGGGTGGAGCGGTTAGAAACCAGGCCCCAATTGAACTACTTGGCTGATGCTGTCAGGCTAATTCACGCGAGGCAGGAAGATGATTCCCTAGACTCGCGACACAAGGTTGAAAGGTGGAGGAAATTAGAAAAACCCGTCTTTAATGGTGAAGATGCGTATGGATGGACGACTAGAGTGGAGAGATACTTTGATCTGAAAGGAATGTCTGGGGCAGAGAAGTTGCAAGCAGTAATGGTGGCTATGGAGGGAAAGGCTTTGAAATGGTACCAATGGTGGGAATTTTCTGCTCAACATCCTACTTGGGACGATTTTCGTGCCGCTATGATTAAGCGTTTCCAACCATCTATGGTTGAAAGCCGTTTTGAATTATTACTAAGTCTCAAACAAACAAGGTCAGTAGAAGAGTATCGAGAAAAGTTTGAATTGTACGCAGGCCCACTCAAATGTGCAGAACCAGCATATTTGAAAGGAATCTTTTTGAATGGACCTAAGGAAGTGATAAGAGCAGAATTAAAATTACACCCAGTGGAGACTTTTGCGGATTTAATGGACTTTGCTCAAAGAGTTGATGAGAAGAACAATTTAGTCACCAAGGGGAGCAATTCCGCGAGTTCTGGGGATAAACCAATGAGAACTTACAATAATACTAGAACGGTGACATGGGAACCCGGGGTAAAGCAACAAACGCAAACTAGAATGTCCGAAGTTGGAAGTTCTTCAGGGGAGGGAAGTGTTGCAAAGCCTCCTGGAACTTTCAGAGGCAGAGGATTGAGAAGGTTAACCGAGGCTGAAATGCAAGATAAATCACAGAAGGGATTATGTTTTCACTGTGATGAAAGGTTTAGTCCAGGCCATGTGTGTGTTAATAAGAAATTGCACGTGCTAGTTTTGGGTGTGGAAGATGAGAAATGTGAATTGCTGGAACCGAATCTAGTGGAAGTGGAGGGAGAATTGAAAGACCTCAAATTGTCTATGTGTAGCATTGCTGGTCTCACTTCGAAGAAAACCATTAAGTTATGGGGAATGAATGGCGAGGAACATGTTATGGTCCTTGTAGATTGTGGAGCTTCGCATAATTTCATTTCAGCCACTTTTGTGAAGGAACATAATTTTCAAATGTTTGCAACCTCCATATACATGGTGGAAGTAGGAGATGGGAGAAAACTTGATTGTGAAGAAGTATATCCTCAATTAGAATTGGTGATGCAAGGACTCAAAGTGCAACAACATTTTTATGTCTTTGATCTTGGAGGAATGGATGTAGTGTTGGGGATGGAATGGTTGGCTGGCTTGGGAGAAATTATAGCCAATTTCCGTGAGTTGACACTTAGAATTCCTATTAGAAATGGTTATCATACTTTGAAAGGGGACCCCGATTTAACTAGAGTTGTAGCATCTCTAAAGTCCCTTTTGAAAGCGTTAAATGATCAAGGCCAAGGATTCTTAGTGGAAGACCATCAACTAACAGGCGAAACTGCAGTTACAGATGAAAATCTAGAATGGACAACATCTATTTTAGAAGAATATGGTGATGTTTTTCAAGAACTTCAAGGGCTACCCCCTACTAGAAGGCAAGACAATGCTATTATCTTGAAGGAAGGTGCCAATATTCCCAATATACGGCCTTATAGGTACCCTCACTATCAAAAAAATGAAATAGAAAGATTAGTAGATGATATGTTGAATTCTGGTATAATTAGACAAAGTGTGAGCCCCTATTCTAGCCCGATCATTTTAGTGAAAAAAAAGATGGTGGGTGGCGCTTTTGTGTAGATTACAGGGCTTTGAATAAGATAACCATACTAGATAAGTTCCCTATTCCTATTATTGACGAGCTGCTTGATGAATTGGGAGGCGCGAAGCAGATATTGTCCAATCGGGGTATCATCAAATTAGGATGCGGGAAGCAGATATTGTCCAATCATTATGAGTTTATTGTCATGCCTTTTGGAGTTACGAATGCCCCTTCAACTTTTCTATCCCTTATGAATGAAGTGTTAAGGCCATACTTGAGAAAGTTTGTGTTAGTTTTCTTCGATGACATCTTGGTTTACAGTACAGATGAACAAGAGCACCAAAGACATTTAAGGGTTGTCCTAGCTTTGTTGAAAGAGAATCAATTATTTGCCAACAAGAAAAATGAACTTTTGGGCAGACTCAATTAGAGTATTTGGGTCATATCATCTTAGCAAGTGGAGTTACAGCATATCCAAAGAAGATTGAAGCTATGTTAGATTGGCTAACACCCAAGGACATCAAGGCCTTAAGAGGATTTTTGGGGCTGACAAGGTATTATCGAAGATTTGTTAGAGATTATGGCAAGATAGCTAGGCCCTTGGCCCAACTTTTGAAGAAAGACAACTTCCAATGGAATAGTGAAGCCCAAGTTGCCTTGGAACAACTCAAGAGATTGGTGGCAGAATTACCAACACTCACTGTTCTAGATTTCTCTAAAACCTTTACCATAGAAATTGATGCATCTAACAAGGGCTTGGGTGTAGTTTTATTGCAGGAGGGGAGACCAGAGGCTTTTCTTAGCCAAACATTATCAGACAGAGCACAATCTAAGTCAGTTTATGAAAGAGAGCTGATGGCTATTGTGATGGCTGTTCAAAAGTGGCGACATTACCTGCTAGGAAGGAATTTCGTCATCATCACCGATCAGAAAAGCCTAAAATTTCTAACAGAACAACGAGTAATGGGTGAAGAATATTTCAGGTGGACTTCAAAACTCATGGGACTAGACTTTGAAATCCATTATAGGCTTGGAAAAGAAAATGGTGTGGCTGATGCACTTTCTAGAAAGATGACATTTGCAGCTTTGTCTTCAGTTCAATTTGAAGAGGTGGAATATTGGGAGTCAGAAACTTATCGAGATCCTAAGTTGCAAAAATTGATACATGATCTAATCCAACATCATAATGCTCATCCAGACTATACATTTCAAAATTAAAAATTTCTCTATAAAGGGAGAATAGTGCTACCAAAAGGATCTTCAAGGATTCCCATTTTGCTACAAGAATTTCACAACTCACCAGTGGGGGGACACTCTGGCTTTTTCAGAACCTATAAAAGAATTTATGAGGTTGTGTATTGGGAGGGCATGAGAAAAGATATCCAGCAGCATGTGGCCAATTGTGACGTGTGTCAATTGAAAAAGTATCAAGCTTTGTCTCCTGCAGGCCTTCTTCAACCACTACCTATACCTAATCAGGTTTGGGCAGATATATCTATGGATTTCATTGGAGGAATACCTAGGTTAAAGGTACAAATTTCATTCTCGTAGTGGTGGACAGATTGACTAAATATGCTCATTTTCTAGCACTTAGCCATCCTTTCACTGCAAAAGATGTTGCTGAAACTTTCCTTCAAGAGGTAGTAAACTTACATGGCTTCCCTTCTATTACTGTGTCTGACAGAGATAAGATTTTCCTGAGCCATTTTTGGTCGGAGTTGTTCAAAATGGCGGGTACGAGACTCAAATTTAGCTCTGCTTACCATCCTCAAACAGATGGACAAATCAAAGTAGTCAATAGGTGTTTGGAAACATACTCGAAATGCCTCACAGGCACTGATGACTCTTCATCATATGCACAATTTTTATTGTTTTTAGTCTTATTTATCTTTTCTTCATTAGTTGATTTAAGGAGTTATTTGATATATTTTGTTGATTTTAGTTCTTTGATTTAATGAAATATTTATGCTCTTATTTCCTTAATTAAGTAGATATTTTTCGTAGTTTTGCGTTGTTTCTTTGTTTTAGTGCAGTGTTGAATTTTGCTGAGAAATCAACATGACCTATGTGGAGTATTTCAGCCATATCTGGAGTTTTAGATGTCCAATTTAAGTCAAACTAATTGCAAATGAAAGCTAAGATCCATATCTACAACTTTCATGAAGACTCTAAAATCCAATTCGGACTCCAAATAGGAGAAAACGGCACTAAACGCCAGACAGAAGATGATGTGCGCTTGACGCACGCCCGGAGCGCGCCCGAAGCGCGCCTGAAGCGCATTTCGCGCTGATGCCACTGCCATTGCGCGCTTCGAGCGCGCCTTAAGCGCATGACGCCCAGAAGAACACTCTAAAACTCGTTTTTCTCACTTTTTAGGTATCTTTTTGACTATTGGGAAGCTTGGAGACTTGTGCCCTAGCAGAGAAACTCAAAGATTGCCGTTTCAAACATCATTGGAGCAGTTTTATGAAGAATCTTTCATGAATCATTCTTGTAATTCTTCTTTAATCCCTATCTTTTGTATCTCTGTCATGAGTAACTAAACCCTATTTGTTAGGGATGAGTGTAGCAAGATGAAACCTTATTTTTGTGATTTGATTTCTAGTTATATGAATAAGTTTATTGAATTATTTTTCTCATCTCTGTGCTTAATGCTTTTTATTGCTTGATCAACATTAAAATGTTCTACGATTCGTATGTTGAAACGAAAGTGGACTTTACGAATGCTTGAGATGAGAAATTCATGAATTTGTAGTTTAGGGATAGATGCAGGTCATGAAACCAATTAAATTAGTTGCAAAGGCAATAGTTTAACAAGAGAATTCCTGTACGATAAGGCTTAATTCTAATCTTAAATCCACTATGGAATTAGGGGTTATTTTGGAATTAAAGGTTATGTCACTAAGACATTAGGGCAAGAATAATAACGAGAATTCGGTAATAGTTCAATAAAGGAATTCAGTAACTAGGATCAAATTAGACACCAAGGTTGGATTCGAAGTGAAACTCATCCCTGACATCTTTCTCATTATAAAGGATCAATTTTATTACTGTTGTTAATTTTAAATATTATTCCAATCAATTCGGAAACTTTTTGTTCAATTTAGTAATTAAATACAACTCGATAGTAAAACTTTTTGATTTGATTTGAGAAATTGAGTTTATGTTTGATAGTAACTGTACCAAATCTGAAATTAATTGTTGCTTGGGGACAAGCAATAGATTAAGTTTGGGGTTGTGATGAACTCTTCATCATACGCATAGTTTTAATTGTTTTTAGTCTTATTTGTCTTTTATTCATTAGTTAATTTAAGGAGTTATTTGATATATTTTGTTGATTTTAGTTATTTGATTTAATGAAATATTTATGTTCTTATTTCCTTAATTAAGTAGATATTTTTCGTAGTTTTGCGTTGTTTCTTTGTTTTAGTGCAGTGTTGAATTTTGCTGAGAAATCAACATGACCTATGTGGAGTATTTCAGCCATATCTGGAGTTTTAGATGTCCAATTTAAGTCAAATTAATTGCAAATGAAAGCTAAGATCCATATCTACAGCTTTCATGAAGACACCAAAATCCAATTCGGACTCCAAATAGGAGAAAAATGCACTAAACACCAGGAAGAAGATGTTGTGCGCTAGACGCGCGCCCGGAGCGCGCCTGAAGCGCATTTCGCGCTGATGCCACTGCCGTTGCACGCTTCTAGCGCGCCTTAAGCGCGTGTCGCGTAGAAGAACACTCTAAAACTCGTTTTTCTCACTTTTTAGGTATCTTTTTGACTATTGGGAAGCTTGGAGACTTGTGCCCTAGCAGAGAAACTCAAAGAAGACCGTTTCTAACATCAATGGAGCAGTTTTATAAAGAATCTTTCATGAATCATTCTTGTAATTCTTCTTTAATCCCTATCTTTTGTATCTCTGTCATGAGTAACTAAACCCTATTTGTTAGGGATGAGTGTAGCAAGATGAAACCCTTATTTTTTTGATTTGATTTTTCTGATTTGATTTCTAGTAACTAAACCCTATTGAATTATTTTTCTCATCTTTGTGTTTAATGCTTTTTAATTCTTGATCAACATTAAAATGTTCTATGTTTCGTATTTTGAAACAGAAGTGGACTTTACGAATGCTTGAGATGAGAAATTCATGAATTTGTAGTTTAGGGATAGATGCAGGTCATGAAACCAATTAAATCAGTTGCAAAGGCAATAGTTTAACAAGAGAATTCATGTACGATAAGGCTTAATTCTAATCTTAAATCCACTAAGGAATTAGGGGTTACTTTGGAATTAAAGGTTGTGTCACTAAGACATTAGGGCAAAAATAATAACGAGAATTCGGTAATAGTTCAATAAAGGAATTCAGTAACTAGGATCAAATTAGACACCAAGGTTGGATTCGAAGTGAAACTCATCCCCGACATCTTTCTCATTATAAAGGATCAATTTTATTACTGCTGTTAATTTTAAATATTATTCCAATCAATTCGGAAACTTTTTGTTCAATTTAGTAATTAAATACAACTCGATAGTAAAACGCAATCCTTTAGTTCGACACTCGGTATTACTGTTTTATTATTACTTGCAATGATTCAGTACACTTGTGGAAACGCTATCAGGCACTAAGCCCAAACAATGGCCAAAGTGGCTAAGTTGGGCAGAATTTTGGTTTAATACCAATTATCACAACTCTCTAAAATTAACCCCCTTTAAGGCACTATATGGTCGAGACCCACCTCATCTCCTAAAAGGAACTACTATTCCTTCGGTTGTTGAAGAAGTTAACATCATGACACAAGATAGGGACCCAATGTTGCGTGATCTAAAAAGCAATTTGGTCACAGCTCAGAATCAGATGAAAAAGTACGCTGATCAGTCCAGGCTTCCTATTTCACTAGGGGTTGAAGATTGGTTTATTTGAAATTACAGCCCTATAGATTGCGGTCCTTGGCTAAGAATAGAAATGAGAAATTAAGTACTCGTTTTTATGGACCATATCAAATTTCAAAACAAATTAAAGCAATTGCATTTGAGTTAGCTTTTCCACCAGATAGTAAGATACATCAAGTGTTTCATGTGTCCCTACTTAAGAGGAACTAGAATTGCAAGTTACTCCAGCTGCTGTACAAGATGTCCGCAACGCTCCAAGTGGCATAGCAGAAGTGTTGATTCAGTGGAAGGACCTACCAGATTTTGAAGCAACATGGGAACCTGTTGAGACCATTATGGAGCAATTCCCTTTTTTTCACCTTGAGGACAAGGTGACTCTTTTGGGAGGGAGTATTGTTAGGTGTCTTATAACTAAATATTATAAAAGGAGGGTCAAGAGTTGGAATTTTACGTGGGAACTGAATTAATATTGCAGTTATTTTTTATTTAGGCAGTTATTGTGTCAATTTAAGTTGTAAATCAAGGGTAACTGTTGCTCTAGAGCAGTTATGGAGCAAATAAAAGTAGGAAATTAGAAAAAGGAAGACAGAAAATTTTTGGGTGGTTATTGGGAAGGGAGAGGCCAAGCTCTCAAATTCTTGGAGTGGATATTCTTGTAAATGTTTATCAATTCTGCCCAAACAGAATTGTAAACTCGCATTCTGTTTAAATTCAATAAAGAATTCAGTTCCCCCATTTCAATTATGTACTAACCAGTTCCAACACAATTGCAGTAAGACAAGGTGCTGATGCTGTCGTGCTTATAGGAGAAACTGCACATGGAAAGTGTGTTGCTGTTCCTTGGTGATCTTGGTTCCTTTTTTATTTTATCAGTTCAATCCTTTCTTTAAATTTCATTTTTAATGTTTTAATGCAAAAGAGATACTATTTATCCCTACATAGATAAAAAAAAAATTGTCATTAGAGAAGAGAACGAAAGAATAACAAGAATATGGATGTCCTCTTATGGAAGCAAAAATAAAAATATAAGAATAAATGGAAAGGAATTGCAACTAAGCAAAGCTTGAGAGCTTCTCTGCATCTCCAACAAGGGAATTTCTCTCGATCTACCTGTACTTCAAAAAAATTACATTCTTAAATGGTTTTCGGTACTTTAGGATTAGCAGATTTACCTTCTTTCGGAGAACAATACTTTCAGGAAAGAAAATTGATTCATTACAAGAATTAGTTCTTCTGTCCTGCTATGGCTGCTATCATTACAAGTATGTTGATTGCTGTAATTACTATAAACTGCTATCATTTAAAGATATTTGTTGTTCATTACTATAGCTTGTGTTTAACACTCTTAACACTCCTATTATTGTGTTCACCAGAACTGGATCCATGGCTATTCTTTTGAGCCATTATAGGCCCTACTCAACAATATTTGCATTCATAAATGAGTGAGTATTAACAGTGTGTCTGTTTTATATTATGTTTTTTTATGAACTTATCATGTACCTTTTTCCTTGATAGTTTTTTAGGAGGAACAGTACTTATTATTGTTTTGAATATAGGCAATATATTATATCGTTTCTGCTATTTAATTTTTGGATGGAGGTTATAAGTGCTTAAGTCGACAATCTTTTGGATCCATAACTTCTTCTTTCGCTATCATAGAGAAAGGATTAAGCAGAGGTTAGGACTTTATCATGGTGTCATGCCTATATACATGCAATTTTCAAATGATGCAAAGGAGACTTTTGCTAGAGCCCTCAAGCTACTATTGGTGAGTGATATCACCATCAATTGCACACTTCTTTTTTTTGATGAATATATTCTTTTAAATGTTGCTGAAAGTCTTCACGGTGCAGAGTAAAGGTCATTTACACGAGGTACAGTATGTTACACTAGTCTAAAGCGGAGCACAACCAATCTGGTATAAGGAATCCATTCACCACATTCAAATTCGCGAGGTTAATGGAATAAAATTTTCTTTAAAGGGTCTTCCTTTCTCATTAGTGTGCAATAGCCTTTTCTTTTCCTCTCTCTCTCTCTTGTAATGCATGTGAAACAGCAAGTTGGGTAGTTTAGGAGCTTTTTTAATGCAAATAATGAAATTACACCTTGGTTTAATGATGGTTATTCTATTTTATCCTATTTGCATTTTGAATTTTGATTATTCATAATCTCATTTTGTTGACAAACCATTCTCTGAGTATTTTTTTTAATGCAAATAAAGAAAATTACACCTTGGTTTAATGAGTATTGTTTGTTAATTATCAAATAATGAAAGTACACTTTGGTTTAATTATAGTGTTTTTTGAACTGTCAAAGCATCAATGGTTGTATCGTGTCTTACAATTTGATTAATAGCCTATTTCTAATCTTTTAACTTAAAGGCTTCTTAAATCCTATTGGTGATGATTGAGGTTAGTATCAAATCAAACAATATTAAATTATTAGTTGTCATCTATAAAAGCTCTATGAAATACCTATGACAACACTTTTTAAAAAAAGCGCTATTATATACCTACGACAGCGCTTTTTAGAAAAAGCGCTATTAAATACCTACAACAGCGCTTTTTAGAAAAAGATACTACCTACGACAGCGCTTTTTAAAAAAGCGTTGTAAAATGAGACACCTACAACAGCGATTTTATGCGAGGACCAAATACATATTTAAAGCTAAATAATAACACTTTTTAAAAAAAATTACTCTACCATGCACAATCAATCAGATATTTTCTCTTCCTTGTTGGATTCTTACTTTTCTAATTTTTATTGACAGAATGATGGATTGATCAATATCCCTTCATCGTGGTCATTTCTCATATAGAGAAGATCATCTATAGTTGGATCAACATCAAGCGATTGTGATGTATTAGAGAAAGGATCATCCTCGGTATATATCTCTTCACATTCTTGCTTGTAGTGATCATTTATTTTGTTAGTTAGAAGCACAATTGACCACTTTTCATTGGCAGGATCAGTGACATAGAACACTTGTTGAACTTGTGATGCTAAAATAAAAGGTTCATCTTTATACCCCACTTTATTAAGGTCCACCTTGACAAATCCACACTTATTAGTTTGAGCGTCATTCTTGTTGTCAACCCACTTGCATTCAAACAGAAGAACTATAAATGATGTGTAATCCAACTCCCATATACGTTCAATGACCCCAAAGTATGACATACTTGCAACTGAGGGATTTCTATCATTGGCACTTGAGACATGCACAAATTGAGCTACTAGCGTGAGGCCGCTATTTTGCATAGAACTTCGATGATCATATTCTATTGTATGAAATGTGTACTTATTAATTACAAAACAAGAATAAGAAAGAACATATACACTTGGACTAGCTGTTAGGTATCTCAATCTTTCGAAAATTGAGTTAGGATTTTCAACTAATTCTAAAAAAATGTGATCTTTTAACTAAGATATAAGTGTTCGATTGAGTTCTCTGGTTATCCAATTGTTATCCCTATTAGGGTTCAAACCTTTAAGTTTTTTCTTGTGCATTTCGACATATGGCTCAACCTCATTAGTGTTGTGTAAAACATACAAATGTGCTTGCTCACATTCGAAGTTTGACATGGTCGCTGCATCACTTCAACCAATTCCTTCCCTTGTTGTTCTTTCTAAGTGACATTACTTTTGAAGTCCTATTAATTCAACAATAGAGAGGTAGTCAGTACATAACTCAATAGCTTTTTCAACTATATATTGTTCAACAATACAATCATCTGGTCAACTACGATTATTCACGTACCATATATTTTCATGTAATGCTCAATTGGGTACATTCACCTCATATAAGTTAGTCCACAATATTGTATTTCTTTGACAAGATGAATTGTAAGATAGACCATTATGTTAAAAAATGAGGGTGGAAAATACTTCTCAAGTTCACATAAAGTGACAACAATTTCCTTCTATATGTCGGCAGCTTCATAGAGTCAATAACTTTGCTACAAATAGCTTTGAAGAAGAAACATAGTTATGGCCAATGACACCTTTTCAAGAAAAAATGGAATGTATACCAATTGGTAAAAAATTCTCCATTAGGACATTACAATAGTGAGACTTTAAACACTTTAACTTGAGATCTTTCGTTGATACCAAACTCATAATATTTGAAGAGTACCCTTCTGAAACTTTAACTCCATTAAATTGCAAAAAATAATTTTCACTTTTCTTGATAGAGTATAAGTTGTTGGAGGTAGAAATGCATGTTTCCCTTTCTTTACTAATCCCAATTCAGTTCTTAATCCCATACTTATCAAGTTTAACCTTGCATTGATGTCATCCTTAGACTTTCTTGGCATATTGAGTAATGTACCAATGACACTATTGCAAATATTCTTTTCAATATGCATCACATCAAGGAAATGTCTTACATACAATGACTTCCAATATGCCAACTCAAAGAAAATTGATTTTTTTTTTCCAGCCGCTTGTGACAAGTTCCTCGGCAAAAGACTTTTCAAATTTATTGCTAAAAAGCTTTACCTTTTCACATATGTAATCGTTTGTCAACAACGAAGTAGCTCTATCTTCTTCAAATTTACCATTAAATGCTTTCCTCCACTTTTGTTAATGATGTTTGGGGTTTAAGAATCTACGATGTTCAAGAAAAACATGTTTCTTACAATGCTCCAACTGCATCCAATTTTTACTATCTTCACATATGGGCAAGCATATTTTCCTTTAATATTATAGCCTGATAGATTGCCATAAGCAGGAAAATCATTAATTGTTCCAAATATCATTGCTCTCAATTTGAATAATTCTTTTCTATACCCATCATATACCTCTACACATGTCTCCCACATAAACACTAAGTCTTCCATTAATGGAGCAAAGTATATGTCTATATCATTTCTCGGTTGCTTAGGTCCAGAAATTAGCATAAACAACATCTTAAACTTGCACTTCATACATAACCAGGAAGGTAAGTTATAAATCAAAATAATCACTGATCAAGTACGGTGAGAACTACTTTTGATACCATACGGGTTTATTATGTCAGTAGACAATGCAAGACGTAGGTTTCTTGGTTTTTAGCCAAAATTAGGGTAATCATTATCAAATTTAATCCATTGAGGAGAATTTGCAGAATGTCTCCATCAAATAATCATTTCATTTGCATGCTATCTTAAGTGTTTTGCATATTCCATATTACGATATATGTGCCAAAATATTTGTATTATTGGAAAATACCATTTGGGACACATATTTGATTATGCATATTCTTTGCGAAATAAAATACAGTCATTAGGACAAGCATGTATCCTCTCATAACTCATGCCAATAAAACATAAAATTCGTTTGCCTTCATAAGTTCGGCTAGCGAGCACATTATCTTTAGGCAAAATGTCTTTTAACAATGTTAGTAAGTCTGTAGAACTCTTATCAGACCACTCATTTCCTACTTTTAGGTTATACAATTTCAAGACGGCAAACAATCTTGTGAATTTAGTACATCCATCATATAACAGTTTCTCTACACCGCTTACTAGTCTCTCAAACATTTCAAGACAATCATGAAGATCTTCTTCAATTCCATTTACAATTTTGTCAACTCGATCACACTCATTTGTACTTGTGTCGAAATCATTTGATGTATTTCTCACATTGCTCCTCGAATAAGTAGATATAATTTCTACTTCCCCATGTATTGTCCAACTTGTATAACTTTGATCAATTCCTTAGCAGACTAAATGATCGTGCAACTCACTCGCACTAACATCTTTTTCATAACAACAACCTAAGCAAGGATACATGATTTTACTAGGGTCTTCTCCATGATTATCAGAATAATAAACTCTTCCACTCCATCTTCATATTCTTTTGATAGTCGATTAGCATACATCCACCTCTGATCCATAGTTCTGTGATCTTATTATTGTTAGATATTAAACATAGTTCCTTGTAATATTAAACGAATCAAAAGAATCCTAGCTGTGGAACTTAAAAAAAAAACATATTTGCATCCAATCCAAGATGAAACTTAAAAAAAAAAAAGGCAAATAAAAATAATCATAGCAGTGAAACTTTAAAAAAAGATCATATAAATACATAAATATATAAACTTAAAGAAAGGCAAATCAAAATAATCCAAACACAAGAAACATATATAAATTTTTCATACAAAAATCAAGAGAGTATCAATCATACAAAAATCATATATAAATTTTCTATTATAAAGTGTTCTTTATTCCTAAGAGTATTAGGACAACATGTTATCTAACATAATATCCTGTCAAAATATCTTCCACTTCTGCAATTAACCCTATTCGTTGTTGTCTCTGTTGGCGAAATCTAACTCCCACTCAAAGTGGCCTTGCCTCCAAGCATCCATCTCTTCCACGACAACGTTTGAATCACTCCCTGACTTACTTTCACTATATACTACTGTTTTTAGTTAAATCTATGATTGAAATGCAAATGTTGGTTGAAATAATTACAAGACATTGAAAAGAAGGAATTTTAAGATACCTTGTCGAAGTTAATTGTCAACTAAGAAGAATCTGCACGAAAATATCAACAAAGGGGAAACACCATGACAGTGTAGATGAACATGACGACGAAGAAGAATGTGTGACATTTAATTTTTAACAAAAGTCGTCAATGAGAGACACCGCTTTTTAGCTTAAACCTAATAATAATAATAGCATTAAAGCATAAGACATGCAACATGAACAAACATAAGAGTAAATAAATGGAAAGAAACCTGAGATTGTCACAGTAGTGAGTTATCCAGCAACACGAACAATTGATGATGGTGGAGGCAAAGAGGGTGACATACGCGATTAGGTTGATAATGACGATTGACTTTGAATGTGAGAACGATGGAGGCAATTGAATTTGAAGTGAACGGTACGAAGGCGATCACGTTTGAAATGGTGGAGGCAATCAAACTTGAATGTGAACAGTACGGAGACGATCGAGTTTGAGTTCGCAATCAAGTTTTAGTTCATTGGGTTTTTGATTGACATAGTTGGTTTCTTTGTTTTGAGAAAAAACAAGGGTTTAATCAATAGCATAGGGCTTCAGTTAACACGAAGAAAGAAAGAAAGAAGAGCTAACGTGCTAATGTTAATAGTGCGTATACAAAAGAGCAATGTGAAAAATATTAGTGTAACTTTTAATAGTGCTTATATTATAAGTGCTATGATATAAGCGCTATAAATATTGAAAAAAAGTAGTGTTTAATTGTTAGCGCGCATTAACTTTTATTGATTTTACACAAAGAGCATTATGAAAAATATATGTATAACATTTAATAACACTTATAATATAAGCGCTATAAATATTGAAAATTTACAACGTTTACTCAAAAAGCGGTATAAAATTTATCCGAGAAATATTTAATAGCTTTATAATATAAACGATGAATAGTTAATTTTGAGGTAGTGAATATAGATGAGAGTATTGAACGGTTACAAATTGTGGGTTAAGAAGCAAGTTGGATAGTGATGGAGTGAAGGAAATGTTTAAGAGAGAGAAATGTATAAATGTTATTCTACAGCAAACTAAAAGTGTAAACATAGTGCACATGATTTATTTATGTGTAAGGGCATGAAATTTTGTACTGAGTTTAAAAATGGAGCGTTACTATAGAATTTTCAATGTATCAAATGGGTCTATATATATTTGATAGAAAAAAGTAAGCAGAATGAAAATATTGGAGTCTTATGAAAGTTTTATCGATGAAAATTTGTTATTATGTTGGAGAAGGATGGTTGAGAAATTGTGGGTTAAGAGACAAATTGGATAGTGATGGAGTAAGGGCAACGTTTAAGAGAGGGAAATGTAAAATGTCATTATAAAGCAAAATAAAAGTGTGAACATGGTCACATGAGTTATTTCTATGTAAGGTCATGAAATTTTGTATGTGACAGTTTAAAAATGATGGGTAACTATGGGATTTCCGATGTATCAAATGCGTCTATATATATTTGATTCAAAAGAATAAGCAGAATAAAAAATATTGGAGTCATAATGAAAAGCAAAAAACCGAAAGATTTGAGGATATTACGCTGTTTGGATCACAGTACGAAGAACATACAATTGGTGTGTCCCTGTGGTGTACGGTCTACGGTATTGACATAAAATGATTGATAAAAAGAAAAATCGAAGTAGAAGGATATTATGTTGTTTGGATCACAATATAAAGAATATGCAACCGATATGTTTCGGTGGTGTGCAGTTTATATTATTGCTATAGAATGAATGTATTTTTTTAAAAATAAAACAAAACAGAATGATAAAAGATAATAAATCAAATGTTATAGAATAATTGGAAAAAAAAAAATTAAAACAAATTTGCTATAACATGAATGAAAAAAACATAAAACAAAAGAACTAATAAAAAATACATGAATCAAAAGAACAAAAAGATAAATGAATTAGAGAGAAAAACACGAATCTGGTGTTGATGAGCCAATTTTTTGGTTCGGATATTAGAGGAAAAGAGGCTAGTATTTATGAAAGTTGGTTATGATGTTGGAGAAGGATGGTTGAGTATGGGTGATACTGCTGAATCGTTACCAATTGTGGATTAAGAGGCAAGTTGGATAGCGATGGAGTTAAAGAAATGTTTAAGAGAGGGAAATAAATGTATAAATAGTATTCTACTGCAAAATATGAACATGGTGCACATGAGTTATTTCTGGATAAGGGCATAAAATTGTGTACGAGGGATTTTAAAAATGGTAGGCAACTAAGGAATTTCCAATCTATTCTACGATTACGTTTGTTTCAGATTTTTTTTATGAAAAAATTTATTTTTTTAAGACTATTTTTTCTCTTTTGTTTTTTGGTTGTGTGGATTTATTTATTGGTTTTTTAAGAGTATTCAATTAGATTCATCAAATTTTAATGTGTCTATGAAATGGTCACTATAGTTTAAAAAAATTGTTTTTACAAAATTGTATACAAACAGATTAAAAATAATTTTTTTTTAAAAATCATTTTTATAATAGTAATCAAACGAAAGTTATAAAATTATTTTTTTTTTAAAATCTCTAAAAAATAATCTCTAAAATTATTTAAAACAAAAATCATTTTTAAGCTCAAACAAACCCACCCTATATATATTTGATTCAAAAAAGTAAGTAGAGTCATAATGAAAATCACAAAAACAATAAGACTTTGTTTGAATTCAAAAAAGTAAGTAGAGTCATAATGAAAATCACAAAAACAATAAGACTTTGTTTGAATCACCGTACGACGAACATGCAACCGGTAATGTTTCGATGATGTGCTGTTTACATTATTGCTATAGAATGAATGATATTTTTTTAAAATAAAACAAAACAGAATGATAAAAGATAATGAACCAAATGCTCTAGCATTATTCGAAAAAAATTTTAAAAATTTACTATAAAATGAATGAAAAAGAATAATACAAAAAAAATGATAAAAAAAAATACATGAATCAAAGAACAAAAAGATAAATGTATCAAAGAAAAAAAAACATCAACCTAGTGTTGATGAGTCAGATATGAGAGGAAAGGAGACTTTAATTTATGAAAGTTTTATTATGATGTTAGAGAAGGATGGTTGAGTATGCTGAACGGTTACAAAGTTTGAGTTAAGAGGCAAGTTGGATAGTGAAGGAAATGTTTAAGAGGGGAAAATGTATAAATGTTATTCTATAACAAAATAAAAGTGTGAACATGGTGGTGCACATGAGTTATTCCTATGTACGGGCATGAACTAGTGGCAGTTTAAAAATGGTGGTTAACTATGAAATTTTCAATGAATAAAATGTGTCTATATATATTTGAAATGTGAACATGGTGCACGTGAGTTATTTCTTTAAAAATGGTGGGGAGTTATGGAATTTCCAATGTATTATATGAGTCTATATATTTGAAAAGATTAATAGAGATGTTGCCATATGACAACATCTAAAACCAAAATGTGTTTTGTTAAGAAATATATATAGATATAGATAGATGACTACAAAAACATAGATAGCATTGCTGATCTAAGGGTACAGAAGAGAAGACATTAATACTGTCTAAATGTAAGATTGAGGCGGCCAGGCAAAAGACAAGTATCATGAAGTAATTCATTTGGGGCTGAATTTGGTATGATAGATGAGATACCATGGAAGATATGTCGCGATTCACCGCCAAATATCAGAACATCTCCTGATTCTAGAAGCGCATTCTCTGCCTTCTCGATATTCCTGTTATCATCATAAAGAAATTCTGCTGTATCACCAACAGAGAATGATACAACTGGCAACCCTTTTTGAAGACTTTCTCTGCTTTCATCACGATCCTGCATCAAGTAGTTTTAAAATGGAAGAAAAAAAATTAAATTGCGATTTGAACATTTCAGCAAAAATTTGTGCTTGGTATTGCAAAATCACTAAACACTGCCAAGAAAACATATTTTTTAAAGATTTCTTATTTTTACTTTTCATTAGTGTCAAATTCTACAATGGTCGAGTTGAGTAACTTCAGCTTGTGACCCAAGTGGGGGCAATAGAGTGATGGAACATGCGTTTGGTTGATCAGGTTGGGTTAATGGGTGCACTATGTTGGCCTGTCCTCTCCAAGTTGAGAGTTGGGCCATGGGATTTGAGCGAAGGCCCGGGTCTCCTGGCTCCTAAAATGGAGGGAACCGCATGAGGCTCACAGAGCAGTGAACACCTCTTGCTCCTGACAATAGAGGAATCACAGGCAGCTATACTCTAACCCCATATAGCCTGTTGAGCCTAGCCCATTGAACCATCACATTTAAGAAAAAGAAAATAAATAAATAAAATCTACGGTACCTTGATAAGGAGCCTACCAATGATTGGTGCTTAAAATTCTCCGAAACTCTTACGACGATCGATGACACTCTTTAAATGTATAAATAACGACACTCTTCATCTTTATAGTTGAGACCATGATATGATTGGTGTGTCGGTTCAACAAGTTGACTTTTGAGAGACACATTCGTTTTTCCTTATTTTTATTGAACTGACATCAATAAAATTATTGTCTCAGCAGTAAAAGCCAGGAGGACCATTAGCAAATACTTCTAAAGAGTGTCATTGATCATTGTTATTAGAGTTTCAAATGACTTTTAAGCACTAGTCTACCGTAGATCACCAATGAAGATGGACCACTGAAGCATGCGCCTTAATTATATTGTTTTCAGTCTATTTCATGTTTTCAAAGATTTGTATAAGAAACACTAAAAAAATTTGTTTAGGCTAAATAACACTTTTGATCTATTAAGTTTCTAACGTATTTAACTTAAGACACTAAAAAACTTAAGGAACAAAGCAGAACTTAAAAATAAATTTATAAACTACAAGTGTAATTTAACTTTTTAGAGACATGTGATTAAGAAAACAAGGTTTAGAAGTAAAAATATGAAATGCCTAACGGAAACATTTTCCTAAAGCAAATGGACCAAAATAAACAATGCATTACTAGACTAATTATCCAATGCAAACAATTTGCAAATACACTTGTATGACAATTGACTTGAACTAATGATCCACAAATTTATCAAACTTTATTAATCTCAAAGGTTAATTCTGAATGGTACATAAATACCACATTCTGACCGCAAAAACCAAAACTATAATATTATTAAGATCCCAACCTAAAGTTTCAAGAACTGTCCAGTGTCCAATAAACAAGAGTATACAAAAAGAATGTCATGGGTGCAAAATAGGAATGTTGTGTAACAGTGTTTAGAGAGATAATGATGACAGAGTTTCTGAAACGCAGACTGACTGATAAAATGTTTTGAGGACCTATATGAATGCAGTATTACACAAATGATAAGCTACTGATAACATTATACCAATCTATAGTATATATAGTTTAATATATTGTAAAAATATATTTGACTACTCAGCATATGCATATTGTCATCAGATACTTGGTCCTAATTACATTATAAAATTATTTCTTCTTTCGTATTTTCTCCAAATCATGTTCTCTTTTTCTATTTTTAAATATCTCAGATTAAGTAAAAATATACTAATATTAATGAGTTATTTCTTTCTCATATAAAAGATGTCAAACAGCAAAGTAAGTTGACCTGATGAAGACCAAACCTTCCTCTGGTTGTATAAAAGTTGACAATGCAAATATCAGGAGTCATTGAAGGTAGTATGTCCTCCACATAGCTTATTTCACATTCCTGATTAATGAGATGTTGTGCTTCTTGTATAGCTCTTATAACCAACTTACTAAAGTAATTGGGAATACTTGGTGGTTTGCTACCATCAACTACCCTTTTATATCCATACTTTCTGGTTTGGGGATCCCAGTCCATACCAAGACACATCATCATCAATCGAAGTTTGGCCCCATCTGCATAACCTGGTTGATAGAATCCTCCAGGACCTAGACCAAGATTACGACAATTTTTCACTATTTCTACCTAAAATTATTAGAAAAAATGTGGTCAAAGAATTAAATTAAATCCACCGCATATGAAATAAACAAATATATTCCAATCAAGCATAGAGAAGTTCTGGTGCATCATTCAGGAACGTGAGGGATCTAGATATATGAATGCTTTCATTAGTGTTAAGATATTTTAAAAGTTAGGTTTTTAGGTTTTTTTTTTTTTATAGGCAAGTTATGATGCATCATTTTAGGTTTTTTATTATAGGCAAATGTTAGTATTGTTAGTTAAGTTGGTAAATTCTCCTTCGCCAAGGTTTGGACCCTGGTTCTTTCACTCCTTCAACACCTTCAACCTTTAGCTCAAACCAGTTGAGCTACCCAATCTCCCATCTATATTTTAGGTTTGTCAGTTTTTTTCTCCTATAATCGTGGGATTTGATTGTAATCTTTGAGTATTATATATAACAAGGCTGAGAGTAATTTCTCTCAAGCAATTCAAATAAACTCATTCAACTTGGTAACTAAAGCTATGTTTTGTTTTTTCTCTCAATATTGTTAGGTTTTTCAGCAACAGTAATGCAAACCTTTTGACGAATGATGTTCACAGAGTCTCTACCATATTTCTATGAGCTGGAGTGTTAGATTGCAAGCCCATTGACAAACCTATGGATCCAAATACTAAGCTTATGCCACACCAAGGAGAGTCCTTTTCAGACCTGGGTAGATATCAAAGGATGGTTGGGAAGTTGTACTACTTTACTATGACTAGACCTGACATATCTTTTATTGTCAGTGTTGTGAGTCAATTCCTAAATTCTCCCTGCGACAATCATTAGGATGCAATAGTTCGGATCTTGAGATATATATAAGAGTCCCCAGCAAGAGGAATAATTTATGAAAACAGATGTCATACTAATGTTGTTGCACATACAGATGCTGATTGGGCTGGATGTCAAAGAGATTGACGTTCAACTTTTGGTTACTGTGTCCTTATTGGAGGGAATCTTATTTCTTGGAAAAGAAAAAAGCAAAGCATTGTTACTAGATCTAGTGTAGAGGCTGAGTACAGAGCAATGGATGTCACTACTTGTGAAATTATTTAGTTGAAACAACTTGTTGATGAGTTAAAGTTTTGTTAGTTTGATTCAATGAGTCTCATTTGGGAAAACTAGGCAGTACATATCGCGTCTAATCCTGTCTTCCATGAGCGGATTAAACACATAGAGATTGATTTGTCACTTTATTCATGAGAAGATTCTTTCTGGGCACATAGTTACATCATTTTTGAACTCTAATGATCAGTTGGCTGATATCTTTACCAAATCTCTCAGAGGCCCAATAATATCTTATATTTCTAACAAGTTCGATGCATTTGATTTTTATGCACCAGCTTGAGGGAGAGTGTAAGATATGTTTTAACATTTGAATTATTTTTTGTTATGTGAAGTCTCTATATTTTAGGTTTGTTAGTTCTTTTCTCCTATAATCATAGGATTTGATTGTAATCCTTGAGTATTATAAATAACAAGGCTGAGAATAATTTCTCTCGAGCAATCCAAATAACCTCATTCAACTATTACAACAAGTGAAAGAATTACGATAAATAGACAAGAAAGAAAATTAAGTGAATCATCAATTTAGTATCTAAATTGAGGAGCGGGTGCGGTGTAAATCCATCTAATGAGGAAGTACTAGATAAGCTGAAAATCCTAACAGAGCAAGTGGCATTTTTGGTGAAGACGAATAAGGAAAAGCAACTTCGGGAGTGTCAACGTGAAATACAAATAGAGAGTGAAAACGCTAGTTGTAACATTGGTCGTAAAAGTCTTCCAGAGGTAATTAATTACTTAATAAAATAAGAAATTCATTCAACCTAATTGTTTCACACACTTATGTATTATCCATTGATTTAGGGTGTCTCATCTTGCGTGCTGTATTTATCCTCCCCTACTCATCGCATGGTTGGAAAAGGAACATTGTACAATACCTTGGGAGAAGTATTACACAACACTCTGATCCCTGCCGGCCATGTTAAAGTTTCACCCGTAATTGCATGATATATGATTTTGATTGATTATATTTAATTGCTGATTTTTTCCGCTGTTAACTTTAATTTCACATTTATTTAGATTGTTACAAAGTCTAAAGGGAATGATAAGAAGATTCGTCGCAACGAGTCAGTCACTTCACCAGAAAAGGTTTGACATATATATCAATGTGTATACATCAATGATTAGCTTACTATAATAACTAACAAACTGATTAACCTCATTTTTTTCAGATTCAATCAAAACCAGCCACACCACAGATGCATGTTTGTGGTAAAAATAAAGCTGGCAAAATTCAAAAATTGGACTGTAATAAATCTGCCAAAATTTAAAAACTGGATCGTGGAAAATCAGTTGCCGCTCCTAAAATAAGTCATCCACGCCTTTCTCGATTTGGGTCGTGTCTTGACATACAAGCAAAAATGAATATGGACAGCAATGATTCACGTATCATAAACATGGAGAAAGCTATTTTTGGAGATGAGTATGAAAAATTACTTGATAAAGAGCACATATATGAACTTCTCAATCATAAGGAGTTGAGTGCTACTGTCGTCAATATATACATTAGGTAAGATACTTTATTTAAGATAGAAATTACTTTTAATTGCATCACTGCCACATTTATTGGTAATTAATCTAATTTGACATTTTCATTGAAGGCTTTTGTATGAGAAGTTGGTGTGCATGCATAAATTGTCAGATATATTTTCATTCTTGTCTCCACATAAGCTGTCCATGTTTAAACTCGATCCAATTAATGTAAATAAATATGCTGTTGATATACTATTGGAAATAAAGAGAAGGATAAGCTGTTTCTTGCGCCATATAATTCAGGGTAATTATATATTCTTTATCTATATCTTTTTTAATTTATGATACTTAATTTATCAGTTGTGTAAACAAAATTGCCAACCAAATTTTTGTTGTTGTAGGCAACATTGGGTGTTGTTTGCAATCAATGCCACCTCTGAAGTTATATACTATTTAGATCCACTGCACGGTCATTACAACAATCACTCGGATATAAAGACTATCTTCGACACGTAAGTAATATTCATTTATTTCTTACATATATAAATAATGTGTTTGGTAATTGAATAATAATCACATTTATTTGATAGTGCTTTACAAGTTTTCCGCGCTCAAATGGGTGCTACAGTGTCGAGGCAAAAGTCAAACAACATCACATGGATTCCAATAAACGTTTGAAATTTTTGTTATAGAACTTAATTGTATGGCTTTAAAATTTCATTTACAAGGAATGCACAAATATTTATTGACGTATATGTTTTATTTTATAGTGCCCTCGTCAAACTAACAACATAGACTGCGGGTACTATATATTGCGATTCATGGAGGAGATTGTTGATATGAATCAAAATATAATTCCAGAAACGGTACGGTATTTTCATTATATTTTGATTTTCATATATAAACTACGTATATATTTGATTCTAACTTATTTATGTTCAAATATTATATCGCACAGTACTTTGACAATTCCAGTCCAACATACTCATAAAGTGATCTAACTAAAATAAGGGAAAACTGGTGTCAGTATGTGATCGAACTGAAAGTTATTTAATATGCTGGGAAATTGGCAAGCTGCGTGTTGTGAAATCGGCATTATTGTTGAGAAATTGACATTATTGTAAAGCTGACATATAATTCATTATTGTAAAGCTGACATTATTGTGAATATATATATATAATTGTTGTGAATATGTAAAAAATATAGTACTTGATGTGAATATGAAATTGTTGTACATATTTAAATGAAATTGTTGTTGCTATGAAATATATGTAATTGGGTGTTGTTATGAACTGATTGTTGAATATGATTTTTGAATATGTAACTGTGTCAATATGTGCTTGATGAATATGATTTTGGAAAAAAAATTAAAAGACAACGCTTTCTTAAAAAAATGCCATAAAAGACCTGTTTATACAAACAAGCTTTATTTTAAAAATTCCATAAAAAAATTTCAATCCGGTTTACAACGATTTTTATTAAAACTAGTATAAAAATGAACCTATTACAACGTTTTTTTGAAAAAAGCGCTGTAAAACTAGTATAAGAATGCACCTATTACAGCGCTTTTGTGAAAAAGCGCTGTAAAACGTGTATAAGACTGCACCTATTATATCGCTTTTTTGAAAAGACGCTGTAAAACTAGTAGAACAAGCAGCGCTTTTTAGAATAGAAAACTAGTATAAGAATGCACCTATTACAGCGTTTTTTAAAAAACGCTGTAAAACGTGTATAAGACTGCACCTATTACAGCGCTTTTTCAAAAAAGCGCTGTAAACCTAGTACGACAAGCACCGCTGTTTAGAATATATTTATAGCGCTTTTGAAAAAAGCGTTGTAAAACTAGTACAACAAGCAGCGCGTTTTGGAATAGAATTACAGCGCTTTTTTCAAAAAAGCGCTGTAAAACTAGTATAACAAGCGCGCTATATATGCACCTATTATAGCTTTTTTTATGAAAAATGTTGTAAAACTACTCTAAGAGAAGTGTTGAGCGCTATATATTACAGCGTTTTTTTATTTTAAATAGCGCAGTTGTATCTTTTAACAGCGCTAGATACTACAGCGCTTAAAAGCGCTGTAAAGGGCTTAAAAAAAGCGTTGTAAAATGCTATTTTTGGCGTAGTGTCCTTTGCCAATGTTTTTATGATGCATATCCTTTGACAATTTTCTTAAGGCAGTTGTGTCCAAAAAATAATTACCAAGATATTTAATTAATAATATCCAATTTAGTACATTTTGGATTATCGCTATAAATATAATTTAAGATAGTATATTTCAAATTAATAAAAAAAACTTAAGGGCCGTCTATATGGACTTGGCCTAAAGTTGAACTTAATTATTTTTAGTAAAATTTTAATAACATACAATTTTTTTTTCATTTAACAAAAAAGATTATTTTAAATTTTATGTGATCCATTGCTATAATATCCAATTTGTTTGTTTATATTTTTATTCAACATGTCTTATATATTCATTAATTAGCTTTTCAATTGTATTTTATGGTTTTTATATAACAAATTAGGCATTGGTGTGAATTTTGGGAATGTTACAATCTTCCATCACTACAAAATGTTGTAAGCCTTAACAAGAAATGTGGCATCAAACTTCTAAGACTTTTTGAGCCATACCCTGGTGTATTAAAAGCATTAAAAGGTTCCAACTTACAAATAAGTCTTGGAACAAGAAATGAAGATGTTCAAATATTAGCATCAAACGTAGCAGCTGCTAACCAATGGGTAAATACCAATATTGCCCCTTACAAAGGTCATGTCAATTTCCAATGGATTGTACTAGGAAATGAAATTATTCCAGGTGTCCAAGGACCTTATGCTACTCTCAAGCTGGACTTGCATCCTCTTACCCGCCATCTGCCGGGGCATTTACTAATGAGGTAGTTAATGTAATGAAAGATGTTACATCTTTTTTGCTACAAAATGATGCACCCCTTATGGTCAATGTCTACCCTTATTTCCCTTATTCATCTAATCCAACACAAATTAAATTGGAATATGCAACATTTCAATCCAAAGACACTCAAATAGTTGATGGTGACTTCAAATATACTAATCTATTTTATGAGTTCATGCTGCATTCGAAAAAATTGATGCAGGGAATGTTTATTTGATTATTGGAGAAGCTGGTTGGCCTATTGCAGGAAGTACACCTTATACAAGTAAGGAAAATGAAAGACATATAATACAAATTTGATACAACATGTGCATAGTGGTATAGGGACACCAAGAAAACCAGGACAAAATATGGATGTTTCTATATTTGCAATGTTTACTAAAAATAAGAAGGCTGAAGGAGTTGAGAAAAATTGAGGATTTTTTAATCCTGATAATCCAATTAGGGTTTTTAACCAATCTTGTGCATCCAATAAGTGATTTTATGTCATTGGTTGAACATTTAGGTCATTTTTGTCCTCCCTAGACTTATTCTAATCCAATTTCGGTTTTTAACCAATCTTGTGCATCAAATAAGTAATTTTGTGTCATTGGTTGAACATTTAGGTCATATTCGTCCTCCCTAGGCTTATTCTAATCCAATTAGGACTTTTAACCAATCTTGTGCATCAAATAAGTGCGTTTGTGTCATTGGTTGAACATTTAGGTCATTTTCGTCCTCTCAAGGCTTATTCGAATCCAATTAAGGTTTTTAAACAATCTTGTGCATCCAATATGTGATTTTGTGTCATTGGTTGAACATTTAGGTCATTTTCGTCCTCCCTAGGTTTATTCTAATCCAATTAGGGTTTTTAACCAATCTTGTGAATCCAATAGGTGATTTTGTGTCATTGGTTGAACATTTAGGTCATTTTCGTCCTCCCAAGGCTTATTCTAATCCAATTACGGTTTTTAACCAATCTTGTGCATCCAATAAGTGATTTTGTGTCATTGGTTGAACATTTAGGTCATTTTCGTCCTCCTTAGGCTTATTCTAATCCAATTAGGGTTTTTAACCAATCTTGTGCATCCAATATGTGATTTTGTTTCATTGGTTGAACATTTAGGTCATTTTTGTCCTCCCTCTGCTTATTCTAATCCAATTAGAGTTTTTAACCAATCTTGTGCATCCAATATGTGATTTTGTGTCTTTGGTTGAACATTTAAGTCATTTTCATCCTCCCAAGGCTTATTCTAATCAAATTAGGGTTTTTAACCAATCTTGTGCATCCAATATGAGATTTTAAGTCATTGGTTGAACATTTAGGTCATTTCCGTCATCCTTCGACTTATTCTAATCCAATTAGGGTTTTTTAACCAATCTTGTGCATCCAATTAGTGATTTTGTGTCATTGGTTGAAAATTTAGGTCATTTTCGTCCTCCCTAGGCTTATTCTATTCGAATTGGGGTTTTTAACCAATCTTGTACATCCAATATGTGATTTTGTGTCGTTGGTTGAACATTTAGGTCATTTTCGTCATCCTTCGACTTATTTTAATCCAATTAGGGTTTTTAACCAATCTTGTGCATCCAATATGTGATTTTGTGTCATTTGTTGAACATTTAGGTCATTTTCGTCCTCCTTAGGCTTATTCTAATGCAATTAGGGTTTTTAACCAATCTTGTGCATCCAATTAGTGATTTTGTGTCATTGGTTGAACATTTAGGTCATTTTCGTCCTCCCAAGGCTTATTCTAATCCAATTAGGGTTTTTAACCAATCTTGTGCATCCAATTAGTGATTTTGTGTCATTGGTTGAACATTTAGGTTGTTTTCGTCCTCCCTAGGCTTATTCTAATCCAATTAGGGTTTTTAACTAATCTTGTGCATCCAATATGTGATTTTGTGTCATTGGTTGAACATTTAGGTCATTTTTGTCCTCCCTAGACTTATTCTAATCCAATTAGGGTTTTTGACCAATCTTGTGCATCCAATATGTGATTTTGTGTCATTGGTTCAACATTTAGGTCCTTTTCGTCATCCTTCAACTTTTTCTAATCTAATTAGGGCTTTTTAACCAATCTTGTGCATCAAATTAGTGATTTTGTGTCATTGGTTGAACATTTAGGTCATTTTCGTCCTCCCTAGGCTTATTTTGATCCAATTAGGGTTTTTAACCAATCTTGTGCATCCAATATGTGATTTTGTGTCATTTGTTGAACATTTAAGTCATTTTCGTCCTCCCTTGGATTATTCTAATCCAATTAGGGTTTTTAACCAATCTTGTGTATCCAATTAGTGATTTTGTGTCATAGGTTGAACATTTAGGTCATTTTCGTCCTCCAAAGGCTTATTCTAATCCAATTAGCGTTTTTAACCAATCTTGTGCATCCAATATGTGATTTTGTGTCATTGGTTCAACATTTAGGTCATTTTCGTCCTCCAAAGGCTTATTCTAATCCAACTAGCGTTTTTAACCTATCTTGTGCATCCAATATGTGATTTTGTGTCATTGGTTGAACATTTAGGTCGATTTCGTCCTCCCTAGGCTTATTCTAATCCAATTAGGAATTTTAACCAATCTTGTGAATCCAATAAGTTATTTTGTGTCATTGGTTGAACATTTAGGTCATTTTCGTCCTCCCAAGGCTTATTTTAATCCAATTACGGTTTTTAACCAATCTTGTGCATCCAATAAGTGATTTTGTGTCATTGGTTGAACATTTAGGTCATTTTCGTCCTCCCTAGGCTTATTCTAATCCAATTAGGGTTTTTAACCAATCTTGGGCATCCAATATGTGATTTTGTTTCATTGGTTGAACATTTAGGTCATTTTCGTCCTCCTTAGGTTTATTCAAATCCAATTGGGGTTTTTAACCAATCTTGTACATCCAATATGTGATTTTGTCTCATTGGTTGAACATTTAGGTCATTTTCGTCATCCTTCGACTTATTCTAATCCAATTAGGGTTTTTAACCAATCTTGTGCATCTAATATGTGATTTTGTGTCATTTGTTGAACATTTAGGTCATTTTCGTCCTCCCTAGGCTTATTCTAATCCAATTAGGATTTTTAACCAATCTTGTGAATCCAATAAGTTATTTTGTGTCATTGGTTGAACATTTAGGTCATTTTCGTCCTCCCAAGGCTTATTCTAATCCAATTACGGTTTTTAACCAATCTTGTGCATCCAATAAGTGATTTTGTGTCATTGGTTGAACATTTAGGTCATTTTCGTCCTCCCTAGGCTTATTCTAATCCAATTAGGGTTTTTAACCAATCTTGTGCATCCAATATCTGATTTTGTGTCATTGGTTCAACATTTAGGTCATTTTCGTCATCCTTCGACTTATTCTAATCTAATTAGGGTTTTTTAACCAATCTTGTGCATCAAATTAGTGATTTTGTGTCATTGGTTGATTATTTAGGTCATTTTCGTCCTCCCTAGGCTTATTCTGTTCCAATTAGGGTTTTTAACCAATCTTGTGCATCCAATATGTGATTTTGTGTCATTTGTTGAACATTTAAGTCATTTTCGTCCTCCCTAGGATTATTTTAATCCAATTAGGGTTTTTAACCAATCTTGTGCATCCAATTAGTGATTTTGTGTCATTGGTTGAACATTTAGGTCATTTTCGTCCTCCCAAGCTTTATTCTAATCCAATTAGGGTTTTTAACCAATCTTGTGCATCCAATATGTGATTTAGTGTCGTTGGTTAAACATTTAGGTCATTTTCGTTCTCCAAAGGCTTATTCTAATCCAATTAGCGTTTTTAACCAATCTTGTGTATCCAATATGTGATTTTGCGTCATTGGTTGAAATTTTTGGTCATTTTCGTCCTCCCTAGGATTATTCCAATCCAATTAGGATTTTTAACCAATCTTGTGCATCCAATAAATGCGTTTGTGTCATTGGTTGAACATTTAGGTCATTTTTGTCCTCCCAAGGCTTATTCTAATCCAATTAAGGCTTTTAAACAATCTTGTGCATCCAATATGTGATTTTGTGTCATTGGTTGAGCATTTAGGTCATTTTCGTCCTCCCTAGGCTTATTCTAATCCAATTAGGATTTTTAACCAATCTTGTGAATCCAATAAGTTATCTTGTGTCATTGGTTGAACATTTAGGTCATTTTCGTCCTCCCAAGGCTTATTCTAATCCAATTACGGTTTTGAACCAATCTTGTGCATCCAATAAGTGATTTTGTGTCATTGGTTAAACATTTAGGTCATTTTCGTCCTCCCTAGGCTTATTCTAATCCAATTAGGGTTTTTAACCAATCTCGTGCATCCAATAAGTGATTTTGGGTCATTGGTTGAACATTTAGGTCATTTTCGTCCTCCCTATGCTTATTTTAATCAATTTAGGGTTTTTAACCAATCTTGTGCATCCAATATGTGATTTTCTATCATTGGTTCAACATTTAGGTCATTTTCGTCATCCTTCAACTTATTCTAATCTAATTAGGGCTTTTTAACCAATCTTGATCATCAAATTAGTGATTTTGTGACATTGGTTGAACATTTAGGTCATTTTCGTCCTCCCTAGCCTTATTCTGATCCAATTAGGGTTTTTAACCAATCTTGTGCATCCAATTAGTGATTTTGTGTCATTTGTTCAACATTTAGGTCATTTTCGTCCTCCCTAGGCTTATTCTAATCCAATTAGGGTTTTTAACCAATCTCGTGCATCCAATTAGTGATTTTGTGTCATTGGTTGAACATTTAGGTCATTTTCGTCCTCCAAAGGCTTATTCTAATCCAATTAGGGTTTTTAACCAATCTTGTGCATCCAATTTGTGATTTTGTGTCATTGGTTGAACATTTAGCTCATTTTCGTCATACTTGGAGTTATTCTAATCCAATTAGGGTTTTTAACGAATCTTGTGCATCCAATATGTGATTTTGTGTCATTTGTTGAACATTTAGGATATTTTCGTCCTCCATTGGCTTATTCTGATCCAATTAGGGTTTTTAACAAATCTTGTGCATCCAATTAGTGATTTTGTGTCATTGGTTGAACATTTAGGTCATTTTCGTCCTCCCTAGCCTTATTCTGATCCAATTAGGGTTTTTAACCAATCTTGTGCATCCAATTAGTGATTTTGTGTCATTTGTTCAACATTTAGGTTATTTTCGTCCTCCCTAGGCTTATTCTAATCCAATTAGGGTTTTTAACCAATCTCGTGCATCCAATTAGTGATTTTGTGTCATTGGTTCAACATTTAGGTCATTTTCGTCCTCCAAAGGCTTATTCTAATCCAATTAGGGTTTTTAACCAATCTTGTGCATCCAATTAGTGATTTTGTGTCATTGGTTGAACATTTAGGTCATTTTCGTCCTCCCAAGGCTAATTCTAATCCAATTAGGGTTTTTAACCAATCATGTGCATCAAATTAGTGATTTTGTGTCATTGGTTGAACATTTAGGTCATTTTCGTCATCCTTCGACTTATTCTAATCCAATTAGGGTTTTTTAACCAATCTTGTGCATCCAATATGTGATTTTGTGTCATTGGTTGAACATTTAGGTCATTTTCGTCCTCCCTAGGCTTATTCTAATCCAATTACGGTTTTTAACCAATCTTGTGCATCCAATATGTTATTTTGTGTCATTGGTTCAACATTTAGGTCATTTTCGTCCTCCCTAGGCTTAATCTGTTCCAATTAGGGTTTTTAACCAATCTTGTGCATCCAATATGTGATTTTGTGTCATTTGTTGAACATTTAAGTCATTTTCGTCCTCCCTAGGATTATTTTAATCCAATTAGGGTTTTTAACAAATCTTGTGCATCCAATATGTGATTTAATGTCATTGGTTGAACATTTAGGTCATTTTCGTTCTCCAAAGGCTTATTCTAATCCAATTAGCGTTTTTAACCAATCTTGTGCATCCAATATGTGATTTTGCGTCATTGGTTGAAACTTTAGGTCATTTTCGTCCTCCCTAGGATTATTCCAATCCAATTAGGATTTTTAACCAATCTTGTGCATCCAATAAGTGCGTTTGTGTCATTGGTTGAACATTTAGGTCATTTTCGTCCTCCCAAGGCTTATTCTAATCCAATTAAGGCTTTTAAACAATCTTGTGCATCCAATATGTGATTTTGTGTCATTGGTTGAACATTTAGGTCATTTTCGTCCTCCCTAGGCTTATTCTAATCCAATTAGGATTTTTAACCAATCTTGTGAATCCAATAAGTTATCTTGTGTCATTGGTTGAACATTTAGGTCATTTTCGTCCTCCCAAGGCTTATTCTAATCCAATTAAGGTTTTTAACCAATCTTGTGCATCCAATAATTGATTTTGTGTCATTGGTTGAACATTTAGGTCATTTTCGTCCTCCCTAGGCTTATTCTAATCCAATTAGGGTTTTTAACCAATCTTGTGCATCCAATATGAGATTTTAAGTCATTGGTTGAACATTTAGGTCATTTTCGTCATCCTTCGACTTATTCTAATCCGATTAGGGTTTTTTAACCAATCTTGTGCATCCAATTAGTGATTTTGTGTCATTGGTTGAACATTTAGGTCATTTTCGTCCTCCAAAGGCTTATTCTAATCCAATTAGCGGTTTTAACTAATCTTGTGCATCCAATATGTGATTTTGTGTCATTGGTTGAACATTTAGTTCATTTTCGTCCTCCAAAGGCTTATTCTAATCCAATTAGGGTTTTTAACCAATCTTGTGCATCCAATATGTGATTTTGTGTCATTGGTTGAACATTTAGGTCATTTTCGTCCTCCCTAGGCTTATTCTAATCCAATTAGGGTTTTTAACCAATCTTGTGCATCCAATATGTGATTTTGTGTCATTTGTAGAACATTTAGGTCATTTTCGTTCTCCCTAGGATGATTCTAATCCAATTAGGGTTTTTAACCAATCTTGTGCATCCAATTTGTGATTTTGTGTCATTGGTTGAACATTTAGCTCATTTTCGTCATCCTTGGACTTATTCTAATCTAATTAGGGTTTCTAACGAATCTTGTGCATCCAATATGTGATTTTGTGTCATTGGTTGAACATTTAGGTCATTTTCGTCCTCCCTTGGACTTATTCTAATCCAATTAGGGTTTTTAACAAATCTTGTGCATCCAATAAGTGATTTTGTGTCATTGGTTGAACATTTAGGTCATTTTGGTCCTCCCTAGGCTTATTTTAATCCAATTAGGGTTTTTAACCAATCTTGTGCATCCAATATGTGATTTTTTGTGCATCCAATTAGGGTTTTTAATCCTTCAACTTATTCTAATCTAATTAGGGCTTTTTAACCAATCTTGTGCATCAAATTAGTGATTTTGTGTCATTGGTTGAACATTTAGGTCATTTTCGTCCTCCCTAGCCTTATTCTGATCCAATTAGGGTTTTTAACCAATCTTGTGCATCCAATTAGTGATTTTGTGTCATTTGTTCAACATTTAGGTCATTTTCGTCCTCCCTAGGCTTATTCTAATCCAATTAGGGTTTTTAACCAATCTCGTGCATCAAATTAGTGATTTTGTATCATTGGTTGAACATTTAGGTCATTTTCGTCCTCCAAAGGCTTATTCTAATCCAATTAGGGTTTTTAACCAATCTTGTGCATCCAATTAGTGATTTTGTGTCATGTGTTGAACATTTAGGTCATTTCCGTCATCCTTCGACTTATTATAATCCAATTAGGGTTTTTTAACCAATCTTGTGCATCCAATATGTGATTTTGTGTCATTGGTTGAACATTTAGGTCATTTTCGTCCTCCCTAGGCTTATTCTAATCTAATTAGGATATTTAACCAATCTTGTGCATCCAATATGTGTTTTTGTGTCATTGGTTCAATATTTAGGTCATTTTCGTCATCCTTCGACTTATTCTAATCTAATTAGGGTTTTTTAACCAATCTTGTGCATCAAATTAGTGATTTTGTGTCATTGGTTTGACATTTAGGTCATTTCCGTCCTCCCTAGGCTTATTCTGTTCCAATTAGGGTTTTTAACCAATCTTGTGCATCCAATATGTGATTTTGTGTCATTTGTTGAACATTTAAGTCATTTTCGTCCTCCCTAGGATTATTTATATCCAATTAGGGTATTTAACCAATCTTGTGCATCCAATATGTGATTTAGTGTCATTGGTTGAACATTTAGGTCATTTTCATTCTCCAAACGCTTATTCTAATCCAATTAGCGTTTTTAACCAATCTTGTGCATCCAATATGTGATTTAGTGTCATTGGTTGAACATTTAGGTCATTTTCGTTCTCCAAAGGCTTATTCTAATCCAATTAGCGTTTTTAACCAATCTTGTGCATCCAATATGTGATTTTGCGTCATTGGTTGAAACTTTAGGTCATTTTCATCCTCCCTAGGATTATTCCAATCCAATTAGGATTTTTAACCAATCTTGTGCATCCAATAAGTGCGTTTGTGTCATTGGTTGAACATTTAGGTCATTTTCGTCCTCCCAAGCCTTATTCTAATCCAATTAAGGCTTTTAAACAATCTTGTGCATCCAATATGTGATTTTGTGTCATTGGTTGAACATTTAGATCATTTTCGTCCTCCCTTGGACTTATTCTAATCCAATTAGGGTTTTTAACCAATCTTGTACATCCAATATGTGATTTTGTCTCATTGGTTGAATATTTAGGTCATTTTCGTCATCCTTGGACTTATTCTAATCCAATTAGGGTTTTTAACCAATCTTGTGCATCCAATATGTGATTTTGTGTCATTTGTTGAACATTTAGGTCATTTTCGTCCTCCCTAGGCTTATTCTAATCCAATTAGGGTTTGTAACCAATCTTGTCCATCCAATATGTGATTTTGTTTCATTGGTTGAACATTTAGGTCATTTTTGTCCTCCCTAGGCTTATTCTAATCCAATTAGGGTTTTTAACCAATGTTGTGCATCCAATATGTGATTTGGTGTCATTGGTTGAACATTTAACTGATTTTCGTCCTCCCAAGGCTTATTCTAATCCAATTAGGGTTTTTAACCAATCATGTGCATCCAATATGAGATTTTAAGTCATTGGTTGAACATTTAGGTCATTTTCGTCATCCTTCGACTTATTCTAATCCAATTAGGGTTTTTTAACCAATCTTGTGCATCCAATTAGTGATTTTGTGTCATTGGTTGAACATTTAGGTCATTTTCGTCCTCCTTAGGCTTATTCTAATCCAATTGGGGTTTTTAACCAATCTTGTGCATCCAATATGTGATTTTTTGTCATTGGTTGAACATTTAGGTCATTTTCGTCCTCCCTAGGCTTATTCTAATCCAATTTGGGTTTTTAACCAATCTTGTGCATCCAATTAGTGATTTTGTGACATTGGTTGAAGATTTAGGTCATTTTTGTTATCCTTGGACTTATTCTAATCCAATTAGGGTTTTTAACCAATCTTGTGCATCCAATTAGTGATTCTGTGTCATTGGTTGAACATTTAGGTCGTTTTCGTCCTCCCAATGCTTATTCTAATCCAATTAGGGTTTTTAACTAATCTTGTGCATCCAATTGTGATTTTGTGTCATTGGTTGAACAATTTGGTCATTTTCGTCCTCCAAAGGCTTATTCTAATCCAATTAGCATTTTTAACCAATCTTGTGCATCCAATATGTGATTTTGTGTCATTGGTTGAAACTTTAGGTCATTTTCGTCCTCCCTAGGATTATTCTAATCCAATTAGGATTTTAAACCAATCTTGTGCATCCAATAAGTGCGTTTGTGTCATTGGTTGAACATTTAGGTCATTTTCGTCCTCCCAAGGCTTATTCTAATCCAATTAGGGTTTTTAACCTATCATGTGCATCCAATATGTGATTTTGTGTCATTGGTTGAACATTTAGGTCATTTTTGTCATCCTTCTACTTATTCTAATCCAATTAGGGTTTTTAACCAATCTTGTGCATCAAATTAGTGATTTTGGTCATTGGTTGAACATTTAGGTCATTTTCGTCCTCCTAAGGCTTATTCTAATCCAATTAGGGTTTTTAACCAATCTTGTGCATCCAATTAGTGATTTTGTGTCATTGGTTGAACATTTAGGTCATTTTCCTCCTCCCAAGCTTTATTCTAATCCAACTAGGGTATTTAACCAATCTTGTGCATCCAATATGTGATTTAGTGTCATTGGTTGAACATTTAGGTCATTTTCATTCTCCAAACGCTTATTCTAATCCAATTAGCGTTTTTAACCAATCTTGTGCATCCAATATGTGATTTTGTGTCATTGGTTGAAACTTTAGGTCATTTTCGTCCTCCCTAGGATTATTCCAATCCAATTAGGATTTTTAACCAATCTTGTGCATCCAATAAGTGCGTTTGTGTCATTGGTTGAACATTTAGGTCATTTTCGTCCTCCCAAGGCTTATTCTAATCCAATTAAGGCTTTTAAACAATCTTGTGCATCCAATATGTGATTTTGTGTCATTGGTTGAACATTTAGGTCATTTTTGTCCTCCCTAGGCTTATTCTAATCCAATTAGGGTTTTTAACAAATCTTGTGCATCCAATAAGTGATTTTCTGTCATTGGTTGAACATTTAGGTCATTTTGGTCCTCCCTAGGCTTATTCTAATCCAATTAGGGTTTTTAACAAATCTTGTGCATCCAATATGTGATTTTCTGTCATTGGTTCAACATTTAGGTCATTTTCGTCATCCTTCAACTTATTCTAATCTAATTAGGGCTTTTTAACCAATCTTGTGCATCAAATTAGTGATTTTGTGTCATTGGTTGAACATTTAGGTCATTTTCGTCCTCCCTAGCCTTATTCTGATCCAATTAGGGTTTTTAACCAATCTTGTGCATCCAATATGTGATTTTGTGTCATTTGTTGAACATTTAAGTCATTTTCGTCCTCCCTAGGATTATTCTAATCCAATTAGGATTTTTAACCAATCTTGTGCATCCAATATGTGATTTGGTGTCATTGGTTGAACATTTAGGTCATTTTCGTCCTCCAAAGGCTTATTCTAATCCAATTAGCGTTTTTAACCAATCTTGTGCATCCAATTAGTGATTTTGTGTCATTGGTTGAACATTTAGGTCATTTTCCTCCTCCCAAGCTTTATTCTAATCCAATTAGGGTATTTAACCAATCTTGTGCATCCAATATGTGATTTAGTGTCATTGGTTGAACATTTAGGTCATTTTCATTCTCCAAACGCTTATTCTAATCCAATTAGCGTTTTTAACCAATCTTGTGCATCCAATATGTGATTTTGTGTCATTGGTTGAAACTTTAGGTCATTTTCGTCCTCCCTAGGATTATTCCAATCCAATTAGGATTTTTAACCAATCTTGTGCATCCAATAAGTGCGTTTGTGTCATTGGTTGAACATTTAGGTCATTTTCGTCCTCCCAAGGCTTATTCTAATCCAATTAAGGCTTTTAAACAATCTTGTGCATCCAATATGTGATTTTGTGTCATTGGTTGAACATTTAGGTCATTTTTGTCCTCCCTAGGCTTATTCTAATCCAATTAGGGTTTTTAACAAATCTTGTGCATCCAATAAGTGATTTTCTGTCATTGGTTGAACATTTAGGTCATTTTGGTCCTCCCTAGGCTTATTCTAATCCAATTAGGGTTTTTAACAAATCTTGTGCATCCAATATGTGATTTTCTGTCATTGGTTCAACATTTAGGTCATTTTCGTCATCCTTCAACTTATTCTAATCTAATTAGGGCTTTTTAACCAATCTTGTGCATCAAATTAGTGATTTTGTGTCATTGGTTGAACATTTAGGTCATTTTCGTCCTCCCTAGCCTTATTCTGATCCAATTAGGGTTTTTAACCAATCTTGTGCATCCAATATGTGATTTTGTGTCATTTGTTGAACATTTAAGTCATTTTCGTCCTCCCTAGGATTATTCTAATCCAATTAGGATTTTTAACCAATCTTGTCCATCCAATATGTGATTTAGTGTCATTGGTTGAACATTTAGGTCATTTTCGTCCTCCAAAGGCTTATTCTAATCCAATTAGCGTTTTTAACCAATCTTGTGCATCAAATATGTGATTTTCTGTCATTGGTTGAAACTTTAGGTCATTTTCGTCCTCCCTAGGATTATTCTAATCCAATTAGGATTTTTAACCAATCTTGTGCATCCAATAAGTGCGTTTGTGTCATTGGTTGAACATTTAGGTCATTTTCTTCCTCCCAAGGTTTATACTAATCCAATTAAGGCTGTTAAACAATCTTGTGCATCCAATATGTGATTTTGTGTTATTGGTTGAACATTTAGGTCATTTTCGTCCTCCCTAGGCTTATTCTAATCCAATTAGGATTTTTAACCAATCTTGTGAATCCAATAAGTTATTTTGTGTCATTGGTTGAACATTTAGGTCATTTTCGTCCTCCCAAGGCTTATTCTAATCCAATTACGGTTTTTAACCAATCTTGTGCATCCAATAAGTGATTTTGTGTCATTGGTTGAACATTTAGGTCATTTTCGTCCTCCCTAGGCTTATTGTAATCCAATTAGGGTTTTTAACCAATCTTGTGCATCCAATATGTGATTTTGTTTCATTGGTTGAACATTTAGGTCATTTTTGTCCTCCCTAGGCTTATTCTAATCCAATTAGGGTTTTTAACTAAAGTTGTGCATCCAATATGTGATTTGGTGTCATTGGTTGAACATTTAAGTGATTTTTGTCCTCCCAAGGCTTATTCTAATCCAATTAGGGTTTTTAACCAATCTTGTGCATCCAATATGAGATTTTAAGTCATTTGTTGAACATTTAGGTCATTTTTGTCATCCTTCGAGTTATTCTAATCCAATTAGGGTTTTTTAACCAATCTTGTGCTTTCAAATAGTGATTTTGTGTCATTGGTTGAACATTTAGGTCATTTTCGTCTTCCTTAGGCTTATTCTAATCCAATTGGGGTTTTTAACCAATCTTGTGCATCCAATATGTGATTTTGTGTCATTGGTTGAACATTTAGGTCATTTTCGTCCTCCCTAGGCTTATTCGAATCCAATTTAGGTTTTTAACCAATCTTGCGCATCCAATTAGTGATTTTGTGTCATTGGTTGAACATTTAGGTCATTTTTGTCATCCTTGGACTTATTCTAATCCAATTAGGGTTTTTAACCAATCTTGTGCATCCAATTAGTGATTCTGTGTCATTGGTTGAACATTTAGGTCGTTTTCATCCTCCCAATGCTTATTCTAATCCAATAAGGGATTTTAACTAATCTTGTGCATCCAGTATGTGATTTTGTGTCATTGGTTTAATATTTAGGTCATTTTCGTCCTCCAAATGCTTATTCTAATCCAATTAGCGTTTTTAACCAATCTTGTGCATCCAACATGTGATTTTGTGTCATTGGTTGAAACATTAGGTCATTTTCGTCCTCCCTAGGATTATTCTAATCCAATTAGGATTTTTAACCAATCTTGTGCATCCAATATGTGATTTTGTGTCATTTGTTGAACATTTAGGTCATTTTCGTCATCCTTCGACTTATTCTAATCTAATTAGAGTTTTTTAACCAATCTTGTGCATCAAATTACTCATTTTGTGTCATTGGTTGAACATTTAGGTCATTTTCGTCCTCCCTAGGCTTATTCTGATCCAATTAAAGTTTTTAACCAACCTTGTGCATCCAATATGTGATTTTGTGTCATTTGTTGAACATTTAAGTCATTTTCGTCTTCCCTAGGATTATTTTAACACAATTAGGGTTTTTAACCAATCTTGTGCATCCAATTAGTGATTTTGTGTCATTGGTTTAACATTTAGGTCATTTTCTTCCTCCCAAGCTTTATTCTAATCCAATTAGGGTTTTTAACCAATCTTGTGCATCAAATATGTGATTTAGTGTCATTGGTTGAACAATTAGGTCATTTTTGTCCTCCAAAGGCTTATTCTAATCCAATTAGCGTTTTTAACCAATCTTGTGCATCCAATATGTGATTTTCTGTCATTGGTTGAAACTTTAGGTCATTTTCGTCCTCCCTAGGATTATTCTAATCCAATTAGGATTTTTAACCAATCTTGTGCATCCAATAAGTGCGTTTGTGTCATTGGTTGAACATTTAGGTCATTTTCTTCCTCCCAAGATTTATACTAATCCAATTAAGGCTGTTAAACAATCTTGTGCATCCAATATGTGATTTTGTGTTATTGGTTGAACATTTAGGTCATTTTCGTCCTCCCTAGGCTTATTCTAATCCAATTAGGATTTTTAACCAATCTTGTGAATCCAATAAGTTATTTTGTGTCATTGGTTGAACATTTAGGTCATTTTCGTCCTCCCCAGGCTTATTCTAATCCAATTACGGTTTTTAACCAATCTTGTGCATCCAATAAGTGATTTTGTTTCATTGGTTGAACATTTAGGTCATTTTCGTCTTCCTTAGGCTTATTCTAATCCAATTAGGGTTTTTAACCAATCTTGTGCATCCAATATGTGATTTTGTTTCATTGGATGAACATTTAGGTCATTTTTGTCCTCCCTAGGCTTATTCTAATCCAATTAGGGTTTTTAACCAATGTTGTGCATCCAATATGTGATTTGGTGTCATTGGTTGAGCATTTAAGTGATTTTTGTCCTCCCAAGGCTTATTCTAATCCAATTAGGGTTTTTAACCAATCTTGTGCATCCAATATGAGATTTTAAGTCATTTGTTGAACATTTAGGTCATTTTTGTTATCCTTCGACTTATTCTAATCCAATTAGGGTTTTTTAACCAATCTTGTGCATCCAATTAGTGATTTTGTGTCATTGGTTGAACATTTAGGTCATTTTCGTCTTCCTTAGGCTTATTCTAATCCAATTGGAGTTTTTAACCAATCTTGTGCATCCAATATGTGATTTTGTGTCATTGGTTGAACATTTAGGTCATTTTCGTCCTCCCTAGGCTTATTCGAATCCAATTTGGGTTTTTAACCAATCTTGTGCATCCAATTAGTGATTTTGTGTCATTGGTTGAACATTTAGGTCATTTTTGTCATCCTTGGACTTATTCTAATCCAATTAGGGTTTTTAACCAATCTTGTGCATCCAATTAGTGATTCTATGTCATTGGTTGAACATTTAGGTCGTTTTCGTCCTCCCAATGCTTATTCTAATCCAATTAGGGTTTTTAACTAATCTTGTGGATCCAATATGTGATTTTGTGTCATTGGTTGAACATTTAGGTCATTTTCGTCCTCCAAAGGCTTATTCTAATCCAATTAGCGTTTTTAACCAATCTTGTGCATCCAATATGTGATTTGTGTCATTGGTTCAACATTTAGGTCATTTTCGTCATCCTTCAACTTATTCTAATCTAATTAGGGCTTTTTAACCAATCTTGTGCATCAAATTAGTGATTTTGTGTCATTGGTTGAACATTTAGGTCATTTTCGTCCTCCCTAAGCTTATTCTGATCCAATTAGGATTTTTAACCAATCTTGTGCATCCAATATGTGATTTTGTGTTATTTGTTGAACATTTAGGTCATTTTCGTCCTCCAAAGGCTTATTCTAATCCAATTAGGGTTTTTAACCAATGTTGTGCATTCAATATGTGATTTTGTGTCATTGGTTGAACATTTAGCTCATTTTCGTCATCCTTGGACTTATTCTAATCCAATTAGGGTTTTTAACCAATCTTGTGCATCCAATATGTGATTTTGTGTCATTTGTTGAACATTTAGGTCATTTTCGTCCTCCCTAGGCTTATTCTAATCCAATTTGGGTTTTTAACCAATCTTGTGCATCCAATTAGTCATTTTGTGTCATTGGTTTAACATTTAGGTCATTTTTGTCATCCTTGGACTTATTCTAATCCAATTAGGGTTTCTAACCAATCTTGTGCATCCAATTAGTGATTTTGTGTCATTCGTTGAACATTTAGGTCATTTTCGTCCTCCCCAGGCTTATTCTAATCCAATTAGGGTTTTTAACCATTCTTGTGCATCTAATTAGTGATTTTGTGTCATTGGTTGAACATTTAGGTCATTTTCGTCATCCCTAGGCTTATTCTAATCCAATTAGGGTTTTTAACCAATCTTGTGCATCCATTATGTGATTTTGTCTCATTGGTTGAACATTTAGATCATTTTCGTCCTCCCTAGGCTTATTCTAATCCAATTAGGGTTTTTAACTAATCTTGTGCATCCAATTAGTGATTTTGTGTCATTGGTTGAACATTTAGGTCATTTTCATCCTCCCAAGGCTTATTCTAATCCAATTAGGGTTTTTAACTAATCTTGTGCATCCAATATGTGATTTTGTGTCATTGGTTGAACATTTAGGTCATTTTCGTCCTCCCAAGGCTTATTCTAATCCAATTACGGTTTTTAACCAATCTTGTGCATCCAGTAAGTGATTTTGTGTCACTGGTTGAACATTTAGGTCATTTTCGTCCTCCTTAGGCTTATTCTAATCCAATTAGGGTTTTTAACCAATCTTGTGCATCCAATATGTGATTTTGTGTCACTGGTTGAACATTTAGGTCATTTTCGTCATCCTTCGACTTATACTAATCCAATTAGGGTTTTTTAACCAATCTTGTGCATCAAATTAGTGATTTTGTGTCATTGGTTGAACATTTAGGTCATTTTCGTCCTCCCTAAGCTTATTCTGATCCAATTAGGATTTTTAACCAATCTTGTGCATCCAATATGTGATTTTGTGTTATTTGTTGAACATTTAGGTCATTTTCGTCCTCCAAAGGCTTATTCTAATCCAATTAGGGTTTTTAACCAATGTTGTGCATTCAATATGTGATTTTGTGTCATTGGTTGAACATTTAGCTCATTTTCGTCATCCTTGGACTTATTCTAATCCAATTAGGGTTTTTAACCAATCTTGTGCATCCAATATGTGATTTTGTGTCATTTGTTGAACATTTAGGTCATTTTCGTCCTCCCTAGGCTTATTCTAATCCAATTTGGGTTTTTAACCAATCTTGTGCATCCAATTAGTGATTTTGTGTCATTGGTTGAACATTTAGGTCATTTTTGTCATCCTTGGACTTATTCTAATCCAATTAGGGTTTTTAACCAATCTTGTGCATCCAATTAGTGATTTTGTGTCATTGGTTGAACATTTAGGTCATTTTCGTCCTTCCTAGGCTTATTCTAATCCAATTAGGGTTTTTAACCAATCTTGTGCATCCAATAAGTGATTTTGTGTCACTGGTTGAACATTTAGGTCATTTTCGTCCTCCCTAGGCTTATTCTAATCCAATTAGGGTTTTTAACCAATCTTGTGCATCCAATATGTGATTTTGTGTCATTGGTTGAACATTTAGGTCATTTTCGTCCTCCCTAGGCTTATTCTAATCCAATTAGGGTTTTTAACCAATCTTGTGAATCCAATATCTGATTTTGTGTCATTGGTTGAACATTTAGGTCATTTTCGTCCTCCCTAGGCTTATTCTAATCCAATTAGGGTTTTTAACCAATCTTGTGCATCCAATATGTGATTTTGTGTCATTGGTTGAACATTTAGGTCATTTTCGTCCTCCCGAGGCTTATTCTAATCCAATTAGGGTTTTGAACCAATCTTGTGCATCCAATATGTGATTTTGTGTCATTGGTTGAACATTTAGGTCATTTTCGTCCTCCCTAGGCTTATTCTAATCCAATTAGGGTTTTTAACCAATCTTGTGCATCCAATATCTGATTTTGTGTCATTGGTTCAACATTTAGGTCATTTTCGTCATCCTTCGACTTATTCTAATCTAATTAGGGTTTTTTAACCAATCTTGTGCATCAAATTAGTGATTTTGTGTCATTGGTTGATTATTTAGGTCATTTTCGTCCTCCCTAGGCTTATTCTGTTCCAATTAGGGTTTTTAACCAATCTTGTGCATCCAATATGTGATTTTGTGTCATTTGTTGAACATTTAAGTCATTTTCGTCCTCCCTAGGATTATTTTAATCCAATTAGGGTTTTTAACAAATCTTGTGCATCCAATATGTGATTTAATGTCATTGGTTGAACATTTAGGTCATTTTCGTTCTCCAAAGGCTTATTCTAATCCAATTAGCGTTTTTAACCAATCTTGTGCATCCAATATGTGATTTTGCGTCATTGGTTGAAACTTTAGGTCATTTTCGTCCTCCCTAGGATTATTCCAATCCAATTAGGATTTTTAACCAATCTTGTGCATCCAATAAGTGCGTTTGTGTCATTGGTTGAACATTTAGGTCATTTTCGTCCTCCCAAGGCTTATTCTAATCCAATTAAGGCTTTTAAACAATCTTGTGCATCCAATATGTGATTTTGTGTCATTGGTTGAACATTTAGGTCATTTTTGTCCTCCCTAGGCTTATTCTAATCCAATTAGGGTTTTTAACAAATCTTGTGCATCCAATAAGTGATTTTCTGTCATTGGTTGAACATTTAGGTCATTTTGGTCCTCCCTAGGCTTATTCTAATCCAATTAGGGTTTTTAACAAATCTTGTGCATCCAATATGTGATTTTCTGTCATTGGTTCAACATTTAGGTCATTTTCGTCATCCTTCAACTTATTCTAATCTAATTAGGGCTTTTTAACCAATCTTGTGCATCAAATTAGTGATTTTGTGTCATTGGTTGAACATTTAGGTCATTTTCGTCCTCCCTAGCCTTATTCTGATCCAATTAGGGTTTTTAACCAATCTTGTGCATCCAATATGTGATTTTGTGTCATTTGTTGAACATTTAAGTCATTTTCGTCCTCCCTAGGATTATTCTAATCCAATTAGGATTTTTAACCAATCTTGTGCATCCAATATGTGATTTGGTGTCATTGGTTGAACATTTAGGTCATTTTCGTCCTCCAAAGGCTTATTCTAATCCAATTAGCGTTTTTAACCAATCTTGTGCATCCAATTAGTGATTTTGTGTCATTGGTTGAACATTTAGGTCATTTTCCTCCTCCCAAGCTTTATTCTAATCCAATTAGGGTATTTAACCAATCTTGTGCATCCAATATGTGATTTAGTGTCATTGGTTGAACATTTAGGTCATTTTCATTCTCCAAACGCTTATTCTAATCCAATTAGCGTTTTTAACCAATCTTGTGCATCCAATATGTGATTTTGTGTCATTGGTTGAAACTTTAGGTCATTTTCGTCCTCCCTAGGATTATTCCAATCCAATTAGGATTTTTAACCAATCTTGTGCATCCAATAAGTGCGTTTGTGTCATTGGTTGAACATTTAGGTCATTTTCGTCCTCCCAAGGCTTATTCTAATCCAATTAAGGCTTTTAAACAATCTTGTGCATCCAATATGTGATTTTGTGTCATTGGTTGAACATTTAGGTCATTTTCGTCCTCCCTAGCCTTATTATAATCCAATTAGGGTTTTTAACTATCCTTGTGCATCCAATATGTGATTTTGTGTCATTGGTTGAACATTTAGGTCATTTTTGTCCTCCCTAGGCTTATTCTAATCCAATTAGGGTTTTTAACAAATCTTGTGCATCCAATAAGTGATTTTGTGTCATTGGTTGAACATTTAGGTCATTTTGGTCCTCCCTAGGCTTATTCTAATCCAATTAGGGTTTTTAACAAATCTTGTGCATCCAATATGTGATTTTCTGTCATTGGTTCAACATTTAGGTCATTTTCGTCATCCTTCAACTTATTCTAATCTAATTAGGGCTTTTTAACCAATCTTGTGCATCAAATTAGTGATTTTGTGTCATTGGTTGAACATTTAGGTCATTTTCGTCCTCCCTAGCCTTATTCTGATCCAATTAGGGTTTTTAACCAATCTTGTGCATCCAATATGTGATTTTGTGTCATTTGTTGAACATTTAAGTCATTTTCGTCCTCCCTAGGATTATTCTAATCCAATTAGGATTTTTAACCAATCTTGTGCATCCAATATGTGATTTAGTGTCATTGGTTGAACATTTAGGTCATTTTCGTCCTCCAAAGGCTTATTCTAATCCAATTAGCGTTTTTAACCAATCTTGTGCATCCAATTAGTGATTTTGTGTCTTTGGTTGAACATTTAGTCATTTTCCTCCTCCCAAGCTTTATTCTAATCCAATTAGGGTATTTAACCAATCTTGTGCATCCAATATGTAATTTAGTGTCATTGGTTGAACATTTAGGTCATTTTCATTCTCCAAACGCTTATTCTAATCCAATTAGCGTTTTTAACCAATCTTGTGCATCCAATATGTGATTTTGTGTCATTGGTTGAAACTTTAGGTCATTTTCGTCCTCCCTAGGATTATTCCAATCCAATTAGGATTTTTAACCAATCTTGTGCATCCAATAAGTGCGTTTGTGTCATTGGTTGAACATTTAGGTCATTTTCGTCCTCCCAAGGCTTATTCTAATCCAATTAAGGCTTTTAAACAATCTTGTGCATCCAATATGTGATTTTGTGTCATTGGTTGAACATTTAGGTCATTTTCGTCCTCCCTAG